>SMSQ01025707.1:634435-736225 GCA_019453375.1 Ctenoplectra terminalis
TTTTTTTTTTTTTTTTTTTTACTTCGATTCAGAATCGAAGAAAAATCGGTGTCGAACGAGCGTGAATGTAATCGATAATCTGGCTACGTTTTGGCGATGGCTGTACGCGGTTCAGGCCACCCAAAGCTGGAGAGGACTCGAGGTGGGTGCTCCCTGGAAGGGAGCGTGGGGAAGGGAGAAATCCACGATGTTAATTTTAACTTAATTAAGGCTTAATTGAGAGGAAAACATTATACTCCGCGACCGCGACATTGCCCCAGGGGCTTCTGCATCTGCAACGCAAATCCGGATTTGAAATTTCAAAAATCGCGCCCGCCCTGCCTAACCAGCCCCCCACCCATCGCGCCACGGCCACGGGGGTGCAAGATCGCGGATCGTGGTCAATTAGAGAAGGTGAAGGAGGCTGCTCCGCTGATACAGAGGCCACCGGCCGATCCGGGAAACGAAAAAAACCAGAATGATCCCTTGTGACGTTGGCAGCCTGCACGTTTAATGGATTTATTTAAATTCGACCACTGGCTGAACCCCCATGTTAATTCTTCGAGTCTGCGAGGCAATTTTAAGAACGCCTTTGCTCGAAGATACGTCAAAATTATGGTAGCACTGCAACGAAGGGTTTATCGTCATCGTTGACGACGCGATAGAAGGAGGGACTATTTACACGTATACAGTGAACGCAGACTTTTGAAAAGGGATTCTCGTGGCAGCATCTCCCCGAGCTTGCAGAAGGCACGTACGTTCACTGAATGGGCACCGATTAATTCGAAAATCTTATTCGATTCCCCGGTCACTGTCCATCCGTGGATCTAAACAGGCCCTTCGCGGGCACGTGTTCCAACGAACACACGATCGGTGATGGAATAAAGGAAAAAAATAGGAAACAGTTTCCGCATTCTTAGAACATAGAACGGAATAATTCGACACGCTCTCATTTTAATGAATTAACGGTTCGAAAGGAAGGAGTATACGATTTGACGTTACCGTAAATTGAGACGTGTTTTCTTTTAAAACAGAAACGATAAAATACATGGCCGATGAAAGGAGTAAAGTCTACTGCATCGATAAAGTTCCATCGGGGTCAAAGACAAACAAACGATTCCAATAAACGAAACGACCGAGCACACAGTGGCGAGCGCTCACGGAGGAGTAGCTCGTCGAGGGTGACGTCACTTCCGTTTCCTGGTGCGTCGGAGCCGTGCCGAGAACACTGTCGCTCATTTTAATCGAGAAAACGGAGCGCGATTCGACGAACCGAACCGAACCGATAAATATCCCCTCGCGGATCCAGCCTGTTTCGCGATCACGCCTTTGAAATTAAAAGTGGCTCCAATTTATGTTACCTTCGGCGAACAGCTCCACGCTAGTTTATAGGTCGTAATAGCGCTCCGGGCAGCTAATTTGTTGCTGCTGATTCGCCACGATGGGGAAAAATCGTCGCAACACGCCGATCTATCGTTCGTACAAAGGATAATTACGAGTTAATCGAGCCTGATCGTTAACCGGTTGATCGAAGGAACAGGTTTCCTTTGGCCTACAGACGTCCGAGCTGTACGACTTGGACGATCAGCGACAGAATTTTCACGGGGAAGAGGAATCCGAGCCCTATTCGGAACAAAATTTCTCTACGAACACCTAAATTTAACCAGGAACGATAAAGAAAATCCTATAGAGAGTAATTTACAAGTGATTGCCCGAGCTCAATGCATACATAATAGACTGTCATAATTAATGAGGCGGTCGATTAATCACGGGGCAGATATAAATAACAAAACCCGAGGGGGATTTGCATTTTGCGCGAACGAGGGCTGCGCAAAAATTCCGCGCATTGTTCGAAAGACTTTTTTTTAAACCGTGCGCCTGCCGTGCCAAGGTCGCAGCTGAAAAACCATCGTTGGATATTACGTGGGTTAACTGAGATATACAGATATACGTCCGCGGGATATTCAAAAACGGCTTGCACACGTGGATCGGCATGACGGATCGGCGGCCTCTCGTGATGAATCGCTCCGTTATAATTCCTGACTTGGACTGATGATGAATTCGACCCCCTCCCTCACTCCCGTGACCCCCCTCCTTCATTCTGGTGACCCTCCCTCCCATCGACAGGCCCTCTCCTCGACCACCTTTCCAGAGGATTAACGCGATCCTCGACCTGTTCGTGTGCCACAAATATGGATACCGGGCTGACGTAGATCGGAGAACAGATGTATTTCGTTTAGGATTTCTGCAGAGTAGGAAGGCCCGAAGACTGGTTTCGAATTTAGAGCTTCGACACTGGCCTTTCACTGGCATATACTTCTACGCTCCTTACGAGACTCCGTTTCCTGACATTGTTCTTTCGACATCCGCGTGATGGATAATGTACTAATTTGAATAACTCCAAGGGGAATTTGCCAGTTCGAGTCAGACGCGACGAAAACATTAGATCCGGAAGGAGATTGGGAACGAAGGCCTTTAACGAGGGAAGACTTATCTAAATGTAACATGGAACGAATAAAAAAAAACAAAAATGATCGATCTCTAGACAAGATCTCCCGTTGCGTGTCTCCGAATCTCGCGAGAACGGTGTCCTCGAGGTGACAAAAATTGTCACGCGAGAGAGAGAGAGAGAGAGAGAGAGAGAGAGAGAGAGCAAGGAGCCTGAGACAAGGCGACAACTAAAGAGTTACGAAACCATAGGAACCAGTTCTTTCTATATCAATACGAGAGACGTCTAAGTACGCGTATATTCAGCTACAGACTTAATCAATTAGTCACTCCAGTTGACCGGTCGACTCATTTCGATCCATAATTCACTTACCGATATAATAAACCTCGACAATCTCCAGGCTTGTCTCTTCTTTTCGTCGTCACCTCTCTGTTTACCGTGTCTCTCCGTACCCCTTTGCGATCAGAAACCAACTAGTCGGGTGTTTATAAGCGTTGCCAGGCCTGGAATTCGATGTGTTTAAAAATCCATCCGTGCAACGATACCACAAATAACAATTCGAGACGATCGAATGAAACACGACACGCGATATTCTCGGTGAATGACGCGGCTGACAGGCGCGGGTGGATCATCCGGGGACCCCTTTCAAGCATCGAACGCGACGATTTAGGAGTCTCTCGTCCTTGTTTCTTGCGCGCCTCCGCCGGCTGGACGTCGTACGCCTTGGAACTGCCAATAAAATTTTTTACACGCATACGCGATGCGCGCGGACGATAGCCGGCGCCAAAGAAAAGAGGACTTAAAACGGCGTTCGTTAGAAAGACGGCTTCTTCAGGAATCGATCGACAGCTCGCGAGATCGTATTCAAATGCGGGATGAAGAGGCTGACCCTTGAAGATCGATGGGGATATGCAAAGGAACACCCGGACACGCGGCTGAAGGAACTTAATTCTACGTGTCACCGAGCTCTGCGTAACTCACCTTCAGCGAATTGGTTATCGAGACAATTAAGCATCGGGAAGGAGACGAAGACGGGTCTTAAGAATTAACTTGGGTGTTTCTCGAGGTATCGGAATCGGACGATGTTTGAAAAATGACGCGAGTCGTTCGTCTCTATTCGTTTCTCGAGATCCGATCGATAAGATGGAGGAACGCCACGAAAAATCGTGAGGATTTCCAGAGGGATGATCCTTCCAGGTTGGACGCATACCAGAAACAGAGATAACTATACCGGATAGGCAAAAGGATCGAATAAGAAGTCATTACAATAGCTGTCAGAAAAAGCCGGGGAGCCGCTTATTAACATCAGATCGTTCCAGGCATCGTTCGAACGATGCCTTTCTTTTTCTCCTCTTTTCTTCGAAGAGAAGCTCGGGCTTCGAAAAAGGGAGAACGCATCGATCGTTTCTTCGGTTTAGAACAATGCTAAATAATAACAGCTCTGGCCGAAAATAAGAAGGCAAGAGATCGAAAAGCAAAACGGGGCGAGGAAAGGGAAGTTAAAGGGAGAGGGGGGAGAAGGAACAAGCTGGACGAAAAATTGGCAAGTGTGTACCCCGGCGTCGGGGAGCGAGGCAATACGAATGAACGAAGGATACGAGCAGAACAGAAAGCAGTTCCAGGAGAAAAGAGAAACAGAGGAGGGGAGGCGAAGGGGGAGGGAGGCAAATTCGTAACGAATTCTTTTGTTTCGAGCACCCCGAGAAAAGGAGCAACGGGAGAGAAAACGATCCCAGACTGCTACTCGGTGGTGGTAGAGAGCAGAGCGACGCAGCGTCGAAGAAAGAGGAGAAACGAAGTTCGGGGCCCGTTCGCGTCTGCGAAACCTTTTCTGCAGCCGTGTATGCAGCCTCTGCAAGAGTCACAAACCCGGCACCAACACTCGAATCGAACATAGTCGATGCAACGTGTGTCGGTGTACGAGTGGCAGGGAGCACGCGCGCGCATGCTCGGGAATATAAGGTTTTATTTTCGAAATTTATGATTGTCAATAAATTTTAAAAGCGTTCCGTCTGGAGCCCTAAGGGCTGGCAGGGCTGGCCAGACCGAAAGTAGTCGTCGAGAGGGCCAGATCTCTTCTCTTTCCTTCCTTCTCTCTTTCTCCTTTCCCTCTCCCCTCCCATCATAGCTGGATGCTCTCTTTCCTCTTTCTTCTTCGTTTCTTCTTTTCTTCTTCTTTCGTTGGTTCGTTCTTCTTTCGTCCCTCCACTCCCTTCCTCACGTTCCTCCCTCGTTGTTCCCTTCTTCCAACTCTCTCCACCTATATACACCATATCCCGGGCCCCTATGGGGATTCGGGTTTAGCGGTTAATTGCGTTTGGTGCAACCCGCGTGGATTTTACAACCGCGATTTTCATCCTTTTTTTCTCCCTCCCGGACTTTCGACTGGCTGCACTCCTACTCTCTCCCCTTCTACTTCGCGTCGTTCGTTTCTTCTGCTTCTTCAACGCTGCCGCGTTATTCCTTCTTCTTCTTCTTCGTCATCTTCTTCATCATCGTCCTCGTCGTCTCGTTCGCCTTCCACTCCTGTTTCGCTGCTTCTTCATCGTCCTGGCGACGTTTAATTGTTCGACTGGTTCTCAAATCGCTTTCTCGCCGCATCGTTTTTCGACCACTCCCATATCGGCCCGATGTATCCCCGATTCACCGAGATTTTCCTTCTATTTGCTCCGTTTTTGCCTTTCCAACGCTAAAGATCAATCCCCCGGAGATGAATTAATGAGCGTAGATTAGCGCCCGGCATTATTTATGGTACCGTGGAAGAGGAGCGATGCGAGGAGCTTTTATATTCCGGCCCAAATCTTCGTTCGCCTCTTCGACGTTCATCGCGGCCTCTCTCACGACCACCTCTCTGCTCCATTTTTCGTCGCGAGCCCTCGTCCACCTCGTCCCTCTCGTCCGTGTAATTTCTTCGTATACGAAAACCGATATTTCACGGCTAATCACCAACATTTCGGAGGCGTGGAAAAGACGTTCGTTATTCATCGGATGTCCCCCCGGGATATGCGTGCGAACCATCCGGCGAGTATCGAACCTGTGCGATCGAACGTGTCGGGGAATCTCTTCGATTTCGATCATTCTTTCGCGATCAACGCTATCCAATGATCGATTAAACATTTTCACCTATTCAACCAGAATATTCCATCGTTGAGATACTCTACATTTTTTCCTGGTATAATTTGTTCCATTTCCTATATATTTTGATCTTACAATCTTCGCTACATGTATCCCATATATCGGATCGTTCCACTTTTGTGAGAAAAAATACACAGCCATCCTTTTCCAAAAGGTGAGCAAGATCGAAGGACAGGGCTGAGATCAATCTCTGAAGTCGACGCGTTCTGCGTGCCGGCGATGTGTATCTCGATCGAGGCAATGATCAAAGATCGCCGGCCTCGTTACCAGACGTTATAAGGACGTACGAAACCGTGCTGTAAGAATAATTACTCGTAATCAAGCTCAATCTAATGCTTCGTAGGATGACTTACGTCATTTTTTTCTTCCACATCCCCTCCCTTAGAATACTCCATCTGGTCCCGCTGTTTCCTCTCCTGGCTCTAACACACTCGCATTAATTACAAATCGTCTCTTCCCTTTGTCGATCCAACGTCGTTTGCGTTTCTTTTTAATTTCATCTCCCTCTCAATAGCATCGTTAATATCTTTTGTCGGGGTAGGAGCGAGCATTCGCGAATCATCTTACTCGCGAAAACGGTCGAAGCGACGTCGTCCAGTCGTCTCTACGATCCGGTCCGTTTAACCTTAACCCTTGCAATTTGTCTCCTCGAAACCGTGTTTGTTCTGTCAAACCGGCTCATCCGACGTATCGATCGTCGATCCTTGATGCTTTACGAGGAAACATCGTTCTTTCGGAGACACACGGATGGCAGTCGATCTTCCGTATGATTCGTGGGACTAATTTTCTCGACGGTTCCATTACCCAACGAAATTTTTTAGATCCTTCGATACGTTCTAGATAAAGAAAAAAAAAAAGAAAAAAAATGCATCGGTTGTCCCAGTCTTTTTCTATCTGTCTTCTCGACGACCAGCGGATGAAACAGAACGAAGAGGACGAAAAAGAAATGGAAGGAGAAGAAACCGGCCGACGTGTTTCTAACCGATTTTTGTTCCCACAATGTTGAAAGGCGTCGAGTCATCATTTCGAGTTCAGAGAGATGAAAGAACATTATTATTCCAATTTTAAAGGATGCCTCGGACCCCGAACACCTCGACCGACCGATGGATCTCTCGTTTCCATCTTGGCACCCCTTTAGACTTCGATCTCGCCTTCCTCTTCCCTTCCCTAGCCCTTTCTGTTGTTCGTGGTCCATCGGAACCGTTTAAATTTCAAACGCACAGTTACTTTTATCTCGTTGTCATTTTACCTCGACGTGGACGTGGTCCACGGTAGAATGCCTCTCTCTCTCTCTCTGTAGAACCCAACAATGCTTCGATATCGTCAATTATCCAGCATTCATCCTTCCGCTCATTTGTTCTTTTTTTTTCTTTTTTTTCTTTTCTTTTCATCGTTTTCTCTTTTTCAAAAATTCGCAGTTCGTAATACTGATAGTGCAGAAAGGAGTTCACCTTGCTAACGAAGAAAAAGAATAAAGGAATGGAATTTCGAGAGCGTAGCACTGTTACACCTCGACCAAGATAAATCGGTGCCTCGAAAGTGGCTGTCAAAGGAATCGGTGGTTCTGCTCGACAAATAAATTTCCACAGCCCGTTGAATACTTCGTTACCGCGTTTAAACAATGTCCAGCCGGATAATAAATAACAGGGAACAATGCGACCGTAGAAGTAGCTCGCAATTACGAGTCAATCAATGCATATTCATATTCGAACGAGCGTTCCTGGAATACAAAAACTCCTCTCTTTCGTCGTCTTCGTCGTCCGCGTCCGCTTCTTCTTATTCTTCGTCCTCGCCTCTCCTCCTTCTTCCTTCTCCCTTTCCGTGCCACAGCGTCGAGTCTGCCCACGCAAAACACGAAGAACGATGGAGAAAGAAGAAACGTACGTTAGGGGAGGACGAGGGATGGATCGAGCAAGGGAGGGCGAAGGGATCGAGAATCGACGAGCGATTCGAGAAACGCAGCGAAAAGATTCCATAACGTCGCACAAAGAGAGCAAACCATTGAGAGAAATTAATAACCAGCCGTGGCTGCTAGTGCCCCGAAGAGGAACAAGAAGCCACGGAAACGAGCTGGAGCCGCTTTGTGAAAAGGGAGCAAAACGTGAACGACGTAAGAAATTTGATCCCTCCTCGTCAGCAGAAATTCCTCTTCCGTAAATTAAACGATTCAACAACCACAAGTGCGTCGGCGAGCGTGTCAAAAAATTTCCAAATGTCCGAGAAAATATTGACGCGTGTTCGTCGATGAATCGTGAGGTTGAAACGTTAAGGAACGATAATGGTGAAAAATGGAGCACTCGTACAGCGGCACGAACAGGCTGTACGTAGCAGCGTGACCGCTCCAAAGTGAAATAAGAGGAACACGCATCGGCGCGTATTTAGTAAATACAAGGAGAGCACCGATGCTTTATCGAACGACGAACCAAGCCGCCAATTTATCGGCCGGATTACCGCGAATCAACTCCGATTTCATCTCGGCCGTCAAACTTGATGACATGCGAGAAAGTGAAACCGACTGTCTATATTATTTTTCAACCGGTTGACGTCACGCCGCGCTCCTTTCCATCATTATCGAGGCTGCGATTACTCGGAAACGGAGTCGCGAATTCGTCGAACAGTCTTTGACGCGATGAAAGATAAAAATTAAACTGGATTTCTAAAAAAAAGAAATTTGGAGTAATTGACGAAAAAATTGTTTCATGGAAATCAATACGATCGACAGAAGTAACAAGTGTACCGCATTGAGCAGTCCGCTACATCTAACAACGAACGTTAACGTAAAACCGAGTTTTCAAATTTCCATCCTCAGACGAACAGTTTGGTTTCATCCATAAATCGTTAGAGACGCGAGCGAGTTAATCGGTAAATACCAAGAGATGCTTTTCAGAGAGAAAGAAAGGGACAGGGGAAGAGGTACAAAAAAAAAGAAGAAGCGAGTAGATGAAGAAGGAGAAAGAGCTGGGCCTCGGCAAAGGCTGATTGGCCGTGTAATCCCCATTAGGCCCCACGAATCGATTCCCGTCCGTTCGCGTACGTTCGATATTCAAATAATCGAACAATAGGCCCTGCCGCTCAAGCGCCGCTCTCGACTCCACGGGCAAAAGGAACAAATTTAAATAATCATAATCACGATAATGCCCCGAGGACCGAGCAATGAAAGAGGACTCCTCGAGGCGGGCAAACTCGTCCAGCAAAAAGAGGAACGAAGAAGCTCGGTTTTATTCGTTGAATAACGAAAAAATCAGGGGTACCCTTCGTCTCGATTTTTTTTTCCCCTCTCGGGAACCGCGCGTGTCGATGATTCTTTTCCTCGTGAATGATTTCGTCCAGATCACGTTCTCGTTCCGGAAGAATAAAAAACCTCCGCGAGCTGCAAGTTTCTCGAGTTCAAACGATACCTCTGTATTCGAATTTTTTGACCCGCGTTTAATTTTATTCTGCGATTAAAATACATAGATCGCGAGTTAACGCGGTAGTCTCGCATTTTTTAAATCTCTCACTCAACATCCGACTGTTTCAATAATTTCCAGACGCTTGAAGAAAGATTCGGTTGCAGAGATCCGCTGCGGGCGTCAGGCTCCAGCCGGCAGCACTGTTTAGTAAAATAATAAAAATCCTCGGACGAAACGTAGCGGAGAATTTTCGAGGAACGAGCAGGAAGAATGCTCGGGGATACAGAAAGGATTCCCGGTGGAATCGTGGTTCATAGGTGGAGGATTTCGAGCCTTCGAGGTGCCCCTCCAGCCTTCTTCCCTCCTCCCGCCCACCGAAAAACCTGGGGCCCCGTTTGGTTACACGTCAGTTTGAAGAATTCTTCACGAGTCAGAAAAATGAGCATCGTCATGATTTTTGAAAGTAAAAAATGAACGACTCTGGCCCGGGACCAGGAGGGAGAGGAGAAGAAGAACAGATAGGAAGAGCGAAAGAGAGACGTTGAGAGAAAAAGAGGAAGGGAGATAGATAGGCCCGGGCCCCTGGACCCTTTTTCGAGCCAGTCTCCCTGTATCCTCCCCCGCCACACCCCAGCAGGCCCACACGGTTGTTCACACACGCGGTCGATATGAGTACACGCACGTTGATTTAATCTCCGCGTACGTCCCTTATATGTATGTTAATGTAACGTGCACGAGAATCGGGATTAGGTCGGCAGCCAACGGCGGGTAAAACGATATTTCGAATGAAAAGTGAGATCATCGTTGAGTTTTGTGGATTTCCAGACGTTGTGGAATCTGGTCGCGGTCTCGAGGGCTGTCTGATATTTCTAGGGTGAGATTTGAGTAATATCTCTCGAAGGATCATCTGTTGGAAACTAGAAACCTTCTTTTTTTTTTTTCTTTTTTTTTTCGTTTCTTTCATTCGGATGTCCGAATTGTTCCAAGAGACGCGACTCCTGTTGCAGAACCATTGCAGAACTCAATTGTTGGCGAGACAAAATCGTTTATTAGTGGAACGTATCGTGTTAATACCACGCAGTGTTTAACCCGAGGAGTAAACGACGAAGAGGAACGAAGCACGATCAAAGTATCGTCCTACGATAGAAACATGGAAAAGTAATCATCTCGTGAAAACGAATCCTGACATGGTCGAGCGCGAGGGGCGAAAGTATACGGAATCCTTAATTTTCAATCTAAATTCTAATAAGATGGAGGCGAGCGCAGCATCGCGGGGCACGCTTCATTCTCTTCGGTAGCATCGGTGAAATTACAGCCGACTCGGTTCTTGCAACAATAAGATGGAATACACGCACGATCAGAATGTCGTTTAAAAGCTTGCGGTAAAGTGATTACACTGGAAGTTAAAGTCTGGACCGCGAGCGGGGCGGTTCTTGCGCGCTTTACGCGTGCACACGCGACCACTCGCGGAAAATAAAAGACGAAACGCAACCGACTGACGTTTATAGCTTGTAATACACGATCATCTATTATTATTATCTCGTCCACGTCCCACGATCCGCTCTCTAGTCGTTTTACACTCCCCCTCAACATCGTGCTTCTTGCACGGTTTCTACACTTTCAATACGCTAACGTCCACTCGATCAACTTCATTCAACGATTGTCGATCGTACGATGAAATTCGTGATGCTAGTCTTTGCTCTATCGATACAACCGATAATTATCGAAGTATCTCACAGGATACCGCGAAGAGAAAAAAGAAATATACACATAAAATAAAATAAGGTAGAAGAAAGTAACCGAAAAGTGGAAACGCAAGGTGTTAATTAATCACACGTTCTGTCGGTTCACGGGGAAGAAGATGATCAGGATTGGGAAAGAAAAGAGGGGGAGAACAGTCGAGTTGCTGTGGTAATGCAGGCATTCGGTTTGGCAGGCGAGGGAACAGGGGAAAAAGAAGAGACGAAGAAAGAAAGAGAAAAAGAAGGGAACAGTGGGGGAGAAAGACTGGAGCAAAAGGCCAGCGAACGAGAGGGAGAGAAACCAGCACTGACTGCGCTTATAATATAATATTCATATTTCGAACGAAAGATCTTATCTCTTAAATGAATCGAACGCGCTCCGATTCGAGATATCTCGAACTCGAGAGCTCCTCGACGCATTGTAATGGCCACGAGGCCGAACGGTTCTCTGTATGCGTTGAAACTAATACATCACGACCAGAAAGTCTCTCGTTTTCATTCTCTCTCGCTCTCTCTCTCTCTCTCTCCCTTTCACGTTCCCCTCCCCTCCTCCTTCAGACCTCCCCTATTTGCTCCCCTTTTTCCTCCCTTGTAATCGTTGCTCTTATTTCATCGTCCACCTTCTTCTTTCTCTTCTTCGACTTTGCCTCGGTGCACCTTCAATAGCACAGTTGAAATTATTATTTCTTTCGTACGATCGAAATCGACACCTCGATCGTGGCTGATTGCACGTGTCTTTCTCGGAAACTTGCTCTCCGTTCGAATCCTGATCTCATTGGTTACAATAAAGATCTTTGAGGCACGCCAAGGAAAGGCAGAACGATATCGACAGCGATTCGACGAAAGTTAGAAATGCCACCACCGATTCGAAACACGACAAACTCGAAGGGTGAACTTTTCTTTTTTTTTTTCCCACCCCCCGCCCCCCTCCCCCACGAGGCTGGTCCCGAACGAGTTGGAATGTATTAAAGAAAAGAAGAAGAAAAAACGTAGAAAGAGAGGAAAAAAAACAGACGAGAGAGATTCTGTGGAGAGAAAGAGCTTTGCTCGGTCAAACACCCTGCGCGTATAGTTGGCTCCCTATGACTCTGGAGTTTCGAGGAGCACTCCGACTCTATCTGACCGGCCAGATCTCAGCTCGGCTGGAATGATTTTCGAAATATGATTAATTGCCCGACCGTGGCATTTCTTCCGAGCTGGACTTCCAAAGTGTGCTTGTCGGAGATTTTTCTGCTGGTAACGATCCACGTCCACCTTCCAACGAGAATACGAATTCCTGGTTTCTCTACGATGACGTGTCCAGACGTTGTCTGACCGTTTAATCGCCGATGAACGTTAACCAAAGACGAAGTATACGAAACTCTGTCCGCACAGTCCAACATTTTAACGATCACCTTTTCGATCACGAGATTAATTTCACAATCGATCGTAAAGCTACGAAAATTGAGAATAACACAGGAAAGAAAAAACGTAGGTTAGGAATTGATTAAAATTTGGGCCGAGCCTCGGGCGTTCCAAATCGACGCGCACCCCAATTCAACCCCCGAGTCTCGGCGCCAATTACGAGAGGTCTGGCCGGCGCGAGAGCGAACAGGAGAAAAGAAATTCGAATCGCGGCGCAAATGCGTGCGCCTGGGCAAGAACAAAAGGAGAGAGGCGAAATACGAAGCGACGTAAAAGCGGAGCAATGAAAGAGAAAGAGACTAGAAAGGAGAGGAGGAAGAAAAGGGAGACCCTCTGTATCCCCTACCCTTACCTTCTGCTCGGGCCCTACTCCCACCGCTCGGCGAGTCTCGGGCGGGATTTTTAAATTTTGTCACGTTCAAGTTTAAACACAGTCATTTGTTGCGATCTCGACCGGCCCAGTACCTATGCCTTTTGCCAATGCCGATCTTGTCTCTCCTCTCCGTCGTCTTCTTCTTGTCCATTCTTCTACCCCTTCTCCCATCTTCCCTGATTCCTTGATTACATTCCTCCTTTGTCTCCAGAATTCATAGGTACGCCTTTTGGTCGTTTTACCAAGCTCGCCGACTTTGCTCTCTTCTTTCATAAAGATACTTTCGTGCAGATGCATTAAGATCTGCTCTTGTTATACCATTATTCTAAGTGATAATCTAATTTTTTTTTACTACTTTAATTCGTTGTATCAGATTGTTTTCTTAAGTTTTCTTTTTTCTTCTTTTTTCTTCTTTCTTCTTCTTTTTTCTATTCGTGTAATACGGTTTCGTTTATTGTCGCGAAAGACGGAACGCTTGAATCTTAACAGTTTTTTGTTAAGTTATTCGATTTGAAGTCGATGTTCAATCACTGGATGGAAATTATGCTATTTCGAAATTATAACATCTGCAACCAGGGACGGATGTAGTTTCATCGTGGCCAGCCGGATCGGGGGAGCGTATCGATGGGGGACCATTGTTTTTCTGGGGCAGGTAATGACTCGAGGAGGGGTTAAAATCGATCCTACCTCGAAAATGCAGTTCGTTCTTCTCCGTGATCGAGATGACTAGATTAGCTAATCGCGAACCGTGGATCTCTGCGAGCGATTCGCAACGTATGGGATAGAATCGGTCTTATCGGGACCAATCGAGACCCGATAAGGTGCTTCTACGATAAGCGAATAATTTCGTGGCTCGAATTCGCGATTAATTAACTTTGGAGAACTGTTCTACTATCGTGTACAGAAACTAACGAAAAGATAATGATTGGAAAAAAAAAAAGAAATCGAATTCTTTTTTCGTCGATATAACGGTATACCGTAATCTAATCTAATCGCTCGTTAACATATTTAAATCAGCAAGACGCTTGCAACTCGCCTATTATTTACTACGCTCTATCCTCTAATTAAAAAGATAAATTCACACTTGTAATTTTCCTAAACCCTGCCTATCGTTGGGAAGAGAAAAAGGAAAGGTTGGATCATTTTTTTGAAACAGAACGACAAGTCAAGTTGCTCGTGAGTTCTCTCGCGATTCTCAAAAGCGCGCAGGGTACCGCGCTCAAAGAGAGGCGAGGATGCAAAAGAAGTAAATAAAGAGGAAATAAAGAGCGGGAGGCAGAGGGTAAAAAAGGCGAAAAGGAAGGAAGAAAAGGGATCGAAGGTTCGAGGAGGAGGAATCGCGATACCATAATATCGCGGTTATACCAGGGTCTGTCTCTTTTCAAATAATTCAAAAACCGGCCGATCGAACATATATTCCTGGGCCGACTCGCAGCTCGCACCGTGTAATTATCGTAGAAGGGCCCAACAGACCCTGAATCGCTGAATGCTCACAGTGGTGATCAACCTTCGACGAACAACGATCGTCGATTGGCTATACCGCTGCTAAATTGCTTAAACGATAAGCCCAATTATCAGTATCTGCACTAATAGATCAATTATCTTTTCTGGGGGCGAGCGATAGCGTTAAATTGTTGCTGCAAGAAAATGTCGAGCTTTCTCGAGCCATCTATGGAACCCAGTACCGTCGAATGTTCAACAATTTCAACCGGACCCAGTGTTATTTCATACCTAACACGCGTTATTAAAACTTCCACTCGTGACTCTATTTACGATCTATCCAACCAATGTGTTTCTCAGTCCTTTATCTCGATTATTATCGCGATGTAAATCACTCCTAGGGCTGATAACTCGTTGTTATTCCATGTTATTCAATATTGTACATCATCCACTGACGTAAAGATTGATTTTGCAAACGCAAGTTTTAACGCGAAAAAGCTGAACTTTGTATTTTATCTTATTTTCATTTTTTTATTTTTTTTTTTTTTTATTTTTTTTTTTAAGCGCTCGAAGAAGACTCGAAGGAAACTCACGGGCGTCAATTATTCCCACGAAAAGGAAGATTAAATAATAAATACCGGTTGGCAGAGCACGGAACAATGGAAGCATAACTGAAGCGATAAAATTTCAAGATCGGGCCCAGCTAGAGGGGAGAGACAGAGAAGGAACGTGAGGATCTATGGATCGAGATTTCGCGATTCGCACGATGCCCCACCGCTACGATCTGTTAGATCATATTATACGTTTGTCCTTTACCTTCTCTACGGGGCGGTGCAAGGATGCAGCTGCGGCTCTCTTCAAGGTCTCCACTGGCGAAGATGTTCTACACGTGTAGCCGACCAGATTACCGTTTCACCTCTCTTTCGACAACGATCGATCGATGTCCGAGAACAAGCTGAATTCACTGTCAAGAAATCTTCGAGAGGGCGAAGAGAAAGAATCTCGAGAAAAGTTCGTTTAATATATTTTCCATGAAGAGGTACAACCGGTGCTCCCGCGTGGAAGACATGATTCGATCGTTCGATTACCATGGGCAAACGCGATGTGTTAACGTTTCTCTGTAGATTCCGCTATTTTTCGTACTTTTCACTTCGGTATTATCTTATCGGTGAATGAATTTCGGTCTTTTGGTTTTCGAGCGTAAAAATACGCAGGTTCCCTTATCGTTGTATCTGTCGATTTCGTGACGATTAGAAACTACTTTCCACAACATTCCATCCAATCAATTACCTAATTCTATCGGCCAGTACGTGCACGAGAATAAAAAGATCGTAGCTTCTTGCTACTTCGATCGATTCTTTTTTTTTATGTCCATCGGTTATCGTACGAGGTTTAATTAAAAATAACAGCTGTAACCGATTTCCTGTTAGCTCGATGAAAAGAGATATTCGTATTCGTTAAAGAGCAAACTGGAAATTAACGTGACGCGCTCGAGAGAAATATATGAATGGGCTTTTCGATGGGTTTCTCGAAAAAGCGTCTGCTTCCACCAGACGATATTTAAATATAGTACACTAATCTGCTCCCTGAGCCCTGGTTAAATCGTAGCCGCGCTTTTCCATCGAGTTCCCACGACAATATGGCGTGTATTTAGTGAAAAACAAAAAATCCTTGAAGGGTTACGTTCGTAGTGGCTCGGCTGGAGTTGGATCAGGACTTCCGGCGCGACAAAAACTGTCGTTCCTTGCGGGGACGCGTTTCCACGGGAAGGGAGACACCGGCAGGCAGATGGAATTAACACGGAATCAGGTACCAAATGGATCTCCACGTGGAACGACTCGAAACGCCAGTATATTACATGGGAAAGGGAAAAAAACGTACGAAGTGCTTCAATTTGTCTGGTGTAAAGTGATCGAGTAAATGTGAAGTCGACGCGTCTGGCTAAAGAAGAATTATTTTTTTAGGGGATGAAATAAGACAGAATATTTTACTTTTCTTCCGAGATGTTTCAAGTTTTTTGAAGTAAAAAAATTCAGGAACGGAATTCTACAAAATAGGGATAGAAAAATTAGGTGAGAATTTGGCGAAGATCGAACCCTAAAATCCACGATTAAAAGGTGAATCGGTAACGTTTTTTTTTTTTCTTTCGAGGAATCGTCGATCAAACTCCGTTCTCGCGACACGCGAGAATCCACGAAACGATTAAAAATGTTCTCATGCCGTTCGATCATTAGAATTTTCACGCTGACATGGAACTCTTTCATGCAGCTCTGATCGATGAATCTGGCGAAGAAAGAGGAACCCCTTCTCGATGAAAAATCTCGCGAGGGCGAGTCGAAGGATGCGTGAAAAGAGGAGAAAAAAAAATGTGCGTGATCGAAGAATTCGAGAAACGAAGGAATCTCGAAAAGGTCGATCCGCAGAGAAAAAGGAAAAGAAAAAAACCGAAACGAGCGATCAGGTACGAAGGTAAATAGAAACGGGAATGATTAATCGATCGGTGGATAGTCGGGGCCCCCTGGAGTTTCCCCGATTTCGTCGAAACCCTCTTTGGTGCCCCATGCAGGGTGGCATTTCTTTTTTTTTTTTGCAGCGACCACGGAAGCACAGACGCAAATTACCAAAACAGAATATTCCAAAAATATGCTCCCTATTTTTAACCGGAAATTGGTACTCGCAACCCTTGAAAAACATCAGAGAAGTGCGAGGGTTGTTTGTCAACCCCTGGAAATTAGGTTATTTCCCACAACCTGTCACGCTCTGAAGTTCCAATTTCAGGAAGGATAGGAGATGGGTGAAAAACAATTCGAAAAGACATTAATTCTGACGGATATACGGTTCCAGAAAATATTCCCCTGTTTCACGGTTTCTTTTTTTAATTTTATAATTAAGTATCTAAATCATGCGAGACGACGAAATTTCTGCGGACGTAAAAATCGAATGACGCGAAGTGGAGTTTCGGGAACACGAATCATCATGGTATTCCGAAATCTAAAATTGTAAAGGAGACCGATAAGTGGCGGCGAAGCGGGCCATGTGCGCGTTTCTTTCTTAGGAATCGACGCGGAGCCACAGAGGGAATGGGGATGCTCGGTGCCTGCTGTTTCTCAAGTTCCTATCTCATCGACTTTCGGTGTCTGAACGCCTCCAAAAATGACGAAGACGACGAGAAGGATGATGCTTCTGGTCGGTGATAACGTGGCCAAAATTACCACGTTCTCCGTAACTTCTCCTCGATCAAAAAGCGACCAACGAGCGAGCTCGCAACGAATTTTAATCGAATCGCCCACTGTGCGCCTCTACGCTCGTGGAACAACGTTTCGAGTGGCTCGGGAAGAGAAATTTACAGCCAGATCAGAAGGAGTGCAGGATTTTTCGGATCGGAAGAGCCACTAGACCGCATGAAGTGAGAAGTTGGCGCGGGGGTGTTCGAGAGAACGAAGGGAGACGCTTCGGTGTGGAATTTAAAGGGCGAGACAGGGTGCAACGAACTCTCGAACGTGTTCTGGTTCGAGTGACTTTAGTGGATCGTGGGGCGATAAATTTTTTGAACCGTGAGATAGATTCGGAAACGAGTTGCTTGGCTTTCCATTGCTCGATTGCGTAAAAGTCAACGCGATGCTCGAAGAAATTTGAAGACAGATAAAAATTGAAAGATTCTAAAAATGATGGACGAGAAAAAGTGTTCAGAATTTTTACTTCCATCTTTTTCCCAGGACACGTGTATCCATTCAATGTTTTCCATTATCTCGATCTATTTTTACAGTGACTCCTTCGTTTCAAAGAGCTGGATCCTTTCGTTTCGTACACGGTTAGATCCATAGACGACACTAAGCCGATCCACGATCCCCGAAACAGGATTTCTTTTTTCCCCGGGCTCTCCTTTTCTACGGGGCCTCGGTAAGATCTCGAGAATTTCACGCGAGTCACGTTTCGTGCGGGGGATCACGCCTCGGGCCTCTGACTCGAGATTTTTCAGACACTCCGCCCGTGAACCGTCCCTCTCGGCCACTCGAAGCTGTCCGAATTCAATTACCCAAACAACAGAACCTCGGCTGGCGATTCGGTGACGAAGAAACGTAACGAACTGCGTCTCCCTCTAAATATTTGCCCGCGATAATGGCCAGCCTTGTAGAGTTTCCGTGGGAGCAGAGCTAGTTTCCCAGCGATCGGCTGACTAGCCTTCCACAATCTCTATTAACGCGACAATGATATTCTTGAGAATTATAATTCATCGGTGAGCTATTGAAATGTTTTGGCAGCACGAGTGGAGAGTGCTTTAAACAACTAAACAAACTGGCAGCTTCGTAGAAACAGTTCGACGTATGCACGATATTAACCCTCCACAGTGGGACTTGAAAGTTGCATACCAAAGTATTTACTTTTTTTCAAGTTGAAACTTTCTCATCCCTGTACCTATTTTATTATCGATAATTAATTCCTAGTTTAAAGAGGACGAATATAATTGTTGTTTTTCGATTCCAAAGGGTATAGGTCTCTGTTAAATGAAACAAAAAAATCAAAGTTTCCATAGAGACTTCGGCCCGATATGTCCAATCCACAAACCGAATTCGTCGCCAACCCTCGAAGTCACTCGAAAGCGTAGCAGGGCAATCATTTTCTAGCGTCGCAATTTAACCGGTTACCCTTTCTCGGTCTATGTTATCCGTCTCTTTTCAACGCTATTCTGGCAAACAATACCGGCAGCCGAAAACCACCGGACCCTCCGGCCGGCGTCTCGAAAACTACAAGAGAAACAAACTCGAAAATCCCATAAAGCGGGTACAATGGATCGTACGGGGCACCGTGGACGCGGGAAATCGTTTGGTCGCCGATGCGGGGTCGAGATAAGGACCGCTCGCGGATAATATCGAAACTCGAGCGAACGAAGCAACAGTTCACGCGTCACACGCACACAGCCGTGATCGTGTAGAAACGCGCAGAGCACGTTCGCGCGCACGCCTCGAGCCGAAGCGACGTATACAGCTGTTGCGCGGCAGCTGACGGAAAAAAAGGGGTTAAGAACCCTGGATAGTCGTGCTGGAAGAAAGGAGAAAACGCGTAAGGAGGAGAAGGGGATAGAAGAAGGACCTTTACCGGGACGAAAAAGGGGTGGCGAGTGGGAGAGAGCAAGGGGAGAGACAGAGAGGAAGAAAGATCGTAGATCCATTGAATCCTCGGGACCAGGGGAGAGAAAGGAAGAAAAAAAAAGGATCTCCTGGTTGGGCAAGCTTCGCGATTTCTGGATTTCCGCGTCTTTAGTAACCCGAGAAGCGAAAACAGTAGGGCAGGTAGCTTCGAGCAGAAAGGGTGAACGGTGGGGGAGATCGAGGAGGAGGAGGAAATCGAATACCCCTACGGTGAACCCTTTGAATCTGTCGCGCGTTTGAATGAGGACCAGTTGGGGAAGACGTACAGTTGACAGAGAAAAGGAAGAAAGAGAAGAGAAAAAGAAAAAAAAAAAAAAAAATTGCGCAAGATGTCATCTCACCGGCCACCTTTCTACCGTCCCTCTTCTTTCTCTCTTTATCTTTCGTTCGATCTTCGCGCTCCCTCTTGTTCTTCCAGATTGACGGAACCCTCGCGAGTTACCTGCGCACCAGCTGTGTTTTCTCAAGGGATTTCGAATTTTCAGACTTCCCTCTCTAACCCTGTTGCTCGCACGTCTCGATACGAGCCACGGTTCTTTTTAGCTGGCACTCCAAGCCGGTTCTCGGGGTCCACGAAAGCCAGCAGTGGCTTTTGATCGAGTTTGACGCTAGATCGTGATACTGTCTGCGCGCGGAGATCCTGATCCTGCGGCGGAATATCCTGGAGCACGCGGTGTCGGTTTCATTCGTGGCGATCGCGTTCCAACGGAACGAAAGATGGAGCCAGGATCCATTAACCTTTCCTATCTCTCGTTCTTCCTTTTTCTCCTGGCCGTTTGCGTTTCGTTGTTTCCACTCTTCGAGATTATTTTTCGAAGCAACTATCGGCGGAACGATCGAACGGTACGATAAATATCTGTTGAACTTCTTGGTTCCATTTTCGGAGAATAGGAAGGGTTAAGTTCGAATTTAATCTGTTTAGAGATTTCTAATAGCTCCTGACAAGTTCGTCAATGTTTCGTTCGAGCTCTTGGGCAGGTTAAAAAGAGAGAAAATCGATAAAAAAGTTGAAGTCCCGTGGCTTTTCCCAGGACTCAGGTATAAATGAAGGTAGCCAATGGAGGATCCTGGGGTTCCTCGCTCAAATCCAGGATCTTGTCTTTCTATTTGAATAAGATTCACCCTGTTTATCATTTTCTACGATTTCACCCCTCCGTCTCACCCTTTCGTGCGCGCAGCGAGACGGGTACCCGCTCATAATACGTAAAAATCCTTTCCCAAGGGGTGAAATGAGCCCCCCGCTTTTTTTCACCCTATTGCTCGTCAGTTTCTAACGTCAAATTAGAATTTTGTACGGACCGGCTGGATAAAAATTTCATTTTCACCTGGACCTCTCTTCTCTTCACCCTTTCCACCCTTCGAACAACCCCCGTCCAAAGCATAATTCGCCAATTTTAAACCCTATGATAGTCTCCTTTTAAATTTACTACCACCGAATTTCGAAAGATCAAATCTCTGTATTTCTTCTCAATATCCCACGTTTATAAATATTAAAAAAAAACCAAATCACTACTTTAAGAACTCTCCATCATTTCTACCATTAAAAAAATTATCTCCCTTTCGAGGAACGATCAACAGCCTCTTCAGATTCATCAATTCTATCAACCCCTAAAAAAAAAGGAATGAAAAAAGGAACGAAAAATCGAGAAACTTGGACCCAGAGGGAGAGAGAGAGAGAGAGAGAGAGTCTAGGTGGCAAAAACGCAGTGAAATTCACGTGAAAAAGGAAAAGGGTCGATTTCTCCCAAGACCGACGAAAGAGACCCAGACGCGTGGAATGACAAATGGATTTCTGGACTCGATTACACCCCGCTAAAAATCTACGGGATCTCGGTCTGCGTAGAGAGAGATTTGATGGATGGAGAGGCGCGATCATG
The DNA here is from genome assembly GCA_019453375.1 of Ctenoplectra terminalis. Taxonomy (NCBI): domain Eukaryota; kingdom Metazoa; phylum Arthropoda; class Insecta; order Hymenoptera; family Apidae; genus Ctenoplectra; species Ctenoplectra terminalis. The sequence goes on from SMSQ01025707.1 coordinate 655,377, forward strand.
TGTGGAAAATTCGCGCCGCGAATCACAAGCTGATCGAACTTTTCACGGATCGTTCGGCCGAGCGTTGTAAAAGCATAGAAACGATCTGCGAATCGAAGTTACCGATTCTTCTACCCCTTTTTTCTCTTTTCCTTTCTCCGTCTACCATTCGCCCTGACCGACTCTGTCCTCCGCTGGATCGGCTGGACTATTTATTTTCGGCGTGTCAAAACGAGTGACTGATGACGGCACGATGCTAATTCCACCATGTGGGAACCGATCGTTACCAGATCTCACCGCCACGGAATAACAAAAAGTCGGCTCGTACGATTTCGCTCGCGAGACACGGAATTAGGTTGAAAAACGTTTGCCAGCTTTGCAGGTTTGGCTTCTTGGAATATTAGCGCGAGCATTCTGACCATCGTTTCGATTAATTAACTAATAATTTAAAATTCTAGAAGTTTTCTAAAAAATGGCCGTGCATGCATAGTTACGCGTTCGAAAAGTAAAGAGAAGAAAGTGAAAACGCATGCAAGCTGTGCTCGGACTGAAAATCGTAGAACGCAAGTTGTTAAGATAAACAGATTGGTCCATAAACTCACCAAATCTGACGAATTGGCTGACAAGGGTCTCCATTAGTCGGTGTTCGAAGGAAACGCCGATGAGCGTGACCGATCCCGTCGAAGCATCCATCAGATGGTGCGGCCGTCTGAAACAGAGAAGAAACGATCAATTTCTCGGTGAGCAGTAAAATGCATGTTATTTCTCGTAAAGTGGCGTCTATCCGCAACAAAAGAAAAAGAAAAAGAAAAAAAAAAAAAAAGATACCGGTTCCATCTTGTTTACGGGTCAGAAGAAAAAGGCACGAAACGAGGAGATCCGCGCCGCCGGAGAAACCTGAAAATCAAATATTGATTCTCAGTTATGCGCGTGTAGAGCGTCACGCGATGCCGGGCCGCCTTTATTAAGTGATTACTCTCATTAGCTTGCACGCGATGCGCTTTGTGGCGGTCGTTACAAGCCGATGAGACACAAAATGGCGAACCCCGGTTGCTCCTCCTTCGGCCACGAGGATTCTCGCGTTCGCAACGTCACGTTTCCACGGGAATTCGTCAAAGGAAACACGATAGTGCGCCACGAAATTAACCATCCATGTTTGGCGAACGTTTTACTGACAGTGAAAAACAACGTTCGATCGTGCAGACTTTTGCTTGATATACGATCCACGTTACATTCTCATGAAAAGCAATTCCCTACCCCTTACGACCTATGCAAAATTGATCTTCCAAATGGAAGAACAGACGCTGCATCCCTTGTCACCCTAGCTACAGCCAGAGGAGACCTATGGGTATCATTAATATTCCAACTGGGAGATTTCGCGTCTATCTGCTCGAGGGAAAAGATACCGCGTACAAATTAGTCGATACTTTTACTTTTCTTCCATCGTACATCGAATCAACCGGTCGATTCTCGATCCTTTCCCAAGGAATACCAGAAAGAGCATCGCATTGCGATGAATTAACGGGTTCGACGGATCGTCGTCGCCTATAAATAAGCCGTTCGATCGGGTCTTTGATCTAACCGAAGGGAGAGCTAGAATTACGTAAGGACTATTAGCAGTTTCGATCGCGGTGGAATCGGCTCGCCGTTCACGACGCGACGACGAAAAAACGACGCTGCGCGGCGTCCAGAAAAGAGTAAAATAAAAAAAAAAAAAAAAAAAAGAGGGGAAAACGAGGTGTGTATCGAGAGAGTTCATCGATCGACCCGCGAACTGATTAGCCCGAGGGACTTGTGTGCGGGGCTGGTCGGCTTTTTGCGTCGCGATTTTCACCGCTGCTTATTTTGCCTGTCCCTTTCTTTCTCTGTTTCACGCAGAGAGGCCGAGGTCCCTCCTCGTGTCCCCACAATGTTCCACGATCGAACCGACGCACGCTCTTGTCCATTTGCTCGTCATGGTTTGAATTCTTACCGACCGTCCGACCGGACGACGAACCAGCCATTTGGAATTCGATCAGAAATACTTAAGGTGGCGTCTGCTCTCCTCCGGCTCTCTCTCTGTCGCTCTCTTCGTTTCTCTACAGGCCGTAAGTCACCAATCAGCCCCCACCAAAAGCTGCTGGCCGGCGTCGTTCGACGTCGGTGGATGCGCGGTTTTGGCCTCCGCTCTATCGGGCCTCACCACCGATTCCAAAGGCTTCCGAAAGAATTTAAATTAAGCCAGCCCGGCATATCGAACTGGCTAAAATTAATTGATTTATGGACAAGCGAGGTTCGACTTCTGACGATGCCTAGTCCTTCTTCGCGGGGACGCTTCAATGGTTCCGGATGACGGCCAATTACCGGCCAAGCAGTTCGGACGCGCAAGAAAAATCGGACGGCTGTGCTGGCGGACGACGTCGTGTCCTTTGCCGAGGACACGATCGAGATCGGAGGGAGCATTCCTCTTCTTTACGGCCGCCACATCGTGAACGATGAGGAGGGACGATGTTTAGAACGGAAGTTGAGGATTCGAGCAATTAGAACCATGCAAATTTTTATTTCATTATATTATTCGATTAACGAAATAATTTAATAAACGTGGAATATTATGTCGCGTTTTTTATGCGAAAACTATTGCTCGATGATGATGACGATGATGATAATGATGATGATAATGATAATGGCTGTAGTAAGTGTTTTACGTCGAAAGAAAACACGATTCCATGGACGAACGGATACTTTCGGTGAACCTTACTGAATACTGATTCTTTTTTCCATCAAAAAGAGCCCGTGAACTTTCGATGAAAGGTGGAAGCTCATCAATAAGTTATGCACGCATGCACATTGCCCTTTGAAGTGCCGCGCTCACGGCCTTTTAACTTCGCTCAATACAATTCGACGAGTTGAACGATCGAGGAAACTACGATTCGAACGCCGAGAAATTACCGATAGGCAACCACCCTCGAACATTTTAGTGGCAATACGTGAGCCTGGTTAATAATGATTAGACTCGAGATGAATAAATAACTGCATATTTGAAAAGCGGAAGCAGCGTCCTAAAAACGTGAACGCACTTGGAAATTTATTTGACAAAGCATTTAACTATACCGTTCGCCTCCTAATCGGTGATACTGTTTAAAAAAAGAAAAAGAAAGGATCGACGCGGTCGAGATGTAACATTTCGAATCAGCAAATTACCGGAAGCAATGCAATTTGGGTATTGGTGCCACCTAGCTTGTCGAAATTTGTGACTCAACTCCCAAGAGTCACCAGGAACCCACTTACTCCAGAGGGAACCGCTAACTTTCAGCTGCTGGGAACTGGGAGTATTGTCTGCTGGTAAAGTAGAATCTATAGGGAATATTATCAGTGAAGGAACTAAACTTTATAGTGAAATTAGTCGTTAGATGTATCGTCGTATGGCAACTGATCAGGATCTGCTAATTGACAATTTTATTACGAAACGGTTTATAAAAAATTAATTTCTTTCGGAAAAACGATTAAATATGTAACCGATGTCTCGAATATTAAGCTTCAATTTGTAACATCAAGTTGCGTACAAATTATTAGTAACCAGGGAAAATTGCGATAAAATTAACGAATACGATTCGCTTTTCGAAAACAGCAATTCTTCAGTTTCGAAAAAAATTAACAATCATCCGTCTTACTGTCCGAAGGTACGCCTTTCCATTACCATCGATCAGTACGTTCGACCAAACGCATAACTGGTCACGAATTAATTACGATTCCAAACGAATACGTGTATAATAAATAAGCCCATAGACAAGCGAATTTCTACACGAATTGTCGAAACGTAGAACCAATTGCATAGTTCCTAAGCGTTTCGATTTGCTACCCATGAAGAGCAGCGATCCGTCTGGCAGCTTTGCTGCGAGGAACAAGTTTACCAAGGGACTCGAGCTCGCTCTGGCAACTCTGTAATTACAGTTAACGCGATTCCCGCGCTAGTTTGGACGTCTTAACCGTAACTTTGTCAACCACGAGGAACGAGGGAGCTAGTCCTCGAGCAAACAAGACGAGCAGAAACAAAAGATTAGAACCGACGAATCCGGCACCTACGAGCCTCGAGAACCACGTGAGCTCAACAAGTTTGCGCAAAGCAAAGGCACAGAGACACGGCCAACGGTGTTTCACGGTGAAACACGCACAGCTTGAGGGGTGTTGAAGAGGAGACGGGGAAGAAGGAAAAAAAAGAAGGCAAAGACGAAACCACCGACGAGGATGGGTCGGTTGGCTGAGCGTTTCATGAATGGACATTCATTGAAGAAAAAAAAAGAAGAAGCCTCTTCATCGTTGCGTACTTTGAGGCATGCCTGTCGTGGACGATTCCAAGGCTTTGAAAAGAGGAATGGGAAGGCCGGTGGAGTAGCACGGAAAGCTTTGCTTCGAATCGATTGCGCCTACGCTCGAGGCCGCTCGGGCTAATTCGGCTCGAATCGGCGATTCAAAACTGTTCGATTCGTAAACTATCCACGACGCGAATGACGCGATAAACGTGTGATTCTTTGGCTATATTCAACCCCTTCCCGGCCGGCGGGTATTTAATACCGTGGTACGGGTCTGATAGGATTTAATGGGTTTGCTGATGACTTTAACAAAGATAGGTCGCGAAAAGTTCAGCTCTAATTAAAATGAAACATTGTAGGTATTTCTTTGTTCTTTTTTTTCTTTCTTTTTCTTTCTTTTTCTTTCTGTTTTTTTCTTTTTTTTTCTTTTTTTCTACGGTAACTTAAACTTAAGAAGTGAAACTATCCCTTAAGCAGATACGATTTTCAATCCCTCCTTGCAAGCTGAAAAGAAACTACACACCGATGTAACAGACAATAGTGGACCACGTTGAACTCGAAGAAGCTCTTGTTTTCTCGGTTTGCGCAGTGTTTAAGGAACGACCGATGAACTGAAATGGTAATTGCACGCGATTGTCATCGAAACAGACGTCAGCACCTGGAGAAACCACGGAACAACTGGTTAGCCGCATTATTCCGAGTATTCTCCAGGAGTTATTGTCGTGACACTTAACATAGACCTGTATATCACCGTTGGACTATCAAGATAGAGTAGACGCGGCGACCCGTAAGTCAGCGAGTTCCTCAGGGAACGGCACGCCAAACAGCCACGATAAGAGATAGGTGTAACGTGGGTTGTTTTCGCGCGGAAGAGAAAAAAGCTGCTGAAATTATGTTTCAATGTGCCGTTTGAGCTGGTGTATCGAAGGCAACGGAGATTGGACAGGACGTTGGGAACCTAATACTGTTTGTAGAATCAATTTTACAAATATCGTAGATAAAAAGAAGAAAGTTAGCAACCGAGATTCATAGTCCTCTGGTTCGGCTAACTTTTTATAATTGTATTTCTGTTCGAAAGAAAAGAAACCACCGTAACTTTTCACGTCAGCCGCGGTTACTGGATCACAACTTTCCCAAGAATCCCATTTTCGAAAATCCCTTTTGAAAGAGGTAAACTTTCTCGCTAGTAAAGAAGCTTTCTGTTTCGTCGAGACGATCATGGAACGTCTCTTTTGGCGACGAAACGAGAGAGGATCGAAGTTAATCGCTGAAAAACGAAATAATGCGGGTCTCCGGTGGTGTTCGGTCGACAAGTTGGCGCAGTTTGGACAAGGACCGTCTCAAGAACTAATTATGATAAGGAGCAATAGCGTTGTCAGGCACCTTTATCGCCAAAGGAACTCCGGTAAAGACCCCAGACTTAATTATCAGGTGAAGTTGGCTGCTGCGAAGCTTCTGTGGAGCAAAAAAGAAAAGAAAAAAAAAAAAAAAGATCCCTATAAGTCGCTTTGACATTGGGAACAATGGAGCCAAGGTTTCGTCTCATCCATTGGGGAACCAAAACAGCTTCGAGCTTCTCGAGTTCCCGTTCTCCCAAACCTCGCTGAAACTCGGCAACGACCGAGGCTAGAAAAGACTGCCCCACGAAGTATATCCCAAGGGAATCCAATCAGAGCGAGGAGGAGCTTGAAGCATCAACCCCTGCCGACCTCTCGAGTACAAATCTCGAGCACCTCTCGACCAGCTCGACGAATGGTCGGAATAAGATTTACAGCGTCCCCAGAAAGAATCTTGGTTCTATTCGGGAAACCGTCAAAGTGTAATCAAGAATTTTTGATTACACCTACCGATCGATCGGGCGGCCAGGAATTGTATTTCATCGTGACATACGCTAGGTCTAACTCGGGAATGTTCGCCACGTGCCTGGAATACCTGTCGCGCTGATTCGGATCGAAAGTATCTTAGCCAATGAACAAAACGCGTCAGAATTTCAACGAACGGATGCAGACACGCGAGAGAGCCGTTCATCGTTGTATAATTTCACTCAATCCTTCGATCGATTCCTCTGCCAGCTCTTGCGAGTTAACTCGACTCAGCATCGCTGATCCATATTTCTAGATTGTATTCCGGCGAACGACATTTACCCGGCCGTTCTGCAACGATCGATTCGAGTTTCATCGAAAAGATCGCTGTACCCGGACGAGGACAACGAGTGATCGAGTTAACGTCGAAGAAGAACGAAAAAAAAAAAAAAAAAAAAAAAAAAATCAATACCCATGTCCCATTTACTGACCCTAACCCTACGAGACAACCCCATAAAGGCGGCAGAATCCTTTTTCCATCCATCGACCAGAGATAGAAAATGGAGAGAGAGGAGAGAAAGTCGAAACGAGGGTATAGCAAACTCGCGTTACTAAAGATCTGTGTACGTTACGGATTTGTGTTACAGGATGGCGCCGCGTATAACGGTGTCGTCACACGATTCAATCACGTACCATAACATTCGACACCATTAGCATGCATGGAACCTAGAGGACGAACTCGTGGACACGTGCGTAGGTGATGTGCCATGTACGCCTGGTTTTCAGCGAACAAATATCGCGATGCAACCTGACGCGTTTGAAAAAGCAACGTTCCAAAAGTCTTTGATACGCGGGCCATATTTTTCTTACTTCTGATATACGATTCATAAAAGTACGTCTCGTATGCTTTTCGACTGTTACCGGGAAATGAAAGTTTGACATCAACGATAGTGTCACTTCCTACCATTAAGTATAACTTTGGTCGAAGCTGATCGAAGAATACGAATTGAAATATTTGAATGTTTGAATTTGGAAATTTGAATCCTAGAATTCGATTTAACTTTTAGATTGATTCTACTTAAGCTAACTAGTATGTTCCAGTGAAACACGGGAATGTTAACGCGAATAAAATTTGCTTTCTTCGAGTATCTCATCAGACATCAATTACACCATTTCCTACTCAAACATAATTTTAAATTCGCTACCTGACGTTCACATCGCACGGCCAAGAAAGTAATATAAATTCCGCACGCGCGATGAAGCAGGTGGTGCAGCAAAAAACGAGCTTTTTAGCATTTTCAAACATTTGCATTACAGAACCTTTGCTACTGGCAATATTCATGCGTCATAAATATCAGTGCTTCGGCAACGCGATGTTTTGCGCTGTCCTAATAATTCATTGATAACGCTGCATCGACGATTTCTGGTGAAAACAAACTGACTTTCATCCCGTAACCAGCATACTTCGCTTCTATAATTTTCAGGAATCCAAGAATACACGTTTTTTCATGCAAATGCCGGTGGTTGGAGGACGGAAATCTTTAGCGCAAAGCTTGAGACCGGTATAGACTAAATCACGAAGATGCATGGCTTAGCAAACTGTACGAAGGGGATCACGAATCCGGTGCTGACTCGTGTTTGATCACCTGTAATGGCGTATAGTATCCGAGAGACAAGGTAATATTTACGAATACCCTGTGATAAACGAAGACAATTATTTCGGACAGCCTTGAACGTACGAGACAGCAGGAATACCTGTCAGCGTGGAATGGAACGGGTAAGTTTGTGCTCGGGAATGCAGCGCGAAAAATGAAGACAACCTTTGAAATCCGTGGCAGTGTATCAGTACGTTCATACATTGCGACAGTATCAATTCTTTACGACTTAAAAAAAAAGAAGAAAAAAAAAAGAAAGGACGAAACGTTAAAAGCAACAATGGAACGAAACGAGAGCCACGGAACTACGCGTTACCAACGCCGGAAAGGAACCAACAGCTGGTCCAGTTGATCGATCGTTTCAATTGTATCGCATGATTTCGTTAAGCTGGAAGAGAAAGAATTTTTCTCGGGGGTGTCGAAACATCCGTCGAAGGGTTGAAACAGTGACGGTCGTCTGACTGTAGTCTCGACAATTCAGCATCTCTTGGTGACTCGTGCGCGACCCCGAAGAGAACGTATCGAATCGAGGATCTTCGCAGATTTTCGGAGAGCTTCGTTCGCCCACGGATTCTCCCGGGCAGCCGGCACGGCTCAGTATACTGCGTGGCAGCCTGGACCGCAGGCGCCTCCAGTCGAGGACACGTAGTTCGCGATTGCGTGTCTGTGCTGATGCAGACCAGTGTGCTTCCAGCGAAAAGCGCCTGTACGAGCATTTTGGGACGCACTCACTTTCTGCATCCTGCACGAGTTTCCTCGCTCCAACTGTTAAACACCTTTTACAGATGGAAATTTCCTGGTGAATTCATCGACTGTTCCCAAAGTTTCGACTGTCAAAGATAAGGGACTGTCGAGAAGGTAAACAGGATTATCGAGAAACTGATTTGAACTTGGTATCACCTGCGACCTAGTAGCAGCTGATTCCTAGCTCTGACCGCCCGGACCGTGTCTAAGGATGACGGAACTCGAGAAACATCAAAGTTTGTCCGAAAGACCAGGTTCCAGGGACAATTGCGCTGTGTGTGTTGAACGAAATTGATCGTCACTGGTCGAGGATCGATCGAACACTGATATTCATGGGGATCATGGACGGTCGTTTCTCGGGTCGGCAGAACGCATTTGGCGAGCCATCTGAGCATCGTCTGTAGAATTTTCACGCGAATGCTCGCCGCTGCAACTGCTCGTCCGATATGTGGTGCACTGACTGCGCGCGTATATGTGTGCTGTGTACACGGAAGATGTACGACGACGCATAGAGCGTTACTGTGATACGCTGTCCCGCGCGGTTCTTTGCTGTCGCTGCTTGCAAGCGACTGGTACACGGTGTTTGTGGCCGAAAGAGTAGACTGGCAGACAGACACGAAGAAAAGAGACAGAGGGAGGGAAGGCATAGTGTGTCCAGGGCGAGGGATCGGAAGAAGAAGAGAGAAAGAGAGAGAACCTGGAGAGAGTAATGATCGTGACGACGGTCGTGCGGACAAATGAACACCTCGGCACAGCGTTTGGGATATTCCAAGTGAGTAACGGACCAACCGATCTTCTAGCTTTTAGACACGTCCCATTAGGGGTACGTTAGTTTCGTAGAAAGATATTTTTATTAAGAAGTTCCCTTCGATTTTACTCCTCGGCTCGTTCACCGAATAACTTCTCGTAAAGATTGCGAAGGAAAAATGAGAGAGAGTCCTTACGTGGCATGATTCCGAATTTTCCATGGACTAATCGGAAGATAGAGGGAAGGACGATGATCCGAGAGGTCCTGTCGGTTCTTACCGAGTCGATTTCATTTGCGGAGCCGATTCGGTAAGCGAAAGAAATCCTTCGAACCGAAAATTGAGATGAAACCCATTTGCCAAACTGGTTCGACCAATCCTCCGGGGAAATTCGATGAATTTTCTGGCTTCTACTCTTCCCCTTGCTATCCTCGCATTACTTCTTCGCAATTTTCGTTCCACTTGAGCCCCAGCCTCCTTTGGCTCCTCTTTGAATACACGATAAGGAATCATTCGAGCGTGTACATTCCCTTGGCTACCGCATTTGGCGCGAAATCCAACATGCGGTTGGCACTGGACCGACCAATAGTGCGCATCCTCGAGACCCGAGTCTAGGTTCGTGCTTAACGAGGATTTCTTGCTGAAACTTGTCGGAAAAATCTCTTCCCATTCTCGACAAACTTGGCCGCGTTTAAATGTGCCGCAACACGACAGCTTCCTCGAAACTATGCAACGATGCATCATCCACTGCGATAGTCGTGTATGGTACAATAGTAACCGAAGATTCGAGTTACTAGATTCATTCGAAATATACATATATATATAGATATATATTTCTATGCAATATATATATATATCTTTTTTTTCCACGAGTAACGACAGATAGATATATAATGGAACAAACTTTTTCGTGGTTCAAAGAAAATCCACGGAAGAAACAATCTCGATGGGTGTCCTGAGATAACAAAACCCTCACGAGTCTTATCATTGCGGGAGGAAAACTTCCGGAAAAATAGGAATTGAAAACCCGGCCGAGGGAGATAGGAAAAGCACGTACAACCGAGATAAAGATATATCAGAAAATAAAACTAAATCCGAGATCCGACTCGAGGGTCTTCTCTTACACCTCAACGCGAGGACAGGAAGTTTTCTCGATAACGCGGCGGATCCTAGCCGAAGAAACTACCGGTCGAAGCTATTCGTTTCTCTTTCAATCGAACGAGGAAATACATTAATATCGTGGCTCGACAGCGTTCCAAAAACGGTGTCACATTATTTACGCGATAAAAATTCCACGGTAGTCCGGCCGGGATCACAGAAATAGTTAAACGGAATCGTTTTCCTCTACTCTAGATCGCTTTAGGAAGCCTGTCGAGGCGAGAAATTTGCGGGTTCTGGCTTCGTTTTCCCAACGAAATTTCATCCCTCTTCACCTCCCACCACGGTGTGTTACATTACCATTTATATGGAGGAGTCCAGAGGTAAGGGGTGTGCTTCTGGACGTCGACATCGAAATCCAGACAGGAGATCCGATACGAAATGGAGAGAAGTGTCGCGAGCAGAAGTAAGGAGGCAAAAAGGTTGGAAGGCGACAGAAGTAGGTTTCAAATGGTACACGTTGGAAGGGATAGTCGACTCGGTTTTTATCACAGCTCTAAAGTGCACATTTCTGTAAGACGAATCGCAAGCTGAGCCAGGAAAAACCTGTCCGTAGCTTCCTTGTATCTCCTATCCGTCTACAGACGTGGACAAGATAAAAAAAAAAAAAAAAAACGAAGAAAAAAAAGAAAAAATAAACGCGAGGAAACGGTCGTTGATCGGTCACAAGTTATTCGTCCGTGAATCTTTACCCTTTTCCTTGGCGAGACAAATTTTTTCGATCACCCTTGCCTCGCTGTACACCTGGAGAACTCGTACACGCTCGAGCAGACTGACATTAGCATTTAAATGGGCGAGGAAGAAGGACTGGAGCCGGAACTACTCGCGGCGACGTGTCGCGGATTTTACGCGAGCTCGTACGTGGAAACGAAATCCAGCGGGAAAGGCGACGAAGGCCGGCTAAGTGGAGGACGTGGGAAAAGATAGAGGTCGCAAAGTAACCTTTACGACGTTTTTAGAGGCGCTCATAACGACCACGGTTATAGTATCCAGTTACAACGGCCCGAACCGTGGTCCCGTATTAGCATTTACACGGAGTTAATTGGCTTTATCGTGCCCCGTGGCGGGAAGATAAAAATACACGTCGGGCTACGAATCCATTCAGCCAAGAATGTGGAAATTCAAAATAGCTGAGAATCCTAGGGAAGTTGCTTGGCTCGAGGAACGCGCTATCGGAAAGTCGTAATTTTCGTTCAGTGTTCCTCTTTGGTTGTACGATATCGTCATTTCAGTACGACTTACCGACTCCCTGCAACCCTGATGGAGCCCTGAGGAGGTTAAAATGAAATCTAGATCCAGCTAAAACGAGAAACTGGAAGGGGGTGGGTACAACATAGTGTCGAGTGGTGGTAGAAAGAGCAAAAGGTAGCGATGGGATCGAGCTCGGTGCCTATGAGTATTGATTCACTCAATATCCGAATGACACTTTATTGGAATTGAGTGGTACTCTCAGAAACGAGAGTTGAATTCAATTGAAGTTCAAACCTCTTAGAATGAAAAACGAGGGGAAATATATTTAATAGATGACACCATTGTTTCTCGCTCTAATCGTCAATTTCTTAGTACCGTTAACCTTCCTCCAACTACCTCTCTGCAAACGAGCGGTACGATTGTCCAAAGCGATCAACTAATAATTCAAACCTAGCTAATTTCGCGACTCGCTTGATTCCATTGCTAGGAAGAAAGTCGGAGGAGGTCAGAAATGGTAGCAGAGAGTATCAGGTGGGAAACAATGGAAAAGGTAGAAAGGAAAGCCAAGGGGTTGGGGTGGCAGGCTGTGGCAGGAAGAGTGGATGGGGTATGTAACTGCTCTTATTTCTTCTCGCTGCCGCCGTGGCCCAGGCCGGAAACAAAAGGCGATCCGACATCAAACATTCAAATTAGAAAACTCCCCCGCCGGTCCGTTGGCGGGCCGGATTACCCCCTTTCAGTTCCCCCTAAAGCATCAACCAACCCTCCTTTCTCTCTCTCTCTCTCTCTCTTGCTCTTCCTGTTTCCACAGCACCGTCGGGCCGCGTTAAACCTTCACATCCTACTTTCCGCGAAGCCACACACGATTCCAGCGGTTGCTACAGTTGCCTGAGCCGCGTTTAAGCTTCCCAGCCTACTTTCGTAAACCCGTCTACGATTTTCGCCAAGGCTCGTAGATCGTCCCCGTGCACAACGCCGTAGCCTCTGTGTTTGCGCTTGGTGCTGCGAGGGCCCGCGCGCACACACCACCCCCGCGAGCCTGTACATATTTGCTCGCGGTCAGAGGCGAGGCTCGCGGCTGCGGCGTTAAAACAAGGAACACGAGTACGTCCCACGCGATCAAACAGGGCCACGGTATTAGTGGCCGCTTCTTGTTGAGATTGGAATGACGAAGGAAGACACTTTGCTCCTCGAGCCGAGGCTATTATTAAAATTACCCTCTCGCGTTCTATTTCGGAGAACCCGTTATACTTTGGGATTATTGAGTCACGAATTGCGAGGGATTCACAGTTTGTTTCTGTTGCTACTTAACGGAACTGGTTACGATAAGAGATTAATGATATAGGAACATCGCCTACGTCGTCTCTCTGGATAATACCAGAGGTCGTCGGAGGCGCAGCTACGAGTTCTTAATAAGAGGGCTGCGTTTAAGGGAGTAGACAATTCCTACCGCCGAGGAAGATAGTGAAACATTCGTAAGAAGCTTATAAGCACGTAAAAACTTTCATTACTCTTCGCGACAACCGCTGGAACGCGCGTCCTGCAGTGGATTCTGACACATAACTCACGTTTGTGGCTCAGGACGAGAAGTTTTGTTGCACCGAATGCGTACGGGGTGTCCTCGCGATATTTCGAAGCTTAATTCCGGGTAAAACCATCGCAGTTTTTTCGTGCTATCGGGAAATGTGTGAAATATAAAGGCAAACGGACGCAACGAAACGAAATTGTAGCAAACAATAACGCAACTGATTCTACTCTAAATCAAATGTTGTATACACTTTCGGTATCGTTGGATTTTACCAAAGTTGTATTTACAAACCTAGTCGCAGTTCCATTAAATTAAACGATAAAAATGTGCCTCGTTCTTGGAAAGAGGATAGATGAGAAAAGAATTCAAATGCTTGTGAATTATTCGCAATGAAATATAGTGGAAACTTTCAGCTCAACGAATAATTCACAAACATTGCGGGGAACCTTCGAAATTTGGATGACACTTACGCGGTTCACCCTCTATATCATCCCCCGTATGAGAAATAAATCAGCGTTCCAGATGCCTTCGCATACGGACAAGTCATTCCGTGAAAGTTTTCGCGTTTTCAGCGAAAAGAACCTATCCCGGGAAACCATCTTACTTTTCTCTCGAGAGGCCTACGCCGTGAAAATATATCCGTGACGGTTCGAACCTTCTCGTGGCGGGCCAACCGAGCATATTTTATTTATCTGTAACCATAACTCGCTTAACCCATCAACTTCTCGTTCCCTTCGATGGAATGTGAAATTTTTGATCATTTGAACCGTGCAAGGAATAGTCGTAAAATTCTCCTATCTAGCCCAGGTGTGCCTTTTTCGAATCGATCTTCTCGATGCAAATGATAGACTGTTTTTACAGTCCAAGATTATTTTCATATCTAGGACGGTTTGTGGAGAAAAATTTTCTCAGATAACATTCGCGGTAATCATTAGGTTTTAAAAAAATAATGGAAACTCCGATTCACCGTGTCCGTCTGACCATACACTGTATCATACTACTTTCTACTTCGGACGGTCTGCGTTCCAGCGGTTCGAAGTAACTCAGAGTAATGGGAACGACTTTTCCGTTCAAACACCCTCTGCGGTTTCATTTTTGAGGGCCGGAGGACTAGGCCGGCAGTCAAAGTCAATTACTTTCTCGTACGGATACTCGGCGCACGATTTTTCCGCGCCTCTTTAATTTCTTGGCGAAGAGAAAAAAAAAATTTTTTCTCCGGCCCGCGTGGCTCGTTCGATAAAAGTAAATGTTACGTGTAGGCTGAAATTGACTTTGCAGCCTCGTGTGAGACGTGCCGGTAATTAGTTCCGTCGAGTCTAACGTTCGTTGGGAGCCAGGAGAAAGAGAACGAGGCGGAACGAGAAGAGGAGAAAAAATGGAGTAAGCTCGACTCGATATACGTTTGCACCACGAGACTGACTTTTAAATGAGATTCAACGCGAAAGGAACGAGAAATTGTAGGTTTCGCGATCGAACGCCCGGAGAACGGCGCATCGAGCGCTATTGCGAATGAAATTCAAAAAGAGAAAGCTCCGTTGCTCGCAATTTTTTTTTCCTGGGTTTATCCACGTCGCGATCTCTCATTGTTCGACCCTTCTTCGAAGCTTCGTTCTTACACGCACAGACAAAGAGGAACGTTCCGGGAGATACAAATATCTGGCGTAGCAGTAATTAAAAGGAATCCAAGATACGAATGCACTGGTCGTCCGTGCTCGTTCTGCAGACGGTGCATCATTTCCTTGCCATTCGTCGAGCCTGCAATTGACCTATCTTCCATCCCTTCATTTCTTTCCACCCATTCCCCACTTTTTCTTTTCCCCCTTTCCCCCCTTTCCCCCTATTTTTTTTTTTTTTTTTTTTTTTTAATGACTCGAACCGAAAGAACTCGTCAGAAATCGAAGACGTTTACGCGAACGAGGAGAAGAACGAAGTTGAACCGTGTGCTTCCTTTCTTCTTCTTACTCTTCTCTTCTTACAACGAAATGAAACGAATCAAAGAATTACTTTCGACTCGAATCCTATCAGCGTTCTCTCCACCAGCCCCTTTCCTCTTCTCATCTTCGTTCCTCCATTTAAAATTATCGTGCCTCCAACTTTCGCTACTTTTGTCCGTAGTACCGCCAGTCAATTCCTTATTTTACATTCGATTTTATCCTCACGCCAACTTGGAAAGAACTCGTTTGAAGAATACTCGTCGTTCCCCTATCATAACCAAGATGCTTTAACATTTCTCAATCGTGTCGGCACCAGTCGGTATCAGTTCTCCTCTTCGCAGAAAAATTAAAAATAAATACACTTCCATCACGAGCCATCCATTCCGGTGGAATCTACGATTGAGCTTTTCTCTGGCAGCCACCCCCGCCGACACTTGTCCTCCCGGTTATTTCAAATTCAATTTCATAGCTGGCAGAAACTCGGCTCGCCAGATAAATGCGATCAAATTTTCAGTGAAAAAATATTACCACCGGATGTATGCTCGGGTGGCTAATTCTATACTCGCAACAGTTTAAACTATACACGTGAGCGGTGTGAAGTTAATACAACAGAAAATTGAGTCATCCGTTCGATCGTGGTGCAGGTAGTAAAATTTGAACACGATTATTTGGGATAATGAGTAAAAAATGGCTGCACAATTGAATCGGAATGTTTGGAAATGTAAATTCAAAAATCGCTCGACCCGCCGCAATCGTTGAAATGAAAAATGCATGGACCATTGGGGAACGCAACGCTTCCCAACAATGATAAACGTATATCTGTTTTCGATCGCGGAGCTTTCTGTATCGTTAAACTTCCTGACGCTTTTCCACGTCAGCGTTTCTCACCTTTTCACGCTGATAAAGGGAAGAAAGCGCTATTTCTCCGCAATCGAAAGAGGCGAAGGCACGTCGTGAACTTCAATCCTATCAGCACCGCTCTGACTGTTCCCTGCATAGCATCCCCTTAAATGATCTTTTTCGACTTCTCCACACCGGCTCGACGTTCCTTTAATCAATTCCCGTCATCGACCTGCACACAGCGAACACCAGAGCGAGGCAGGAAATTAAAGTTTTTGCACGACTTGTACATTTTTGTTTTTAGCAGTTCCTCGTTTTGCAGCTCCTTTCCTACTTCGCTATTTATTACTTGATTTCTTTACCCGCTACCATTCGTTCGTTGGCCACCAAGTGAATCTTTAAGACTTTCATTCCGCACGTTTACGTATGTTTCTAACGAGACCGCGAGCTATCCTACTCTACTATTCATTATTACAATTTTTCACTAGTCTATCCTATGTTACCGATTCGCACATCGGCAAGATACCAGGGAAATTCCTTCATTACTTTTACAAACTTAAATTTATAGCAGTTCCTCCGTCGAGTTTCCCTCTTTTCACTCCCGTTATTATTGTTACTTCCTCTCGCCACGGTAGGATCGTCGAACGACGATGGTTCGTTTCGCATTCAGCCCGGTTCGACAAATATAAATTCAACGAGAAATACGTCGGTGCCATTATATCGAACGTTATTTCTCCATTGGAATTGTACAGCTTTCATGCTCGTATCGTTTGCCTCGCGTCTAATTGATTCGCGAATATCGAATAGACAAACACGCTAGGCTTCGCGAGTCGCTGAAAGAAATACGGCCACGGGTTGTTTCCTTGGCAAAAGCCCGCCACTGGTAATCGGTTCCTTTGTGCCTATGTTTTGCGTGTCCCGTTCCTCCGCATCCACTTCAATTCTCTCTCGAAGAGCAAAGTGCAATCGAGAAACCGTGTCTAAATAGACTTCGGCTTCCTCCAAGCAACCTGTTCTAAATACCATCGAAAGATAAAAAAAAAAAAAAAAAAAGAAAACGAACAGAGGGGAGAGAGGTTCGTCGATGAAATGCATCGAACAAACATACCCAGGGAATCTCGTCTCTAGACTCGTGGCCGCTTTCTCCAATCTCTACCTTCGAATTATCGGAGCATCCTCATCTTTTCTCTACGACCCAATACCCTCCCTAGTCGAATTATCGGCCACGAACAAGGGAATCGAACCCTCATCGTCCGTGAACTCGCTTCTTGCCATACGTTTGATTTAATTCGAACCCAACCGAGCCACCCCCGCTTTTAGAACCTCTCGGCAATCGGCTCGCCAAATCGAACGACCTCGTTTTTGTCGTCGCTTCAAGGGAGTTGAAATTCTTCTCTCCAAAGTTAGCGCCGACGCTGTTGTCGAGACCATTAATCATTTCGAAATTGTCGAAAGAGGCTTTCTATAGTTTGAGTCGTAACTTATTCTTCTACGATTCCAACAAAGGATTTAACCACTGTATAGAGGCATCGTTACATCGAATAATCCAAAATTCATGGCAGGTCGTTTGGTGTAAATTTTTCCCTCCCTCGATACAAGGCTGGGCACAATGAAATACCGTTCAATGGTATTTCGTAAAGTAGCCCGATAAACTGCTGCTACGAGATTACCGATCAGCCCTGGCGAATAAACCGGGGTCCATTCCGCGAATGTTCCGTTGGAAAATTACCGATCACCCGGAGACTCGTTCATTCTTTCCGAAGATTATTTTTCCAGCCGAATCGATTCCCCTTACCCTTCCGCGTTCCCTTCTTATCCATCCGGGTTCTCAATGCACCGAAGAAAAATCTTTCTAACGAAATACACGAAGATCGTTGGACGCGAGTCGTGCCAGTGATGGTTGCACCCACAGCGTGCGGTGGGTGATCGCGTCACGAGGCACCACCATCGCTCGAGAAAGGAAGATTTTTATTATTTTTCCGATAACCGGCTGCCGTTCTGCTGTGCTCCAGCCGGCGTCGACCAAAGTGGCCGAGCCGGCGGTGCCGTTAATCCAATTTCTCGGATTAATTAAACGGGGGTTGGTTCTCGTTAAACTACTTCGTGCCGGAATCGAGGGTGTCGGTTTGGTTATACACCTCGTTTGGGACGAGCTACCGATCGTTTCAGTTGCCGTACAGTATCGCGCAAGAATCTTTGGCCGTTCTAATGGTACGCGAATTTGCCTCGAAACGAGCCACTGGAATTTGCGATCGGAACGCGACTTCTTTTTAGATTCCCTTTCGAAAAGAAGCTTCGCGAATTTTGGTAGCATGGTTATTAGCTTCCTTGGAAGTTTTTATAAAGTACCGGTGTAATTTTCAAGTTCGATACAAGCAGGATACTTTTTTATAAATTGTCTTCGCTTTAAAAAAAAATGTAACCTGTTATTAAGACTTTGTTTCGAGACTAAGTTTCGTTTTCGAGAAACGAAACGGGAACTCGATCGAGCTGCAAGAGATGCCAAGACTATAGCAGGGTTAAAGTAAAGTATCGTTCTTAATATTTCACTGTCTTTTTCGTTCTATCCAGTCCCCCAGCCACGCTCTGTATTGAACTGACCCGAGCTCATCGTCTGCGCGGTGGTCACTGCCAGACGCTGAGTCAGCTCCTTTTTTACTATCACTACTGCACGTACGCATTCCCAGGGAAAAAAATGTAGGTCATATTTCCGAGAATTTTGCTGCTATTCATCAACCCTTACGTTACAAGTGTTACGAGAGAGCATGCTTTCTTGTATTCCCTGGTCGTGCTACTTTTACAAATTCCACAATTTTTCAAATCTTATTACCCTTCTTACCAGCACTACGTCGGGGAGTCGCCAATCCCTTATTGAGGACACCCTTGGGTTTAAAAAGAAAGTACCCCGAGCAATTTTCAAAATTAAAAGAAGAAACTTGAAAGGGACACGACTCGTGAAAAGGTCTTTCACTACGGCGTATATCCTGTTGTGAACAGGAAGCGACTTTGGCCGGTGCTTTCGTGTGCAATCGGCGGCCTGATAAAGAGGCCATTCGCGTACGTGAAACGACGACTGTGGCGTTCAACGATAAGGGAAACAGAGGGGGATGAAAAGGAGACACAGGCTGGAGTTACAGATTATTCGTACACGTTTACGCGACAGCCATTTCCAAGGGTGTTTCGCGGCGGGCTTGAACGCGGCCCGAATTCGAGCCGAACCGCTATAATTTCGCGAGTTAAAGGGGCGAACAGGGAGCGTGCAGAATTGTCGGTGGAGGGGTGCGAGACAAGTTCGGTAGAGACGCCGTGTGGGAGAGCACTTTTGGCCCGGGAACTTTGCTCGTATATTATGGGAGCTCGTGGTAATTGATTTTGCGCAATCGTGTTAAACTGGAACTAGGTTTCGTCCCCGGAAATCACGGTATTGTAACGCGTGTTCGTGACTTCGGGCCACCTTTCTTTCTTCCTTTCTTTCTGTCTTTCCTTCATCTCCTCACCGACCGACTAGCGGTTTGGAAATACGTTCGCCATGTTATTGCCAATAAGATGCTTGCATTTCTTCGCGTCTCAACGCCCCTATTATTTATATTACGAACGTTCCGCCATTCCCTGCCTCGACGCTTCAACCCTTCGTTTTCTGCGAGCGAAGGGTTGCCACGGGTGCAGCCGAATCGTATTGCATTAATCTTTCACGCCCAAGTATGTATTCGTGAACGACGAAAACGAGCGAACGCATCGAAATGCGTGTAAAGTATGTTCCAGGGATCCATTTTCTGCAGGATAATACGTTGTAGGGATGAGATTATTTATTCAAAGCCTGCAGTACACAGCGCGTAGAAGTGCATAGGTCTCAAAGGGAAGAAGATAATAACCGGGAAATGTTTAAAAAATAGAATTTTCATCGGATAACTTTAGAAACGAAAAGAGACTGGAACCGAATTTCATGCAGACCCAGGAATATGCAGCTCCTTTCTTCTATGAATTTTAAACGAATTCCAAAACATGTTTGCGAACGTGAGAACTGTATACGATAACGCGAACGAATTTCTGGAATATATGTGTAAATGCACTCGAAACAGTGAACAAAGTTAACGGAAGCGATGAATTATAATTGTTCTGTCCCGAAATATGGAAAATTTTTGTTACTCTTCATTTGTACGTAGATGGACACTTTAGGCAAAAAGACCATTCGTTTCGCAATTAAAACAAAGGGTAAACTCATTAGCGAGGCACGAAAAGGTGCGCTAAAATATCGGAACAAATAGGAAACAATTAGATAATGAAGTCGGTGAGATAAGACACGGCGAATTATGCATACAAGAGGCTGGCGCTGCGAGAACTTTCGGAACTCGTTTATTTGTTATTTCGTCCGAGCGGAAATTTATCGCTTAAAGCGGAAATATCGTTTACGTTTTCATTAAAACTTATCTCCCTCCATGTAAGAGTTTTCTTCTCGCGCTGAAAACTTTCACGGACCGTCCCTCCTAATTGTATCGATAATTCCAAGCACGTTACGTTTTACGAATACGAATTGAGAATTTTAAAACACCCTTCAAGAGCAATGAACGCTCAAATTATCCAATTATCTCGTGGATCAACCCTCAAACTATCAACAAATTTCAGAAGTCTTTAAAATACCAAGCTCGACCGATAGTGGCCCGGAAGAAAATGTAACCCACCTTATCGTAACTTTTTCGAGTTAGTTTCATGGAAGGACGGGTGGAAGAAAAGCGGGTCAGTAATAAAGGCGATAAAATCTAGCGAAGTCCAAAATTTCTCGCAGACGCGGAGCGAAAATTACGAGGTTCGGAAGGAAGGTGTAAACGATTCGCTTCATCATGTCTCATACTTTCTGTTCTCTTGCCACACGGATATAACGCAACCTATGCGGCTCGTGAGCATTCATATTTGATAAGCGACATATTCCCACGCGACGATCGTATACATTTTTGCGGATCGTGAGAAAGTCCTGCCAGGTTGGACCTGTCCACCAAGTTTTCCACGCGTTCCACGAATGACCCTGTTCGACTTTTACTCCAAACTTCTGTCCCTGCTTACTTTCTGTCCTCGTAAACCCCGCTCCTATCGGCCTGTCGCCACTTACCCTAACTCCTCCTCTCATTTTCTTTTTTTTTCTTCTTTTTTCTTTTTTTTTCTTTTTTTTTTCTTTTGCCTGTGTCACCAACTCGAACGAGGTCGTACGAGATATATTTTAATATGGGTTGAAACGTGCCTCGCCGTTCGTGATGTTGCTCATAAACTTATGGCGGTACATGCAAACGGTTAGGAGTCGTTCGCTGCAAGATCAACGCTTGTAAAAAAAGAATTTCAGAAAGAAAGTTGGAGGGACAGAGTGTCAAGCAATTAATCTGTTGTAAAAAAAAATTCGAATAATCTCGATGCTACTTGACGACTTTTTATACCGACTACTTGGACTTTGTTTTTACTTCTTTCGCGCCTAAGCTCGAGAGAAGATTAGACTTTCTAAGTGTATCGACACGCGCTATAAAAACTTGCTTAAAAATGCATGGAAAAGAGGGAGACTCCTCAAGAGTTAACAGCACGATTTCTTTTAACAAACTCCGATGGCGTCGCGTTGAGAATTGAATGAGTGGAATGTCCAATTTCCTCCATTAAGATTCTTCCTCCTTGCCAATTTTACTTCCACTCTATCACCCGTTCATATTTTCGCGTCGTCGTTTAGCTGGACTCGAAACGGGTCACACAAGACATACTTTAATATTAACCCCGAACGTGTCCGCGTGTTCTTGATATTCCTTTAGCGGGGATTCGCGGAATCCTGTTACGTATTCCGAAACCGTGTCGGCGTCGCTATCTCCAAGAGCGGACAGACTTCATCCGATAAATCTCAATTTTTATTCACCAGCTCGCGAAACACCTTTTATTTTCCGTCAGTTTCTTCCTTAATTTATAAAAAAAAAATAAAGAAAAAGGAAATCGCTGACGAGACTAGACCGTGACTCGGACGCATCAGAACAGGAGGAACTTTCGAGGAGCTTGGCCAAACTTTTTTTTAACCTTCGCCTTAATTTCACCCTTCCATATCTGAACGATATATATATATATATAATATATATATATATAAACTTCAACCACTGGATAAAAATTTTTCCGCAACTTTCTAACTAGACCTTTCCCGACTGCGATAAAAATGATTAAATCCAAACTCTTTTTTTTGTTCATGGACCCGGTCAAAGAGAGATTACGTAATAATGAAGGAAAAGGAGAAAAAAGAAAGCACAGGGTCTGTTTATCAGCTCACGAAGGACTCGCGAGCTCTCGTTAAACAGTATTAACGCAAAAGCCGGACGTTCGCTATGCGGTTCCTATTCCTTGATCCCCGCTATCATTTGTGCTACCTGATCATCCCCTATTTACGCACCGCAGCTTTCCCCGCAGAATTTCAGAGGATCGTCTGCAGCTTCTATCGCATGAATACCGGTAAGTTATACAAGTGTACGATTGCCATTGATCCCGAAAATAAAACTCTCTATTGGTTTACATAAAAAACGGAAGCGGAGAAACGAAGAGAGAGAAGACACGAGCGAACGGGAAAGGAAACAGGATCGAGAATAACAAGGGAAAGCATTTACTTGGTCGCAAGTCCCTTTGATGGATTTGTTCGCAGGGCGAAATTTACTTGAGCGGTACGAGACGCTTTGTTCCTCGTTAGCGTTGTACCCACAGCGGCGGTGATTTTTCTGCTCGAACGACCCCAAAAGAACCTCGTAGAAACTGGACGTCCTTGGCGAACCCGCGTCTTGTCCGGCCACCAAGATTTATTCGACTGTAAATCGTGATTTACCCCTTTCGATCTGTGCTAGATCATTTGAGTGGAGATGGAATCGAAACGACCCTCTCTTTTTCCTACCATGTATTCATCTCTTTTGGCGAGTAAGCTTTTATGAGCACGGTAAATGATAACGAGACGCTGTCACCGTAGACAGGTGAGTGAAAAGAAAGATCGAACGAGTTAACAAAGTCTGGTGATACGAGCTCTTCTTCAAGTGTCATAGAATACTTGTTTAATGAAATTGATTTCGTTCATTATGCTAAGCGAGGGGTTGTTAAATGAAGACGTCAAGAAGCGAATAACTGGCAAAAATTAAATAACAGTCGGGAAGGACAGTATTCTAACAGGCACGAAATGAGTCTGACTACAGACGGTTCGTTACTACTTGCGCTGCCTGTCTTTCCTCGTCTTACGGTTAATCCTGACTTACTGTATCTTCCCGGAGCTCTTAATGTATGCATTGTTTGGTAGATTGCTTGGTTCGTTGAAAACTTAGCGATCCCATTTAAAATACTCGAGGGGTACTTTTGTTCGTTCCTGAAGGAAGGAAAGGCTTAAGATTTCTTTGGCGAAAGAAGAAGACGTTAACGATGTTAAAGAAACACCTTGTATCTTTCTGATAATCGAGGTCTATCCAAAATCGATAGATTGGATTCATCGGATCTGTACAAAAATTTCTATCGCTTGTAAATGAGCGATAATAAAAGTGGCGAAAGATAGTCGAAACGATAAAAAAAACAAAAATACGTATCTCCTGCAACAAATGATCGAAATGTTTACGTAAACCTAATATTACGAACGCGAGAAAGTATAAAACAAACAGCTGTATTCGCGAATTGCATCGTTTAACAAACATTGTGTTTGCCTGCACAATTTAACGAAGGATTTCTGTCAACAAGCACAGTTTTTCGATGAAATTGATATGACGTCACGGTGGAAAGGTCGATTGCTCTCAAGGGTTTTCAGGAAGTGCACAGTTTCGACTCGCTTGTTGGCCAGTAATGCATGAAATTATCTTGGTTATTATTGAATACGATATCGCGAAACAATGCAACGCGATGCCCAATAAATAGTCGGACCAAATTACTCTACTGTCGACACGAAGGATGACATAGGGATGACCGTGGGGTGGAAGCCACTTGCACGATAAAACGCAATTACTGGCACCGATCGCAAAAGCAGTATTTAAATTATTTCCTCGGATTAATGATACGATGGAGAACCGAACGCAACCGGCCTATTCTCGAATTATTTGCCGGTTACTCGTTTCCTCCATTATCGGTAACGATCGGGAATTGTTTGTTCCCTCGTACGAAAACACCCACTTTAATGAACCAGATTAATTGTCGGTCCCACGATTGAACTTGGATTATGATTAACGCGGAATCATAAAGCGATTCCTCGCTATGAAACGTTGAACACAATCAACGTTGAAAGATTAACCAAGGAAAAATTATTTTATGTCCGAGTCGAGATATTCGCGTTGATTAAATTTGATTGAATTTGATTGTATTTGATTGAATTTGATTGAATTTGATTGAAATTGATTTAAAAATAAATAAAAAGAAATCGAAAGAGATACGTCGTTAAAATAACTCGAAAAATCGATCTTGAACGAAGGAGTGAACTCGAATGACGTGGCGAAACGAAAACATCCCGAAACATAAAATCCAGAGACGTTTCTCGTTCCCTTCGCAGGCTGTTTCGATGGTTCGTTCAACTGACGAGCGTAATCCCGCGGATGAACCGTGAAAAGGCAAAAAGGAACACAAGGAAAAATACGAGCAGCCTTTGTCTCTATAAAAGAACAAATGTGCCATAAAGGGGAGGTGCCTACAGGCCGTGCAAATAGTATTGGCAGCCAGAGCAAGCCAATATTGGCACCACGGATAGGACCGAATCGAAGATGCGTGGCTCCGTCGAGCAATTTCGGAGTCGCCACAAAAATCTTGCCAACCATGAAACACGATTTCTTCGAAATATTTCCTTAGCGAATGCATTCTACTTTCCTATTCTTCCACTAGAGCCCACCCTATCCCTCCGTTTACTTTTTTTTTTCTTTTCAACCCCCTTCTGCTTTGTCCGTCGAGGGAACGAGCTTTTGTACGGTGGCATTTTCATCGAGGCAAAAGTTCGTTTAATATTTTAATCCTTCTCCTTTTTCCACGTCCCAAGTATCCGGCCTTTTAATTCGCCCCCGCGAAAGCCGCTGTTTATTCATACAGTGGCGAGAAATTATTCATTACTTTCACCGGTCTCTCAAACTTCTGCACGCATCCGCAGTCCCGTCGAAATTCTCCCCGATGCAAATGTGTGTTCACGGTTCTTTGCTCACTTTTGAAGCTCGACCGTACCACGATGGGTCGGAATTTTTAACCGTTACGTACATAATTACACGGTTCCACGCGGCTTCTCGTAGTTCAGATTTTAATACTCCGCGATAATATCCGAAGGAAACAGGAACGATTGCACTCCATAGACGCCACGGGCTCCATTATCGTTATATATATTCGTGAAACTTCTTCGAGGATCCATGGAATCGTCTCGACTGTTTCGATTAATTAAAAAGAGAGAAAGAGGAAAAAAGCAGAGGAGAAGATTCCTATTGAATTTTCTTTCTTTTTTTTGTTGTCGGTTGAAACGCTCGTCTGTTCTCGATCTGTCGGGAATTTAAGCTACACTGTTTGCCGAGTTTTCGAAATTCTTCAACCATGACATCCGGTTGGAAATTCGAGCAAGAGGAAAAAGCGTAGTCGGATGTCTCGTTGGCGGTGCCAAGCAAGACTCATTTCCAATGAAAATCAGACCCAAGAGCAGCCACGTTTGTTTCACTGAAGTTCTATTTTATACCGTAAAAGGAGGAAATTTCTCTTTGCAAGGCTCGAGCTGTGAAGCTTAAGTTTACACAAACGCCGGGGGTGGCTGGAGCCAGGTAGTCGGGAACACGCGTGAAATTACGTTAATTTGCAAGTTGCCAAGTGCAGCGCGGAAAATAAGCCGGTTGGTAATTTGCCGGTGTCTCGATCTGATTATTTTCTCGCGGGTGCAGCGGCGAGCGATTCTTTTGTTCGAAGATTAAAAGAAAATTCTATGATACGTAACATGGTTTTGTCGTAAAGAATATGAAACGAAACGAAAGCTACTAGCAGCCATGAGTAACGACCGGTCCCCTTTGTGTAATCTGTTTTATGTAACTGCACGGTGTTTCGCCAATTGCGTAATAGAGCATGCCGCATCCATAACAATAATTCAATTGATTTCACGCAAAGATACGAATTCATCGGCGACCACACAATTAACCACGTTAATAAACCCCTTGACAGACGATCGATCTTGCGATCGATGATCAACGGCCCGTGCGACGGCAATGATTTGCCGTTAGCGAAACAGCTTTGAGATCCCAAGAAAACGAATCGCGGAGAAAGGCAAAGAGGATGAACGTGGGTTCCACGAGCATCGCTAAACCGGAATGAATCGGGGTGGCTCGTGAAAAGCATTCCCTATCACGGCAAAACATAGGCATAGCGCGAGTTTATCAGCAACGCATCCCTTTTTGAAGAGGCTCATCGAAATCCGAACGCACAGACACACGAATGCTGGCTTTACTGATTAAAAATTACCGGCCGTCAAACTCTCGACCGGTATCATTCAACAGCAGCGAGGCAAGTCGAACTATCCACCAGCTATCCTCATTTTTTTCCTCTTCTCGCGGCGTTATTTAAGCTCAGTCTACTCTTTTTCTCCTCTTTGCCGCTCTCTCGTGTTCCCTGACTCTCTTTCCCTCTTTCCCTCTTTCCCCCCCTTTCCCTTCTTCCTTCTGGTCTCGCACTCGTGCGAGTCTCTCTGTCCACCATTAGCAGAAAAAATAGCTCCACCGCCAGCCAGCAAGCCTCTCCAACCCCTGTACTCCTTTCATCCAGTGTGTTTCCCTCGGACCATCCAGCCCGGAAGAGACATTTCGTGGTATTTAATTCGCTTCTGAACTCGCGCGCACGAGACCTTTTGTCCCTTTGACGAGCGGAATAAAACACTGTGAGTCGAGAATGGAAAAGAAGACGCGACACGACCACTGATAATGCTCGCCACAAACGATTACGGATAAAACATCGTTTGATAGCTTGGCACACAGGCTAAGGTAGAGTATAGAACTCGACCAAGCTTTTCTCTCCGAATAAAAGTACACCAAATGGACGCGGAACATTCGCCGCGTACAGTTTCAATTGCACCGTATTTCCTGATTTTTCAGATCGCACGGGAATGAAAATAAAGTCAGCGGCGCGGATAGAGAAGAGCGAGCCTTCGAGAATGAGCAAACATCGTTAGCATTATTACGGAATTGATATTACTGTCAACCCCGTTCGCGAGACCATCTATCGAACGCAACGAAGTTAATGCTACTTTGTATTTTTTCAAAGGGGAGAATCATGAAGCACGCAAAGAGGGAAAAGAGAAAGAAAAAGAAAAAAAGAAAGGAGAAAAGCGTTCAATCAAAAATTTGCGCGGTTTATATCGACGTTTGTGTTTATTTGTCTCAAAAATATAAAGCTTCATAACGTCGTTCCAATTCGTTTTGACGAGAGATATAATCCTATGCACGATTGCCACGGTTCCCAATCCACTCTCTGTGCGTCCACTAAGCTACACCGTTTCTCATTCGCGTTTAATCCATTAAATACGGATTGAGGATATTCACCGATACACCTCGCGTATTCATGAACGCCGCTTTAAACGATTTTTGCGCATCACGCCAACGTACACCAACGGACCCCGCTCATAAATCATCCGATCATTTTACATTCTTCGTTTTTATCCCAAACAAACGTCGCCAATTTATACCGCCTACGAATTCATCGTTTTTCATCCCTCATCTTGGTTACGGTGTTACACCTTTTGTTCCTCGGCGACTAGACAGCCATTTGGCAGGTTTTAAATACGTGTCACGGAGCAGCGTCTCTTTGTCGAGTAAACTGAATTACGTCCAGCGGAGGGAATTAGAAGAAGAAAAGAAAGAGAGGGAGAGAGGAAGAAAAAAAAGGGAAACAAAGGAAAGTGTAGCGCCTAGAGGTCTTTTGACAACGCTGTACGAGATCGATTGTTTTTGTCAGCTTATTGCTGTAATCTAGACGCCGGTGGTCAGGTTCAATCGCGATCTCTGTCGTCGTTTCATGAATATCGGAGAAGACGGCGCGAGAAAAAAAGAGGAGAAGAACGTCGATGAAAGCCAGGGCTTTGATGGTGTGATTAAATTTGTTTTTCACGCGGTCACACCACGTTCCTTGTCAAAGGGAACCTTCGCGTTCCCTCCACCTTTGCCACGTCATCCAGCCTTGGTGGCAGTCCTGATAAACGAGCAGAAAGAGGCTTTCCGCCTAAAATATCGTCCTTGGTGTGCGTACAATAGTATTTTCCAGGCTACGCCAGCTTAAAAGCGATCCCTTACGAAACTGCTAGCTTCAGGGCTGGTCGGAACCACCATCGCGTTCCTGAATCCTTTATGCCAGCCACGCGAGTCACAAGAGAGGAAAGAGAGAAAAAAAAAAAGAAACGAACAAGGTTTCGCTAATGAAGTTACGCTCGATTCCCCTTTAGGTGGTTTGCCGGTATTTCGACGACAAGACCAGAAAATATTAGGACCGAAATTTTGGATTTGCCGCGAAATCTTGCATAAATGTACAGGTTTTATTCTATTCCCCTTTGTTCTCCTTTAAACGCTTCGCTCGAAGTTCGCGGAACAAGAGGAAATTGCCCGAAAGTATTCGAGCAGGATGGAAACTGAAATTTTTGATTTCGCGGAGAACAACGCGGTCTACCTGGCGCGATAATTTTATTCTTTGTTCCACTTTAAGTGGCTCGACTCGTGGATGGACGGAAAATGGGAGAAAATTGCTGGGAAGTATTACAGAAAACNGAGATCGATTGTTTTTGTCAGCTTATTGCTGTAATCTAGACGCCGGTGGTCAGGTTCAATCGCGATCTCTGTCGTCGTTTCATGAATATCGGAGAAGACGGCGCGAGAAAAAAAGAGGAGAAGAACGTCGATGAAAGCCAGGGCTTTGATGGTGTGATTAAATTTGTTTTTCACGCGGTCACACCACGTTCCTTGTCAAAGGGAACCTTCGCGTTCCCTCCACCTTTGCCACGTCATCCAGCCTTGGTGGCAGTCCTGATAAACGAGCAGAAAGAGGCTTTCCGCCTAAAATATCGTCCTTGGTGTGCGTACAATAGTATTTTCCAGGCTACGCCAGCTTAAAAGCGATCCCTTACGAAACTGCTAGCTTCAGGGCTGGTCGGAACCACCATCGCGTTCCTGAATCCTTTATGCCAGCCACGCGAGTCACAAGAGAGGAAAGAGAGAAAAAAAAAAGAAACGAACAAGGTTTCGCTAATGAAGTTACGCTCGATTCCCCTTTAGGTGGTTTGCCGGTATTTCGACGACAAGACCAGAAAATATTAGGACCGAAATTTTGGATTTGCCGCGAAATCTTGCATAAATGTACAGGTTTTATTCTATTCCCCTTTGTTCTCCTTTAAACGCTTCGCTCGAAGTTCGCGGAACAAGAGGAAATTGCCCGAAAGTATTCGAGCAGGATGGAAACTGAAATTTTTGATTTCGCGGAGAACAACGCGGTCTACCTGGCGCGATAATTTTATTCTTTGTTCCACTTTAAGTGGCTCGACTCGTGGATGGACGGAAAATGGGAGAAAATTGCTGGGAAGTATTACAGAAAACCAGGAGAAGCGAAGCTTTCGATTTTTGTGGGAAACGATGCTACTGCCTCTTGTGTAAATTTTATTCTCCCTTTAAAAAACTTTATTCGAGGGTCCTGAAACGAGAGGAAATTGCTGGAAAATATCAGAGATGCTTGAGAACGGAAATTTTTTTTTTTTTTCTCTTGTTTTTTTATACCGTACAGATTGAGGTTGTTTCCTTTTTTGCCCGTTGCATCTCGACGAGCCGAGTAGAAACAATATTTGTTACGCAAATAGAAGCTAGAAACTGGAACGATTACGGTTGTGATGGATTGATTTTTGATGTACGATGGAGGCCCCATTATCTGCTATAACATGAACGTGCTACATTTTGAATAAGCAACAATCTGAAATAATTAACGAAAATATGGAAACTGGCGTATGCGTGGCTAACGACTTGCGTAATACATAATCGAAAACTAAATATTGAAACGATGTTAAGTAAATATCAAATCGCAATTTAATACACGCATGTTAAGTTCTCCTACGTTTTCAAACGCGTCCAACCAAATCTTTCAATGCATCGTTAAATATAATTTCGATTGAATTTGACGTCGATTAATCGTCATTTTTAGAACGTTCCCCCCCTATTCATCCGCGGTGCCAAATGTACGTATCAAATTATATCATCCTGGAAATTCTCTGGATTTTAAATCGTTCATTTTCGAAGGGATACCACCGTGGAAGCCAGACATTTTTATTTAAAATAAGCACCTATGAAAATTCTGACAACTGCAGCGTAAAAAGTGCTGCGAAAGTTACCCGGAGACAAGAACAAGTTGGAGCGGACTGACACGGTAAAAGCAGGATTATTTAAAGTTTTTCGAAGATTCCATCCCATCTAAAAACGACAAAAAAATCATAAAAGAATAGAATCGCCTCTGAATCTCGGAAAATAGTGCCCCGATAAAAAGATCTTCTTTGTTACAATATTTGTCCCTTCGAAAGGAATGCTTCTTTATTTACCGACTCATTCTACATAAGATAGAAGAACGGTAATGTACATAATTCTGCACGATACGAAGCTACACGATCCACCAGCCTGATTTCCATTTCAAAAATTCCCCTGCGCCCGGTTTTTCTTATCGGAAGCCCCTGCAAAGAATCCTCTATGATTTTACGACACAAAACCAACCTCGGAGAATTAGAGATCTTCGCAATTAACAGAGAAAGGGATGGTCCTTTCTGATCGCGTAACCGTTGAAATTCACGAGGCTCGGCCACGGATCCGCGAACGACATTACTATTCTACGGTGTCCCATGCCACCGCTTTGAAAGAAAAAAAAATAGAGAGAAGAGTAGGAGGTCGTACCTCCTTTCTCTTCACCGTTCACGCGGACCACGTCTTTGCCTTTTGTCTCGGAATTACGAGCGCGAATAATGCGCGGGAACGGCGAAGGGTGGCTCGAAGAACAGAAGGAAGAAAGAGGCCGGGGAACGAAGCGAGAGACGACGGAGCCACGGCACGAAAGAATAGAGGGTGTTAAAGGGTTCATCGCAAGAATCTTTCTGCTACGATTCGGTCATATCTGCATTGCAGTGCGAATGGGATGCAGGAATGGAAAACAGTGAGAGAGAGAAAGAGGAAGCGAGGTGAAGAGGCAGGGCCTCTTATTTTGTTGCAGCGAGGTGCGACGACGAGGAAAATGAGTCCCCCTGATAATTAAACCCTAGGCAATGGAAAGAGAAAAGCCGGCCCGTTTTTGTTGCGAATTTTGATTAATCGTACACAGGAAATTAAACGCGCTTTTGCGCTACGAGCCTGATACGTGTGGTAGCCACGCACACGGCTGTAACCGAGCGGTAGGCGTAAAATATATACTTCAATAAAGCTACTTTATTTCCTGGGCTAAATATATTATTCGTACGCCGGAGATAAAAACGCCAGCTTTAACTTTCTTCCAGCGAGCTCTTGTAGTTTCTCTCCTTTCTCCTTTCCTTTTTGTCGTTTCTATATTTTCTTCTTTCTCTTTTTCCTTCATTTTCCTACCCCTTCGTATTTTTTTCTTCTCCTTTCTTTTTTTTATTCCTTCTTTTCTTTTTTTTTTCTTTTCTCCCCTGGATGTTTTCTTTTTCTCTTTCACGCGCAAATTTATAGTTCCGCCCGGAAAACCGTCCGTTCACTTAGCCACCGTTCTCCCCGCGATGCTTTATGCACTTCGCGGAAGGAATTTAAAAAAACATATTAACTCCTGTCGCTATTGCGGCCTGCCGTCTTACACTCTCTCGTGAAAATTCTAAGAGTTTCTTACCAGAGAACATGAAATACGCTTATCGTTTCGTTTTCCTCCCTTTCTCGCGTGTCTACTAACTTTCTTAGATTTAAATTCTTATTCTGTCCCGTACACGTTTCAACCATCACCCGAGAAGATACTTTGCGACGTTGCATTGTCGTGTATCTAACAAGTTCATAAGAAAGATTGTTAAAAACCCGTCCCAAGTTGAAGAAGGTTTCTCTGTATAGAATCACAAGCTGATCAATGCCGGAAATTCGTAGGTTGCCTGAATAATTCGTAACTAATGCGCGTCGATCTAACCGGAGGCATTAAATACTCTCGCCATCCCTATCCATGGCGCTTTAATTTATCATGACATTAAAGCGAGAATAATACTGGGCCAGCTTATTTTGGTAAATTATACGAAACATAAATCGGTACGATAAGCTTGTTTGCCTTAGGAACGATTCCGAAATCTTGCTCCCTGTTAATTTCGCTGGAACATGTTATCGGGCTGGAAAGTTACGATCGTCGAGCGATAAAATAAAGAAAAAAAAAAAAAAAAAAAAAAAAAAAAAAAAGGACGAAGAAAGGAAAACAAGCAAACGCAGAAGAAAAGAGTGGAAAAAGAGCACGTTTTATCCAACAAGTTATTTTCACGCGTAGCTATCTAACAGGTCGGTTTTTGGGAGCTTGGCGCCGGAAATTCGTCCCTTCTTTCCGATTGTCGAGAGGTACCACGTTTTCAAGAATCACCAGAGTTTTAACGAACCTGTTGATACAGTTCCCAGTGAGAAAACGTTATTCTCCGCTGTACAAACGTTCGCGAAGGAAGAACCGCACGCAGATTTCAGCTTGGTCCGATTGAGGCGTCGAAACAGTGTTTCCAGGCCAAGGTATTCGATACTCGATAAAAATAATTCCGTCGCTCTTTCGGTCGGGAAACATTGAACAAAACCAGAGAAAAGCTTCGACGGTTAACCGTGTACGTTTAGCTGACACATTCCTGTAGAAGACCGAATCGCCTGGAGATTGGAAAATAGAAGAACATGGAGGAATTTGAGTGTATGCTTGCTCGAGGCGAGCGAAACGATCGGGTCTCTGAATTATTATCATCGAGATCCCGACAATTTCCGCGTTCCTCCGGTACACTTCCGTCATTTTTCTTCGTTCGAGCGTCACCCACCGCCCGTTCGAGGCTACGCGCAAACGCACACGCTGAGTAGGCACTTTACGAGCTCGCTTAATGATAATGGAACGACGGGAATAATTTTAGCGAGCCGCCTTCAAGAGGGTATTCTTCCAGTATTTATTCCAAGGCAGCAAGGAAAGCCTCTCGTTGGCTTAGGATCGATGCACTCCGAGCTACCCAAAGGCAGATGCTTTCGATGGTCGTTAGTCGGTCGAGAGTTTCGCGCTGAAAACTTTCCCTTCTCATCCTACTTCGCATTTTTTTTTCTCCTCCTCTTTTTCGTTTTTCTTTTTGTTTGCTTTTTTTTCCATTTCACTCAGTCGCTACGATGAAACAATTCCACTATTCTATCCTTTCTCCGTTTCCTCCTGCACCCCTTTGTTCCACCATCCCTGTTCTTTCCTTGCCCTGACCAACCGTTCTTCTTTCTTTATGCATCGATTTGGAAACAACCGGACTCACGCTCGATACTGTTTTCCAGTTTTTCTTTTTTTTTCTTTTTTTCTTCTTTTTTTTCCTTTTTTTCTTTTTCTCTTTACCTTTCTTCTATCCTCCCTTTCGCGCTTCTCTTTCCCCTCTCCTCGTTTTACTACCTTGCGAATCGCACGTCCCATCGAGCCGTGAGCGCAACGACAATGGAAGAGTAAAGGGGAAAGAGTAGGTACGTAGTCAGACGCCGCGGGTAGACGAGGACTCGTTTCATGGTTCCAATGGCAGGCAACACTGGTTTCTGGTACGAGGAAAGAGAAACTGACATCGGTGCATTCGACGGTCGTTAGTCGCTCGAGAGCTGGAAACTTTCTCCCGTTCGTGGTTTTTCGCGCTATTTCTCCGCCCCTTTTTTTTTTTTTTTTTCCCTTTACTTTCCTACAGCGCGATTCCGTTATCCTTCCCTTCAGTCAACCCTTTACACGTCTACGCGCTAATCCGTACGCGTTCGCGCCAAGCATCGACGGAGTAGTCGAGACAACTTAAGAAACAACGAATATACTTTCGACGATCGTTAGACGTCTGAGAAGTTGGCGACGAGTGCCCCTAGCTCGAACTATTCATCTTCCTTTATCGTTCTGTTGCCTCGAAACAATCATCCTGTTCTTATTCGATTTCCGGTTGTCTATGATGAAATTCAGTGAAGAAAATTGATTCGATTTCCTCTTTAATTCGATCGAAATAAATGGAACGTAATCAGGCGAGAAACACGAACGCTCTTAATCAAATGATATTCTTAAACTGATATCCTTAAACTGAAACGAGCGTGTCGCAAGGCGAGCACGATAAATTAAGACAATTCTCCCGACAGCTCACTCTCGACTCAGAAAATTAAAGGGTATTTTGAGCCGGACCCAATTCCACGGAACAGCACGTTTAAAATACCGCAAGCGTGTACGAGGCTGGTGGCCCCGACTGGACACGACCGGCCTCGCCGAAAAGGAGAAAATTACGTGCATAGCCAGACAACTAGAATGGATGGGGCGTAGCTCGTCTGGTCCAGCAGCTCGGGGAAAGAACTTTGACAAGAGACAGATGCTCCGCCAGGTACCGCCCTATTTTGTCGCGTGCTGTTTTGCATAAACCGACGTGCTAGCCCGTGGGTTCGTTGGATCGCGTCACAATTGAAATATTTACGAGACAACCGGAGTACGTGGCCGTCCTTAGCAACGTTTAATATCCCCTGTCCGTTCGCCGTTGAGTTATACGCGGTTCGCGAACACGATTTCGCCCACATTTGGTTTTTATTGTTACTCGTACCGCTACCGAAATCACAGCTGCGAGTGGAAGATTCAGATGAGGGTTATTGCGAAACTTTGCGATGAGAGGGAAAGAGCGAAAGAGCGAGAGAGAAACAGTGGCTCGTTTCGAAACTTGGCCGGATAGATTGGATGAAACGCCTTTCGTGAATTTTATGTAAAATCATCCGACATCGAGGAAAGTTCGTCCGGATTCATGATCATTCTTAATCCTTTACGCGTTCACGCGTCAAACCCTATTACCGTGGAACGAAGCACTTCCATTTTATACGAGTCGTATTTCCTAGTTTGTACGTCCGATTCCAAGGAAGCTCGAAAGAAAGAAAACGAACGAGGATGGAAGAAAAGTACGGATGATTTACCGAGCTACAAAACCTTTCGATCCAACCATCGAATCAAGCCCGGTTAATTTCCCGAGAAAGCAAGAACCATTTTCTTGACCGCCGTTCCGGACAAAGGGATGGTTTAATTTTTGATCGAAGAAAAGAATCCGTTCTGATTTCTTTCGCGACAGGGAGTGTATTTTTCACCGACGAACGCGATATTCCACGTTCGATCGAACGACGAATGAAAAAGCTGTTGTCTCGAGCTGTGCACGAGCAATATCCGAAGACAAAGTGCAGCGAAACACAGTCGACCAGAGGGTGGCTCGAGCCACCCTGTGTGGCCATCACAGTGCACGAAAGTTCATGAATAAGTAGACCACGGATAAAAGCAAAGTTGGTAAGTGTATAATTAACAGGAACGTCGGAGAATGTTAAAGGAGGTGAAACTTGTGAGGATATTTCGAAGAGAAGAAAAGAGGGAGGCTGTTTCATGGGGAACGGCCGGACTTACCCTCCAACACCTGGGACAAATTCCTCCTCCGGCATACCGAAGGGGAAGGGTGCTGGGCAAAAAATGTAGAAGGAAAATCGTGTAACGCCTTTCAGCTCCGAACAACCGGAAAAGTAATACTGGAAGTAGTCCAAAGAGGAACGAAGAGGAGAAAGAGTCTCGCCGAACTCGGGATAGCCAAATCGAACACCGAACGAGAGATCTCGTTTCTCATTTCTCATTCATCGCCTCCCATTTATTCCGGCGCGTAATTAACTTTAGCCTCATAAATGATATCCTATCCTGCGAGTTGGTAACTTTTAATCATGGCTGCCACCGACACCGCCTCGATCGAGGCGAGGGTGGTTGATAACGGAAACGATGATATTATCGGTGCACTTTATAGCGAACGAGAGTTTCGAGGCTGGTCGATTAGCAACACCGTTAAGAGTGGAATAAACAGGAGGTTGGTAACGATCGACTGGAACGCAAGAAGCGTTTCCAAAGAATCTCTTCGTTAAGGGGAAGAAAGAAAAAGGGAGGTACGATAGGGTGGGTGGGTGGATAAAAAGTTGGTGGAAGTTCGATGCCTTGGTACGTGTTCTGGATCGTGGAGTAGCTCGTTCCTTTACGCAGTTTCTTCGGGAAGAATAATAATTTGCGAACATTTTTGTCGTCCAGGACATCTGGCAACGGAAGTTGTTTTATCGTCGCGAGCTATTCGTTCACGGAAACGAATCGAAGAAACGTTCTGGCAACGACCTTCCTTCGATCTTTAAGCTCGTGAATCTACATTAAATCGACATTGGCCACAAATACAGAGTAACTTGGTTCGTTCTAAACGTTCCACCCGATACGCGGAGCGTCGGTGTAAACGCGATTGCAGAGCTCGTAGCCGAGGAAAAGAGAGCAACGTGTTTCAATGTTTCGCGGATAAAACTGTGTCTCTGGGAAAAGTGGAAACGATATCTTTCCAGAGGCGGCGGGCCCTAATGACGTTCGAGCAAGTCAGGTACGTGATACCGGCTGGAACGGATGCAGCGCGATGAAAAATTGGATGATGGCTTTCCCCCTAGCCGAGCGTAGCGGAGTAGAGAGACCAGAGACCGTCTGCACGCTCGTCGGCGTCGTTCGTGGAAATACTCCAGCGAAAAAGCCTTTCTCTTTCACGATGTCGGCCTGTGGAGAGCGTGCGAGAAAAAGTGGGCGGGGGAGAAAGAACGAGCCGACTACAGTGGAATTCACGAGTGATTTTCAGCACCGATGCCGACGCCGACGCCGACGTCGACACCACCACGGTGAAAAGCGTCGGTGGATCTCGAGGTTGCCAACCGCCTCATATTTTATGGGCCATTCCCCCATTTTTCCGATGCTCTCGCGCGTACCGGTATTGAAGTAACACGCTACTCGACGTACCCTCGCTCTAAATTCGTAATTCCTTTCGGATCAAGACTTTTTGGCCCTCCCGTGAGAAAATTTCTCAAAGATTCTAGGTATACCTGAATACAGGTTATCCATTCGAACGTTTGTCTCTATAAACGGTTTATGGGATACGTTCGACTCTCTGTTCACAATCTTTCGCGCAGCTAAGTAGATTTTAGTATGTTGAAACGGTTGTATCTGGTAAAATGCCACGTTCCCGTGAAATACTATATGTTCCTGGTGAGTGGAAAGTCCGGCGAAAATCAGGTGTCTAGGAGGTGAACTCTATTGCCGTCGATTTTGCGGCGCGTTAAAGCCATATTTACGAGAAAGATCACTTATGGAAATTTGTGCAGTCTGTATTCGACAAAGTACTACGTCTGCCGTGTGTCGGGATTCCACGCCGGCTCGACTGAATAATAAATCAAAGCGAAGTGGTCGACGTACATATCTGCATAGTACGTCTACGCAGGATCCACTGTCCGTCTAAATATTATATTTAACGCTCTGTTTCGCGGCAACCGTGTAAACTGCGCACCAACGATATCCTAGTTTATAATAATTCAAGTGAGCGTTAATTTCGTATTCCGGACGAGTACGCGCAAAAGACGAAACCCTCGGGTGGATTAACTTAATACGCTATACAACCTGTTATATTAACGTTCTCGTAATATAATGCGAATGATTAATCCCAGTTACTCCGAACGAGCGAGCGAGGAAACGAGCGAACGAACTTGCGAACCGCGCCCCATATTTTATAGGGGCAACCTCCATTTACCGATGCTTTCAGTCGCGGGGGCCATATTCCATCCGTATAACGCCGTAGACATCGGCGTTCACCGTAAATTCGCGCCCACCACCGTAAATTCCACCTAAAATACTTTCTCCCTGCACGTGATTGGTCGTCCCGGTGGTATGATGCCCCTCCGCGATATATTTTCAATTCGTCCCACGCCACCTTTAATATTAATATCCTCGATTCGGCTCCCGGCCAAAATTCAATGTTTTATACCCTCGAACATCCGCATCGGGTGAAATCGAGCATTTATTACTGTGTCCTATAGCCCTACGGTGTGATCCGAGCTACGCGCAACGTGTTTATGGGATGGTTTCCTCGTTACTTCGTAAACGTTCGTAAAAGATTAAAGTTAATACCGTGATTTCATGGGATCGCAAATTGCCAGATCTGAATCTATGG
Organism: Ctenoplectra terminalis; assembly: GCA_019453375.1. Taxonomy (NCBI): domain Eukaryota; kingdom Metazoa; phylum Arthropoda; class Insecta; order Hymenoptera; family Apidae; genus Ctenoplectra; species Ctenoplectra terminalis. The sequence goes on from SMSQ01025707.1 coordinate 693,399, forward strand.
TTGCTCCATTGTGTTCTTTTTTTTTTTTTTTCTTTCTTAGTTCAGGGACAGGGTAGAAAAATGAATTTATGCAGAGCGCAGAATCCCATGGGACGATAGAACGTTGAAGTCGACGTTAAATGAAAGTTTACAAAGGAGAGAACGGAAGATTGACGTCGTGCATGCAGATGCGTTTCAATTAAGCAACAACGACCGACGTGTTTTCTCGCGTCAATGAATTTTTATCGAGCGCTCGCGGCACGTGCAAAATTCAACTAATTACCGTATTACACGGTCGGAAAAAAAAAAAAAAAAAAAAAAAGGAGAAAAAAAAATACAGCACAAGGGAAAGAGGCGGTAAATCCATTTACGTGCCCGCCCGTTTATTCTCATCGAGGGATTAAATGGCAAATTGGTCTTGGCTCGCGCCAATTACCCCAACCGATGAGCATGAACCCGCTAGAAACATTGTTTTTAAACTTGCACGAGGATCGAACGAACAAGGAGCGAGAGCTTGGCCAGGGGGATCGAAACAAATTAATTTTCGATACTTCGAAGGCAAATCGTGGAAGACCGTTAAATTCACCGTTCCCTCGTGGTCGTTTGGGGTGAGTTAATTAAGAAAGGAAACCGTGATTTACTCGCTTGTTTTCCGACGAATTAAACTGCAACTCGCGAGAACAGACCAGACCGATAAAAGGTCACCGGCATTCTTTTCCGACCGCCCAGAGCCATGTGATGAAATTTCCCTCCACCCCTTCTCACCCCCCTACCACCAGCATGGATTTCCAGCGGTAATCTCCCGACGATCGTTCGTTCGAAACATTCGCCAGTTTTAATGCATTTCACGACTAATTTTGGTCGAGCAATTAATTTTTTCCCTCGGATGCGCGACCAGAAAAACTGCAATCCGAACGCTGCGAGTTTTCGCAAACGACACGCGCATTTTGGCGTTCGTAACCTTTTTTTTTTTCTTTTTTCACGCTCGACCAATGTAACCCGAGCGAATATGTTGCTTGTGAGAAAAAAAAATAAAAAATACACCGTAGTTTCTACATATCCGGTGTGTTTCTGGATCATACGTTCGCGAATAAACATATCTCCTTCTCTTTCTCTGTGTTTCTCTGGGTCTCGAAATACGGCCGAATTAAAAGCCACGGCAAAAGTTCAGACAGGATAATTAATTTTTTTATAATTTGCTACACGGTTCCCCTATTTTCCTTTATGCGAATGGAACAAGTTGCAAGTCAGATATTAACCCGGTTCGGATTATACCGAGCGGATTGCGGATTACGAAGACACGCGAGCACAACGGGACCGTATTTTTATAAAATATCGTATCGACGAAAAAAGCCATACGTATTTTAGTAGCTACAACAGAGGGCCTCTGTAACTGTATGAATTTTCGTGTCCACGAAAGTAGAGTATTTACGATCGTTTTATATCTATGGAAATGGGCAGGAAAAATCTAGAGAAGCGGCGTATTTACGAGGGCGGCTCGTATCTACGTGTGGTCCGTACCCTATGGGACCGGTACATCTGTTCGAATTCCATATCCACATATTCGTCGTACATTTACGGCAAAACTACGCAAATTTCGAGACCCATTCGTCGACTAGTTTCCCTACTTTAAACCCTCTACCATTTTTCTTTCAAAATTAATCTCTCTTAAGCGATGCCGAGCAAGCCACGAGATTTACATTATATACGGTTCCAGCTCTCTCCTTCTCTCTTTCTCTCTCTCTCTCTCTCTCTCTCTCTCTCTGTTCGCTTTGCCACCCTTTGCCGGCCGATTAAGTGGCACACGCGCCACTCTGGCATGTATAAAGTTCGAGGAAGTAATGAAAAGCTGGTTACACCAGCCAGCGCGATAAAGAGTCAAAGGTGCCTACTGATTACGAGACCTTGCAAAAACCTGGTTAAACAGTTAACGACCAAAGTTGTTGAGAAAGAATGTTACTTACGCTTCTTTCATCCAGGCGGTCGAGGAACGATAGAATTTTCTCGTGCGAGTCAAGAGCATTTGAGCCAGAGTGATAGATATATGAACCAGGAGTACTTTGATAAAATTTCGAATATCGAATAGACATTATAATTATTACTATTAATAATCGTGTCTATCCTCTTTGTAACCAAACGTTCCTACAGTAATTTCCATCGAAATTCCACATTTCGTCTGTAACACGGAACATTCGCGTCAAATTTCAAGCGCAATTCTGGATAATTTTACTTTGAAATCACGAACGAGTTCGCTCGAAATTAAGAACGTATGAAATTAGGTTCACTCGAGCCGTGGTATTCCACAGACTGCTCGAATGACACTCCACGACGCTTTTACCAACTGTTATTGAACAGACTACACGCCAGAATAACATGCACTCCGAGAAGTGAATTCTCAACAGAGATAGTCTTTAAGACTTTGGGACTTAAAGTCACGGCGTCTATATACTTCTCGGACTTCGAACTTGAACTCTTCGAAGTTTGCCAGACTTTGAAGCCAAGGAAGAAGTCGACGAGGTGTCGATACTGTTATTTATTAAAGCGTGTCTCGAAACCAGGTCTCTGGTCTTGGCCGTCTAAAGCTGGAATTCAGGAAATGGAAGTTTTCTGGCGGAGATAAATTCGTCGTTATCTTAACGACATCTCTGGCGATCGAGAAACTCGCTCGTTACGAATTAAAGGCACGATCGAGACTTTTAATAGATTCGGCGTTCTGGCTCGAAAATAATTACCGGAGGGGATTAAAACGAGCAGCAGAGAGAATTAATTGGACGAATTATTCGTCGGATAAAAGAACGAAGAGAAAAAGGAAAAAAGATTCTCCTTAATTGCGTGCGGATATGAAGATGAAACTTTGATAGCGTGTAATTAAACGATAATTAAGTAAACAGAACTCTCGCGTCGACGGTTTGACCGTCGGAAAACTTCGATAGATCGGATTTGTGAAATTTTATCCGACAGTCGCTAAAAGACGAACTAGAACAATGTCGTTCGCGACGAAACAATAATTTCTCCCTTTGTTCGGACAGTTATCTATAATTTATTATCCAGCGTGAAAGCCAATTATTTAATAGAAACAATTTAAACGAGCAATTAAACGACTACTCCAACTCCGGACTCGCGGTAAAACTCGAAGCGAGACGCATTGGTTTTCTTTCTTTCCTATAACAACGATAAATCCGTAAGAAAAATGAGAATCTCTGTAGACGGAACGACAGAGGCACAGCTTGAAATTGAAAATAAGACGATCCAATGTATTCTCGTAAATATCAGGGATAAACTCGAGTTTTCTCCGGTATAGGAAGCAGTGTAAATTTCGCCGATGTAACGCGGAAATAATCGGAAAACGCGAGACACGCGAGTGACACAGCCAGGGAACGCATCGTAACGCTTTAATAACGAAATTCCATCCGGTCGATTTGAAGCCATCGCCGGGCCACGAGTGGCGTTTGTTATAAAAATAAACGTTTAGCTTGGCAAATATAGCGACGGTGCTCTGTGCGCGGCAACAAGCCCGGAGAAGCATTTTAGAATTGAGTTACTCCGCCTATTGGGAAGCAATGAAGCATCCCGCGCGAATTTGCCACCGAGTTTGCGCCAGCTTTGCTAGACCGTTGCTTTGCTATCGTTTCGAAGGTTGCACAAAAGGGCCGATGCCTGCACCGTGATACGAGATCAATTTTTCTATGACCGGTTTTCCCGTTGTCGAAGATTTTTCGGGCCATTGAATACGAGCTGGTATAAAAAATAAGTGGTTGCTCGATGTGGAAAAGCGTTCACAGTTCTAACTAATAATTTGAGAACGTTTCTTGGCTTTTGATAAAGATAGAATAGAAGAGAAACGAGAAATTTAAGGGACGATATAATGCTGAAAGGAGCAGTGGCGCGAACGGTCGAAGTAGATAAGGCATGTCTGACCATACATCGACAGTATCTACTGCGAGGCGGTCTGCTAAAGTGAAAAATAGAAAAAAAAAAAATAGATCGACCCTCGGTGTAACGGTAAAACGATTGAATTCATGATCGATGGTGTTGAATAGATATTAAGAACGAGCGAAAGGTGGGTATTGTTTGCCGAAAACAGCGAACTTATCGCGATCGTTTGTGAAACGAGTTTAATTGCGACAGACATTTCAATATTTACCTCCAATCGAACGCGAAATTTCGGCAAAATTTCAGCCGGCCCCAACGATATCGATTTCACCGAATCGGATTTCATGCTCTGACAAGAGTGACAGCCTATAAATTGAGATTTGATCGATGACCTTCGGCTAGTAATAACTGCACGGCCAATGTTTGCTCATGGGAGTTCTAGAATGGCCCTAGTTATAGACCGGTAACCAGAACCGTTCGCGAGAAGAGAAAGAGCAACCTAATTCTTAACCGAGTTTACTTCCAAGTAGAAAAATAAAAAGTTCCTTTAATTTACGCGGCCAGAGGCGGAGAGACGGAAGGGAGGGATGGAAACAAAGAACGTTTCCCATTATGAATGAAAAAGAAAAAAAAAAACCGAAGATCGGCCGGCGAACACGCTGTAAGCGCTATTGATTGCACGAAATTAAATTTCAACGTAATCTCCCCCCCCCCCCGGCCACGGTTTCTATCCCTCGACCGATTTTATCTCTGCTGCCACGGACCACGGAAGATTTTCAAAGTCAGCTTTCTAGAGAAAATTCCACTCGCGTATAATACCCGCCCGTTCGTCGGACCGATCAGGAAATAAATCACGCGAGAAAAGGATGCGGAATGCGAGGAAAATCTAAATCCGTGACACGCGTGATCAGATGAATTTATTTAGTCGTATATCGAATTGGAAACGAAAACAAGAGACAGTCACGAACGGTGGATCGAACGAACAAATGGCTCAATGTGATTTATTAAAAGACATTCCAGTCGGTTCCTTCCATTATTTCTGTTATTGCCGGCCATGGCGGTGAACTATTAAACACATGGTGTTCCCCTAATCTAAACTACCATAAAACGGGAACGATCTAATTCCGGGTGAGGTCCGGCGGCTTTTATTGCGAGACACCGTCGTAAAAGTTTACGTCCCTCTGGGACAGCCAACTTCCCTTTCAGCTGTTCGATCGAGCTTCTTGGCCGTGTTTAATTATGTCGATTAAGGATTACCGTGTCGCGAATGGTTTTGCCTCTCACTGACATTGCGACAAATTCACCCTCGGCCAGAGATGAATGAATGCCGGCAGACGAAACCTTATCTATCCAACCGTTAGAAAGGGTTCAACGTTCTCGATTCGTAGAAAGCATTGATAGGACACGGAGGCTGGCAGTGATAGGTCAACCGATCCGTGGAATTGAACCTTGATCTACACGTCGAAGAACTGATACACATGGCTGGCTTGGAACTGGGATATCCATCGATTGACATGTCCAATGGTCGAGTGGATCAGTTTACTCGCGGCCGATTCTCATGGACGACATGTTCGACTAGGATTTAAACCAACGAGATTGATCCTGTTCTCTGGACACGGTTAAACTCACTCCTCCGTATCGTCTACGTACTACGTTCGTTTGGTTTTCCAATTAATTGCCTCTCGTCAGTGGCCTGTTAAAAGCGCAACGTTCGATCGTTCTTGCGCAAAGATTGGTGGACGAATGAAAGCAGAACCGAAAAGGGAAGAAAAGTGGATACAACGATCTAAGAAATACGAGGCTACTTTCGGTAATGGCCATTACCATTCGTCATCCCCCAAAAGAGATTAAAGTTAGCCTCGGTGTTGGAGCTACCGATACGACGATAAAGCGGCCGAAGCGAGGTGATATTCGAGAGCTCGTGAATTTCTTGGCCGACGTACCAGGCCTCGGATACGGTCGAAATAATCGTGTTACTTCGGCCGTGATCTACCCAGAGAATTCACCTGGAAATTCTGACTATCGATTCGGCTCGATATAATCCCGCCGTCTACTGTCGAATGCCACTTTGGTTAACGAGAGAAGCCGTGCGCCTGACAATTGTTAACAGAAGTGTATTGAAAGGATCAGTCTTATCAAGCTGCTGATTGACGTTTCGTATCAAAGAATAGGGGTCCAACGATACAACGTTTCAAACAGCATATTCATCGATCTGTATTCCATTGATTAAGTGGAACAGCCTCGCTGTCGGAGTTCCTACTGACCATATCCCACCACTGTTTTAATCGATAGGATTATTCTGTTCCACGCTTGAACCGAACTCACAATCTCGTCTACGATTGCTCGTTCGTGTTGCTTGTTATTGATCTAATTTCCTTTATTTCTCGATCGACCACTGCCCGCGAATCGACACTGTAAACCCCTGAAATTTCACCGATTTTTGGAAGGGGGACAACAATAATTAGACACGAGATACGCGTTCCCGATAACGAAGCATTCGCTCCAATCTGGTCCTCGCGGCTATTACACCCGAGCAATTTCCGTAAATTCGAACAGAACCGTATCGCGTGATCTGGATAAAATTCAAAAACATCTGCAACAAGATATTTCCTCCCGAAGCGGACGTTGAGACTCCCGGCTTTAAGTCGCGAAAGCTTTGAGAACGCACTTCTATGTTTTCCCAGATCTAAGAATCCAATTTCCTTTTCCGAATTTTCTCTCTCCCTGTCTCTCTGTCTCTCTCTCTCTCTCTCTTTCTTTTTGCCCCTCGTTCCGAAAAGTTTTCGCCGATGGAACGTTAAAGGGGATGAAGCATCGATGAAACGATGCAGATAATCAGAGAAGAACAGAACATCTGTAGACGCAGGACCTACACGAGTCGAACGTAGCTTAACAGAGTCCGGTCCTTGTGGTCTTCGTGTTCTATGAGGATTTAAACTAGGCGCACCCTCTTCCACTGAACCTTCTCTCTGTAATTCCTGATCCGGATTTGAATTCCGCCGTATCTGTCGACTGCGCGTGGTTTCCCCACCGAAAGACGTTTTCTCTCGTCTTCTACTCTGTCGTCGTAAGCCATTTTCATTCGTATAAGACGATAAATCCTTCGATCAACCGACGCAAATTGAAACTGTGATATCTCTTTTAGAACAACGCATCCAGAGGGAATAATTTTTCCTCTCGTTCGCTGTCAATCTTCCAAATTCAACGACATATTCCGCAATCTCTCTTTCGCTTTTCTTTTTTCACTTCTACGCCGATCCAACTAATTTCTAGTCACTTTTTTAATCGTCATCCGACATCTGTTGGATCATCGGATTCGATAGAAGCTGCGATAGGTCATGCATCGGAGCGTGATAAGAGTAATTTATCGAACGTCACGATAATCCTTTGATACACGATGTCCGGTTCTATTTTTTTTCTATTTTTTTTCTTTTTTTCTTTTTTCCTTTTTTTCTTTTTTCTTTTTTTTCCCCTGTCTGCATGCTATCAACGAATTACGATCCCGGTGAAAATTGACGATCCGAATTGCCAGCTGCTAGCGGCGACACGCAGCGTTATCTCCGACGTGCTATGCTTGACCGTTCAATTCTCTGGCCAGCCACGAAAGAGATTTCGCGGTCAATTACGTAACACGCAGCCCCATTTCTGTCATTCCAGAGATGTGAGGAATGATCACGTGGGTGATGGTCGGGCTGCTCCTGGCTGCGGAAACTTGCGGCAGAAACGTCCTCTCCGGAAACGGAAACGGAAAGGAGGAGACGAAGCAGAAGGACGGTCTAAAGGGAGTCACCACCGACGAGGAAGACATCTACCGTGGGTATCGGTGCCTAAACCGCGTAGAAAGAGATGAAACAGAAGTCGAGAAAGGGCGGAGAACGGAGCAAACAGATCTATGATTTGCTCGACTAACTCGAGTTTATCCAACCCTCTCGAATCCTGCAATTGAGCTCCACTAATCCTCCTTCCTAGCTTTCTACCGCTTACAGATCTCACTGGCCACTTTACCTTCTCCTACTACCACTGCCAACTCTCCCCCACAAATCATTCCCCGATCTATACACCTGGCCCGTAACATATTGTTCTGAAATATCGCCAACCGCGTCGCTGCCAAGCTTCTTAAAACGTCGACACCGTTTAGCTCAAGTTTCAAGTTGAACCGAGGCTACTCTCACCAAAGAATCGAAACGTTTCGCGTTTGATCTCGGCTAATTTTTTTTTCTTCTTTTTTTTCTTATATTTTTCTTTTTTCTTCTTCTCTTTCCTCGTTCCTTCTTTTTCATCGGTCACGGTGAAAAAGTTCGCGTTCCATCAGCTCGTCGCGATGGGAAACGTTACTAACGAACGACTGTAAACTCGCAGCTATTAGACGAGCATAGAACGACCGAGAAACGCTTCAATTTGTACAGGTGAAAAGTATTAATTGCATCACTGGACCTGAGAGCGGAACAATACGAACACGATGGCGTACAACCGCTACGGTGAACGGTGCATTTCGAGAGAAACGCTTTTGCCGGGCAGGATCCACGGCGTCGTTATGAGTTCCATTCGACGGGACAATCCATTTTCCGCAGCGTTAAGTGTATCGCGACGACGGAATTATATCGAACGAACGTCTAAGCGTGTTTAATTGTTGCGTCTCTCCGCCCTTTGTCTCGTACTTCAACCGGTCTGGTGTCTCTGTGCAACGCTATTACTCACTCCATCGCTTCCTCTGTTGTTGCAGGTCTAACGTGCTATACTTGCGTCAACGTCAGNAAAAAAAAAAAAAGATATTCGAATAAAGAGTCTCCGTGACTTATCTCTCCGAGAGAAGGCAGTCCTTTTTTCATCCACCTTTTCACTTTTTACCACCAACGTTAAGCCAAAGCGAGCGACACTCGAGCACCGGAATCTCCGTGAACTTTCCTTTTCGTTCAGAAAGCCGGAGACGCGCAGGAAAAGGCTGTCCGTGACGTTACACGGTTTTAGTGTCCTGCTTCCCGAGGATTTTACTAGCCTCGTCAGCCGAGCAAGCCACGAGATTTACATTATATACGGTTCCAGCTCTCTCCTTCTCTCTTTCTCTCTCTCTCTCTCTCTCTCTCTCTCTCTGTTCGCTTTGCCACCCTTTGCCGGCCGATTAAGTGGCACACGCGCCACTCTGGCATGTATAAAGTTCGAGGAAGTAATGAAAAGCTGGTTACACCAGCCAGCGCGATAAAGAGTCAAAGGTGCCTACTGATTACGAGACCTTGCAAAAACCTGGTTAAACAGTTAACGACCAAAGTTGTTGAGAAAGAATGTTACTTACGCTTCTTTCATCCAGGCGGTCGAGGAACGATAGAATTTTCTCGTGCGAGTCAAGAGCATTTGAGCCAGAGTGATAGATATATGAACCAGGAGTACTTTGATAAAATTTCGAATATCGAATAGACATTATAATTATTACTATTAATAATCGTGTCTATCCTCTTTGTAACCAAACGTTCCTACAGTAATTTCCATCGAAATTCCACATTTCGTCTGTAACACGGAACATTCGCGTCAAATTTCAAGCGCAATTCTGGATAATTTTACTTTGAAATCACGAACGAGTTCGCTCGAAATTAAGAACGTATGAAATTAGGTTCACTCGAGCCGTGGTATTCCACAGACTGCTCGAATGACACTCCACGACGCTTTTACCAACTGTTATTGAACAGACTACACGCCAGAATAACATGCACTCCGAGAAGTGAATTCTCAACAGAGATAGTCTTTAAGACTTTGGGACTTAAAGTCACGGCGTCTATATACTTCTCGGACTTCGAACTTGAACTCTTCGAAGTTTGCCAGACTTTGAAGCCAAGGAAGAAGTCGACGAGGTGTCGATACTGTTATTTATTAAAGCGTGTCTCGAAACCAGGTCTCTGGTCTTGGCCGTCTAAAGCTGGAATTCAGGAAATGGAAGTTTTCTGGCGGAGATAAATTCGTCGTTATCTTAACGACATCTCTGGCGATCGAGAAACTCGCTCGTTACGAATTAAAGGCACGATCGAGACTTTTAATAGATTCGGCGTTCTGGCTCGAAAATAATTACCGGAGGGGATTAAAACGAGCAGCAGAGAGAATTAATTGGACGAATTATTCGTCGGATAAAAGAACGAAGAGAAAAAGGAAAAAAGATTCTCCTTAATTGCGTGCGGATATGAAGATGAAACTTTGATAGCGTGTAATTAAACGATAATTAAGTAAACAGAACTCTCGCGTCGACGGTTTGACCGTCGGAAAACTTCGATAGATCGGATTTGTGAAATTTTATTCGACAGTCGCTAAAAGACGAACTAGAACAATGTCGTTCGCGACGAAACAATAATTTCTCCCTTTGTTCGGACAGTTATCTATAATTTATTATCCAGCGTGAAAGCCAATTATTTAATAGAAACAATTTAAACGAGCAATTAAACGACTACTCCAACTCCGGACTCGCGGTAAAACTCGAAGCGAGACGCATTGGTTTTCTTTCTTTCCTATAACAACGATAAATCCGTAAGAAAAATGAGAATCTCTGTAGACGGAACGACAGAGGCACAGCTTGAAATTGAAAATAAGACGATCCAATGTATTCTCGTAAATATCAGGGATAAACTCGAGTTTTCTCCGGTATAGGAAGCAGTGTAAATTTCGCCGATGTAACGCGGAAATAATCGGAAAACGCGAGACACGCGAGTGACACAGCCAGGGAACGCATCGTAACGCTTTAATAACGAAATTCCATCCGGTCGATTTGAAGCCATCGCCGGGCCACGAGTGGCGTTTGTTATAAAAATAAACGTTTAGCTTGGCAAATATAGCGACGGTGCTCTGTGCGCGGCAACAAGCCCGGAGAAGCATTTTAGAATTGAGTTACTCCGCCTATTGGGAAGCAATGAAGCATCCCGCGCGAATTTGCCACCGAGTTTGCGCCAGCTTTGCTAGACCGTTGCTTTGCTATCGTTTCGAAGGTTGCACAAAAGGGCCGATGCCTGCACCGTGATACGAGATCAATTTTTCTATGACCGGTTTTCCCGTTGTCGAAGATTTTTCGGGCCATTGAATACGAGCTGGTATAAAAAATAAGTGGTTGCTCGATGTGGAAAAGCGTTCACAGTTCTAACTAATAATTTGAGAACGTTTCTTGGCTTTTGATAAAGATAGAATAGAAGAGAAACGAGAAATTTAAGGGACGATATAATGCTGAAAGGAGCAGTGGCGCGAACGGTCGAAGTAGATAAGGCATGTCTGACCATACATCGACAGTATCTACTGCGAGGCGGTCTGCTAAAGTGAAAAATAAAAAAAAAAAAATAGATCGACCCTCGGTGTAACGGTAAAACGATTGAATTCATGATCGATGGTGTTGAATAGATATTAAGAACGAGCGAAAGGTGGGTATTGTTTGCCGAAAACAGCGAACTTATCGCGATCGTTTGTGAAACGAGTTTAATTGCGACAGACATTTCAATATTTACCTCCAATCGAACGCGAAATTTCGGCAAAATTTCAGCCGGCCCCAACGATATCGATTTCACCGAATCGGATTTCATGCTCTGACAAGAGTGACAGCCTATAAATTGAGATTTGATCGATGACCTTCGGCTAGTAATAACTGCACGGCCAATGTTTGCTCATGGGAGTTCTAGAATGGCCCTAGTTATAGACCGGTAACCAGAACCGTTCGCGAGAAGAGAAAGAGCAACCTAATTCTTAACCGAGTTTACTTCCAAGTAGAAAAATAAAAAGTTCCTTTAATTTACGCGGCCAGAGGCGGAGAGACGGAAGGGAGGGATGGAAACAAAGAACGTTTCCCATTATGAATGAAAAAGAAAAAAAAAAACCGAAGATCGGCCGGCGAACACGCTGTAAGCGCTATTGATTGCACGAAATTAAATTTCAACGTACTCTCCCCCCCCCCCGGCCACGGTTTCTATCCCTCGACCGATTTTATCTCTGCTGCCACGGACCACGGAAGATTTTCAAAGTCAGCTTTCTAGAGAAAATTCCACTCGCGTATAATACCCGCCCGTTCGTCGGACCGATCAGGAAATAAATCACGCGAGAAAAGGATGCGGAATGCGAGAAAAATCTAAATCCGTGACACGCGTGATCAGATGAATTTATTTAGTCGTATATCGAATTGGAAACGAAAACAAGAGACAGTCACGAACGGTGGATCGAACGAACAAATGGCTCAATGTGATTTATTAAAAGACATTCCAGTCGGTTCCTTCCATTATTTCTGTTATTGCCGGCCATGGCGGTGAACTATTAAACACATGGTGTTCCCCTAATCTAAACTACCATAAAACGGGAACGATCTAATTCCGGGTGAGGTCCGGCGGCTTTTATTGCGAGACACCGTCGTAAAAGTTTACGTCCCTCTGGGACAGCCAACTTCCCTTTCAGCTGTTCGATCGAGCTTCTTGGCCGTGTTTAATTATGTCGATTAAGGATTACCGTGTCGCGAATGGTTTTGCCTCTCACTGACATTGCGACAAATTCACCCTCGGCCAGAGATGAATGAATGCCGGCAGACGAAACCTTATCTATCCAACCGTTAGAAAGGGTTCAACGTTCTCGATTCGTAGAAAGCATTGATAGGACACGGAGGCTGGCAGTGATAGGTCAACCGATCCGTGGAATTGAACCTTGATCTACACGTCGAAGAACTGATACACATGGCTGGCTTGGAACTGGGATATCCATCGATTGACATGTCCAATGGTCGAGTGGATCAGTTTACTCGCGGCCGATTCTCATGGACGACATGTTCGACTAGGATTTAAACCAACGAGATTGATCCTGTTCTCTGGACACGGTTAAACTCACTCCTCCGTATCGTCTACGTACTACGTTCGTTTGGTTTTCCAATTAATTGCCTCTCGTCAGTGGCCTGTTAAAAGCGCAACGTTCGATCGTTCTTGCGCAAAGATTGGTGGACGAATGAAAGCAGAACCGAAAAGGGAAGAAAAGTGGATACAACGATCTAAGAAATACGAGGCTACTTTCGGTAATGGCCATTACCATTCGTCATCCCCCAAAAGAGATTAAAGTTAGCCTCGGTGTTGGAGCTACCGATACGACGATAAAGCGGCCGAAGCGAGGTGATATTCGAGAGCTCGTGAATTTCTTGGCCGACGTACCAGGCCTCGGATACGGTCGAAATAATCGTGTTACTTCGGCCGTGATCTACCCAGAGAATTCACCTGGAAATTCTGACTATCGATTCGGCTCGATATAATCCCGCCGTCTACTGTCGAATGCCACTTTGGTTAACGAGAGAAGCCGTGCGCCTGACAATTGTTAACAGAAGTGTATTGAAAGGATCAGTCTTATCAAGCTGCTGATTGACGTTTCGTATCAAAGAATAGGGGTCCAACGATACAACGTTTCAAACAGCATATTCATCGATCTGTATTCCATTGATTAAGTGGAACAGCCTCGCTGTCGGAGTTCCTACTGACCATATCCCACCACTGTTTTAATCGATAGGATTATTCTGTTCCACGCTTGAACCGAACTCACAATCTCGTCTACGATTGCTCGTTCGTGTTGCTTGTTATTGATCTAATTTCCTTTATTTCTCGATCGACCACTGCCCGCGAATCGACACTGTAAACCCCTGAAATTTCACCGATTTTTGGAAGGGGGACAACAATAATTAGACACGAGATACGCGTTCCCGATAACGAAGCATTCGCTCCAATCTGGTCCTCGCGGCTATTACACCCGAGCAATTTCCGTAAATTCGAACAGAACCGTATCGCGTGATCTGGATAAAATTCAAAAACATCTGCAACAAGATATTTCCTCCCGAAGCGGACGTTGAGACTCCCGGCTTTAAGTCGCGAAAGCTTTGAGAACGCACTTCTATGTTTTCCCAGATCTAAGAATCCAATTTCCTTTTCCGAATTTTCTCTCTCCCTGTCTCTCTGTCTCTCTCTCTCTCTCTCTTTCTTTTTGCCCCTCGTTCCGAAAAGTTTTCGCCGATGGAACGTTAAAGGGGATGAAGCATCGATGAAACGATGCAGATAATCAGAGAAGAACAGAACATCTGTAGACGCAGGACCTACACGAGTCGAACGTAGCTTAACAGAGTCCGGTCCTTGTGGTCTTCGTGTTCTATGAGGATTTAAACTAGGCGCACCCTCTTCCACTGAACCTTCTCTCTGTAATTCCTGATCCGGATTTGAATTCCGCCGTATCTGTCGACTGCGCGTGGTTTCCCCACCGAAAGACGTTTTCTCTCGTCTTCTACTCTGTCGTCGTAAGCCATTTTCATTCGTATAAGACGATAAATCCTTCGATCAACCGACGCAAATTGAAACTGTGATATCTCTTTTAGAACAACGCATCCAGAGGGAATAATTTTTCCTCTCGTTCGCTGTCAATCTTCCAAATTCAACGACATATTCCGCAATCTCTCTTTCGCTTTTCTTTTTTCACTTCTACGCCGATCCAACTAATTTCTAGTCACTTTTTTAATCGTCATCCGACATCTGTTGGATCATCGGATTCGATAGAAGCTGCGATAGGTCATGCATCGGAGCGTGATAAGAGTAATTTATCGAGCGTCACGATAATCCTTTGATACACGATGTCCGGTTCTATTTTTTTTCTATTTTTTTTCTTTTTTTCTTTTTTCCTTTTTTTCTTTTTTCTTTTTTTTCCCCTGTCTGCATGCTATCAACGAATTACGATCCCGGTGAAAATTGACGATCCGAATTGCCAGCTGCTAGCGGCGACACGCAGCGTTATCTCCGACGTGCTATGCTTGACCGTTCAATTCTCTGGCCAGCCACGAAAGAGATTTCGCGGTCAATTACGTAACACGCAGCCCCATTTCTGTCATTCCAGAGATGTGAGGAATGATCACGTGGGTGATGGTCGGGCTGCTCCTGGCTGCGGAAACTTGCGGCAGAAACGTCCTCTCCGGAAACGGAAACGGAAAGGAGGAGACGAAGCAGAAGGACGGTCTAAAGGGAGTCACCACCGACGAGGAAGACATCTACCGTGGGTATCGGTGCCTAAACCGCGTAGAAAGAGATGAAACAGAAGTCGAGAAAGGGCGGAGAACGGAGCAAACAGATCTATGATTTGCTCGACTAACTCGAGTTTATCCAACCCTCTCGAATCCTGCAATTGAGCTCCACTAATCCTCCTTCCTAGCTTTCTACCGCTTACAGATCTCACTGGCCACTTTACCTTCTCCTACTACCACTGCCAACTCTCCCCCACAAATCATTCCCCGATCTATACACCTGGCCCGTAACATATTGTTCTGAAATATCGCCAACCGCGTCGCTGCCAAGCTTCTTAAAACGTCGACACCGTTTAGCTCAAGTTTCAAGTTGAACCGAGGCTACTCTCACCAAAGAATCGAAACGTTTCGTGTTTGATCTCGGCTAATTTTTTTTTCTTCTTTTTTTTCTTCTCTTTCCTCGTTCCTTCTTTTTCATCGGTCACGGTGAAAAAGTTCGCGTTCCATCAGCTCGTCGCGATGGGAAACGTTACTAACGAACGACTGTAAACTCGCAGCTATTAGACGAGCATAGAACGACCGAGAAACGCTTCAATTTGTACAGGTGAAAAGTATTAATTGCATCACTGGACCTGAGAGCGGAACAATACGAACACGATGGCGTACAACCGCTACGGTGAACGGTGCATTTCGAGAGAAACGCTTTTGCCGGGCAGGATCCACGGCGTCGTTATGAGTTCCATTCGACGGGACAATCCATTTTCCGCAGCGTTAAGTGTATCGCGACGACGGAATTATATCGAACGAACGTCTAAGCGTGTTTAATTGTTGCGTCTCTCCGCCCTTTGTCTCGTACTTCAACCGGTCTGGTGTCTCTGTGCAACGCTATTACTCACTCCATCGCTTCCTCTGTTGTTGCAGGTCTAACGTGCTATACTTGCGTCAACGTCAGCGATAACCAGGTATCGACTAGTCCATTAAACGCTCCTCTTAAGAGTCTGTAATGCCTGTATCGTGCCGGGTCCAGCCACAATTTCGTTTAGCCCCGAGGCGATCGTTTCGCCATCGATCTTTACTTATTTTCAAACTCCGCTTCCGCGTTTGGCCCGACTTCCTTCCCACCCTTCATCCCCATTCCCCTGGTCCCCGCACCCCATCGGCTTCCTTTTTTCTCTCATTCTCTCTAGTTGGTCTCTACTTTAAGTCGACGTCGTCGTCGTCGTCGTCGTCGTAGCAAAGGAATTGCCAATATCGGTCCAGTTGCCGATTCCTTTCACCAACGAGGGAAACACGGGACACCGGACAGAAGTAGACGGCTGCGAGAGCTTTCGTCGCCTTGGATCAATTCTAAACACATCTAAATAGAAGTTCCACCGACGGAAATCTGTATCGAAGATCGTTGATTCCGGTCTGGTCGATGGCTACTCCGAGTTCCGGCCAGTATCTTTCCGTTCTTACGATTTATTCGCTCGACCTTTGCTCCTTCTTTCTTTTCTTTCCGCTTCCTTTCTTTTTACCGTTTCCTTTCTCTATGTTCGATAACCCGTGCGCGAAACTTCGTAACGATCATGTACAGTTCCTGGGAACATTCAGTCAGAGACAACGCATTCCCAGTTACATTTCACCCGTTGAATTTTCGAAACTCTGTCTCCCTTCGATCCCTCGATTTCGACGAAGCTACCAAACTCCATACTTTTTTTAACCCCCCAAAGTTTCGTCCAATACGATCGATTCGGAATAGCGAAGTGACCAGGCAAATTATACGCACGTATAAACACTCGATGCTACAGATTTCGATTCTTGTTAATAATTCTTTAATTTTTTTTTCTTTTTTCTCCTTTTGTTCACAGATGTGCAACGAATGGGCAATAGATACACCATGTCCGGCGGGCGGCCGAGACTTCTGCAGATCGCTGCACATTTTGGACAGCCGGGGAAATAGCGTCTTGGCAAGCAAATTTTTTCTCCACACTTGACCCTCCCTCGATCGAGACGAGAAGAGCGGCGCGATTAACTCTGTCGTTGCCAAGAAATATTAGAATTGCCGCTCGAGTTCTGGCTGCCTCGATGTTGGAACGCAAACTCTGCCTCGTTTGCTTCACGGTTCCAATTGGAACGAGTTTGCATAATTGATGTAATTTTACACCGAAGAAGACATTAACCGTTTCAGAACAGGATTTTTTTCTTTTTTTTTTCTTTTTTTAGAGAGAAAAGTTGCACCGAAAGATATATTTTCATACGATGAACCTCGAAACCTTAATTCTTCCCATTGGGTTCTAAATTTTATTCCGTAGACTATAAATTAACCGAATAACGATGGTAAAATTCAAAAATTGTAGATATCATAGAAGTGGGTCGTAATATATATTGAAACGTGTTGCCAGAAATTCTTGCTGAAACGATGCTTTGATCGGTGAAAAATGTTAATTGGTTCTCGAAATATTCTATCATTTAATAGCGCGTCCATCCTGAACCGGTTAAATTGGTGAAGCGACACGAGGAATTTTTGTTTCGCGTCGTTGTTAACCATACGGTTTCTTTAAAATTCCTTCGTTTCACAGGTTGCTCGTCCAATCGTGTAACGATGTCACGATAAAATCAACATGTTCGGTGTTTGTTGTAAAATCGGTGTACCCACGGTACACGGGCGACCGATGAAAATCAATCGCGAATTTTATCGCTAGCCTCGCTAATAGCTTCGCCAACCATTAAATGCATTATCGATTTCCTTGTTTGTTAATGGACAAACTGGCCGAAGCGAATTCAGAGCAGAAAAGTGAGGTTGCAGGCCTCCCTTAAGAGCACCCCCGACTAAGCACTTCCAGAACTCTTTCAATTATGAACATCGGAATCAATTAGATCTTATCCATTTGCCCGTTCGCGGCCTCTATACATTTCGCGATCCGCTTTGCTCGTTGATCGGTTAATTAATGCTTAGATACCGTACGCGCTCGTGGGAAAATCGTCAGATGACGCAGAATAAAGCTGTTCTTCAAACAGAACCTCGCGGATCCATTCGTTTCGAGCGAAAGCTTGAGAGAATCCTGAATGGTTTCTTTAAAAAAGTTTCAGAGCTCGAGAAGATGGAAACCATAGCAATCACCGGAATGAACATTCCGTGTTCGCGAAATCGATGATGTATGAATTAAACAGAAAATAAGAGATCGAGAGAGGAACGATGTAGCTTGTAACGATCGGGAATCGATACTTTAGTCGGACGATTTGTAAAAAAAGAAAGAAAAGAACAAAAAAAGAACAAAAAATGAGAGAGAGAGAGAAAAAAGAAATCGGTGCTTCGCGAAAGATTGAGAACGAACGCACGAGCGAGCGCATACGGAACGAACATTATTCGATGCACAAAGCGCGCTGATGATCCGCGAAAAACCGCATTTTTATTTCAGGTGAGCAAGAGCTGTGCGAGCAGCACGGAATGCGGTCCTGCCTCGGTCGGATGCATCCCGGTAGACACGCAGCAGGTGCGAAATAGCGAATTTTTCCAAGTACCTGGCTGGCTTGTCTCTCTTTCGCCTGTCCGCTGCGTCGATCGAGCGGGAAACGAAAATACGAGGGAAAGAGAGAAAGAGGCCGCGTCACCGGGTGAAATAAATTCGGTTATTTCGTTCCAGATCTGCATCAGCTGCTGCGACCTGAGCTACTGCAACATCGAGTCGCCGACCAACGCCACCAACGCCATTTTCTCGCGTAAAAGGCGCGCAAAGTCGAAGTCGAAACGCAAAAGACCCGGCAGAAACGGGGTCGAGGGCAGCCGATTCTACGGGGGAGGCGCTCTCTGGCTCCTGGCCTCACTCTTCTATGCATATCATTGCTGAGGAAGCAACAACGCGGAAGAACTCTAGTTAGAAAACAGCAGCGGTGCACCAGGCAGCACGGGAACGATCCTCCAAAGAGTTAACCATTCGACGATTCAACGAGATACCTTCGAAATAATCTACGTACATCCTATCGAACGAAACAACTAATCCTACTTGTATATCTTCGTCTTCTTCTCGACTGATGTTGTATCCTTTGATCGTTATCTTTCTATTTCACGTTTCAGCGTCAGAATCCTTCGAGAGATAAGCTCGTGATTCGAACATATCCGCGACGCGACCCCCGCACACTTTTTCCAAACTTTTTTAAATCTGTGTCCTATCGATCCTCGACTCCGACTGCCTCGTCTGTTCTCGTTGACGGTGTAGAATAAATTGCGAATCTTGTATCGTTACGACGCGACCGTGTACTTTAGTGGCGTGAGGTAGCGAATTTAGAAACCTTCTCATCTTTCCCTTCGTTAACAGAACCGGAGAATAAAAAAACTCGACTCCCCGAAACAAGGAGGATAACGCCGGAATCCTCAAGGAGAATCCTGTGCTGTCTGAGGCATACATAGTTAACCGAGGGCCGTTTCGAAGACTCTCAGTGATGGAAAAAGGAATTGTTCTCTTCNAAAAAAAAAAAAAGATATTCGAATAAAGAGTCTCCGTGACTTATCTCTCCGAGAGAAGGCAGTCCTTTTTTCATCCACCTTTTCACTTTTTACCACCAACGTTAAGCCAAAGCGAGCGACACTCGAGCACCGGAATCTCCGTGAACTTTCCTTTTCGTTCAGAAAGCCGGAGACGCGCAGGAAAAGGCTGTCCGTGACGTTACACGGTTTTAGTGTCCTGCTTCCCGAGGATTTTACTAGCCTCGTCANGGATAACGCCGGAATCCTCAAGGAGAATCCTGTGCTGTCTGAGGCATACATAGTTAACCGAGGGCCGTTTCGAAGACTCTCAGTGATGGAAAAAGGAATTGTTCTCTTCTCGTAGTAGCGTAGTTGCTATGCCTTGTTAGAAAACGAAAAAAAAAAACAAAAAAACAAAAAAAAAATTAAAAAAAAAAAGAAACACACAAACACACGGAAGAAACTAAGGTGTAAGCTCGATTTAAAATATCAAACGACTCGACACCGTTATACTTCACAGAACTTCAGTGCCAAAGAGAACGAAGAAAATCGAATACCTTCCACGCGACTAATTTTATAAAAGCATTTCATTTTCGATCGAAACCGTCAACGCTAATATCGTTTTTTCCCCGTTTCCCGATCCGACACTAATAAAGAACGGCAAGAGGGTAGAAATCCATATTGTTTTCCAGTTTCTAGGGGCCTCGATTCGACACGTGGAATTTCATTTCGACTCTTCGGGAAAAAAAGAGTGTGTGTGAGAGAGAGAGAGAGAGAAAAGCGAAAGAGAAATGAAACGTTCGCTGTTCCCTGCTGATTCATTCAGAATTTCAGTACCTGGCGGAACAACGATCGATCGTTATCCTCAAGGCACTTGTTAAGCGAAGCCGCGAATTCCCCGTACGATTCGCGACCATGCATTTCAACCAACAAACAGAGTAACAAGCTATTTCCATCGTTTCATTCCTATGGTCTTCCTGTTTCCGTTCAATGACACTTTGTTGGGCTTAATTTATTTGCCGATCGATCGTTCGATTCAATATTTAACCATTACCAACGAATCAGGTTCTTTTTCTTGTTTCTTTAAAACGAAATGGAAGAATATTGATCTATCTTGCAAGCTTTCGATCGACCAGATTCTTCGAGAGATCTAAGTTCAAATGAACCTCCAACTATCTGTCCGAAACATTCGTTTGTTTCATTTTTTTTTTTTTTTAACGAAAAGGAATTGGTAATTATTCCTAAGCAACAGTATTATTTTTACCATCCGGTATACTATTTCCTGATACTACCTCCTTGTATTTAATTAAAACCTAATTGCCTTAGGATGAATTTATTCGATATCACGAACGAAATATATATATTTTTTTCCTCGGTTGTTTAATAGAACGATTAAGTTTAAAGGATTTATAAGAGCGAAAAGAAAAGCGAGCGGTGAGAGCGAGATTAGGTTCGTTCCAAAATCAATTTCAATTCGACTCTTATCGTTCGATCGTCGAACAGAAGCGAGAACGTTCAGTTTTCGTCGGTAACGAGTTTCTTAAGGGAAAAGTTGGAATACTGCGGCACTCTGGCAAACGGAGAAGTTTGCTCATGTGCACAGTTCAGCAAATAGATATGCAAATCACGAATTACGCGAGTGGGTCGCACGCGGGATTTGAATTATCGATAAACTGGAATTACGCGTACCTAAAAGCTGTTTGCATACCTACAGACTCGCCTACTACAGACTATTTACTGCTATTACGATTATTAACAATTATACACATAAATAAATTAATAAATTAATTAATAAATAAATGAATAAATGAATATATATATATATATATTATGATATAGAAATTATACATTGTTTCGGCATGAAGATGTAAGAATACTGTTGGTAATGAAATAAAGAAGACTATTATTGTCAGACTGGCACTTGATGAAATAATTTTATTATTTGAAAGAGAAGCGATGCTAATAAAAAGAATTTATTTTATATTTCCTGAGGAACAGTGTCGTTTTCTTTTACACTATTCTTATTTAACAGAGATTTATCAAGCAACGATGCGATTTTTTTCTTTTAAATACAAGTTCGTTTAAGTTTATTTAATACGATTAAAAAATCAAAATTTTTAATTCCTTGAACCATATTTTAAGGTTATAGTTACTGAGATGTTAAAATTAATTCCAACCAAACTTCCTTCGTTACTATCTGGTTAAAACTAATTTTAACTTTTTATTTATAATAATGTATAATTTCAAAGTACATACCCTAATAAAAAAACTTATAAGATTATCAAAAAGTAGCAAAGTATTTATTTTCACTCACAGTACGCGACAACGAAGATCGAAAAATATGGCATCGATGAAGGAACAATTTCGAATCCGCCAAATTTGCCGCGCAACCGTCGACGCCATACTGCTTTCCTTCGCCGTTTGAAATAACCGCGCTGTCCAATTTTTCAACGACTCCTCCGGAAACCTGATTGTAGACCTCTATCAACGCTTCCTTCCTCTTTAATTCTCTTAAAGAACACCTACCACGCCTCCGAACAATACTTTGCACTGTTTCCCGAGTTTAAGAAGTTTTAAAACGAACGATTAAAGAAGAAACTACTTTGAACCAACGCGCGTTTACTTCGCGCTTAAGACGACCCGCGGACCAGCGTAATACTTTTCGAAATAACGCGTATAATTTACCTTACCGGTCGAAAACTTTGCTCCGCTCGCGTTCGATGAGCGGTACAGAAACTGTTTCGATTAAATTTTCCCGACAATTAACAAATTTGCGCTAAAAAAACTGGATTAATTTGAACGACCGACGCGGAGACGACTTTTCGAAGCAAGAGTTATGGCGCACACCACGTGACCTCTTCCTCCTCCACCTAACCTCTACCAGGAGGAGCCACCATATCCTGTACATGCGCATTATCAAAATCTATATTAAAATGGAGGAAAAGAGTCAAGTCGTGGAACGAGAGGCTAAGAAAGATGAGATTCACGAAAAAGATGGGAAATCTAAAAGGTGAGCGAACGTTCATTCGATTCCATTAAAGTGCTCGTCGATTAATTTCGATCGGTATAATTGGCGGATGTATGATTTGATTTAATCTACGCGAGTGGTATGGATGACCGGCAGTTTCTCGAGCACAATTTGATGTTATTTCTTCGTGTCCATTATATAATTATCGATGACTGCAGCTCGTTATTGTCTGGAAATAATAGAAAGCGTTTCGTTCGATTATATTGCCGCCGGAATAATTTAACTCGCTAGTTTGGAATTATGTTTATAACGTCACAGTAACCTACTAGTCTAAGACTGAAACAGGAATATAGAGGGATACAAGTGTTTTAACGTTGATCGTGTGTTTGTTAATTAGTACGATATGTTTCGTTTTTTTAATATTGTAACGAAATACATAATATTTGTTAAAATTTTTAATACCCTCTCCCTTCCACGTCCTCTCCTGCATTTTTAACTTAAGCGTCTGCATTGTGTTGTCAGTACGTGAGCATGCGTCGTTTTTATTTTTATGTTAATTTGTAACGTAATAAAAAGAAGATACTTGTAATTTAGTTCAAAAAAGAGACACCGCAAGAAGAAGAACGAGCTGGCTCATGTCACCAGTGAGAATCACAACCACAGTGGCCATAGAGATGAACATGAAATGCATAGCACGTGTAATATCTCGATAAAAGACATACAGATAGCAATGGAGGTATTTAACATACAGCAAAAGCCTGCCAAAACTCAAGAAGAGGCTATGCAAAAGCCTTATCAGTTTTGGAGCACGCAGCCGGTACCAAAAATGGGTAAATAATTCAATGTAATTCACCAATGGTAATTCAATTTTGAGAAGATAAGGTTATGTTATTGTAATTCTCCGTAGATGAAAAAATAGTGAAAAATGAACCTATCGAACCTGATAAAACATCCATCAGGGCAGAGCCTTATTCATTACCGGCAGACTTTCAATGGGATACTTTAAATCTCGACGATCCGCTAGTATTATCCGAATTGTATACTTTATTGTCTGAAAATTATGTGGAAGACGACGATGCTATGTTTAGATTCGATTATCCGCCAAGTTTTTTAAAATGGTAAATAAGATATCAATTATCGAAGTTTAGAGAACAGCTCAGCTGGATAGGTCTTCAACAGAACATGGTTTTAGGGCATTGCAACCCCCTGGATGGTGCAAAGAATGGCACTGTGGGGTACGGGTCATTAAAAGTGGACGTCTAGTCGGTTTCATTTCCGCTATTCCAGCAACTCTGCGTATTTATAATCAGTAGGTGTCCAATTTTTCTCAATCATCCGTCCCCTGTCAGCTAATGCAATGAAAATTTTAGCACCCAAAAAATGGTGGAAATAAATTTCTTGTGCGTGCACAAGAAACTGAGGTCGAAAAGAGTTGCGCCTGTATTAATACGTGAAATAACTAGGAGAGTTAATCTTCAGGGCATATTTCAGGCTGTGTACACTGCTGGTGTTGTACTGCCAAAACCGATAGCTACTTGCAGGTGCGTCGATATGACTATTACCATTAACAGATGCCAATATTTGTTGTCGTTTAACCATGAAATCATTGTCGTAGGTATTGGCATCGTTCTCTTAATCCAAAGAAACTAATCGAAGTAAAGTTCTCGCATTTGTCTCGTAACATGACGATGCAGAGAACTTTAAAATTGTACAAACTGCCAGAGAACACAAAGGTGCCAGGATTTAGGAAACTGGTCGAAGCAGACATACCTCAGACTCATAAAATATTAACCGATGTAATAATGTTTGTAGACATGCAATGTGATCGACTGCAAATTTTAACGCAATCTTAAGCTCGTTTGTGTTTCAGTATTTGGAGAAATTCGATTTGGCTCCGATCTTCTCGATCGAGGAGTTCCGGCATTGGTTCCTTCCACAGAATGGAATTATTAATAGTTTTGTAGTAGAAAACGACGGTGATATTACCGATATGGTTAGCTACTATACACTGCCGAGTTCCATAATGCATCATCAGACGCACAAGACACTCAGGGCTGCGTACAGTTTCTACAACGTGTCCACCAAGACCCCTTGGCTCGAACTTATGACTGATGCATTAATATCGGCTCGTAATGTAAGTTTCATGGTTTGTATTTTTATTGTATATAAAAAAAAAAACATGGTGTACTTAATATTTTCAGCTGGATTTCGATGTGTTTAACGCGTTGGATCTTATGGACAACAAAGAGTTCTTGGAACCATTAAAATTCGGTATAGGTGACGGAAATCTGCAATATTATTTGTATAATTGGCGTTGTCCTAGCATGACACCAGGAAAAATTGGTTTGGTGCTCCAGTAGAATTCTAGCTCAACGAATCTGTTGTCTAGAAAACAATTTTTCGCACGTGCAAGCTTAAAAAATAAAAACAAACAAGGAGCGATGGTAAAAAATGGAAACGAGTACTGCAAAAAACAATAGAAAATACGAGGGCCACCGAAGCAGGAACAAATAAGACCTTGATATTTACCGTGGAGCGTCCAAGGCGCATCGAGAGGAATCGATGTTTCTTGAGCAAATCGAGTAAGATGTTCCATTGGATCTCCCGGTTCAGCGGATGTTATCTTTGCTTCCGCTTCCACTCTTGATCGTGACATTAGTTCAAGGTCGGAATCGAAATATGCATGTGCAACGCGTGTATATATACGTATGTGCGTGAATCGAGCAATGTAGATAATTATCGTACACTCTAGTAATTTGCAAAAGCTATGCGGGGGAACATTTCTCTCTTACAGATATCTTGAACCGCGACGTTGTTTGAAAATTATCGACGAAAGCTCCTTGGGTGCTGTTTAATTTAACCCGGAATTACGCGTTTCCCTCAGCGTCTTTTTGATTAACTAGATTGCAAAAGTATGATGAAATGAGAGTGGAAGAAGAGTTTAAATAAAACAAGATCGAAAGTAAAGTGTTCCATGTGTTTGTCTACCCCTTTTGTTCACCTCTTCGTCCATAAATTTCACTTCCTCTTTTTCTCATCGTAACCCGTGTATCCCTGCACGGAATAAAATTCCCTTATCACACGTGATGCGTTTATAGCTTACACGGAAGATTCAACAATTTTTGGATGGTTTTGGTTTGACACCGCTTTTCTTTCCGGTACCTTTGAAGCACGCGGTTGCATAACGAGGGGTCCGCTTCCGGCGACGATTAGATAGCGGTGAGACTAAAAAGACGCAGAAAGAAACCAGTTTTTAAGGACTGTCATTAAGAGAAACACCGTTGACCCAGCGGTGCGGCATCAAAAGTAATTCACGTTCTTCAAATGTTAACTTCATTGAATTATGTATCTTGGCTAACAAGACTTTTTACAAGCTGTGTTTTTAGATAATTTAGAATTTCCTGAAAAGACTGATTGTCGCGCGGTCGATTTTTCCTTTCTTTCTTTTGAATTGCATTTCGTTTCTTTTTATTTTTTTATTTTTTTATTTTTTTTTGCGAAAACAAGCGTGCGCCCTTAATACGAGTCGAGGTCATTGTTACAGTTGCTACAGATCAATATTTAACACAATATACGCACGACTGACACGCAAGGCCTTTTCGAGATAAAAGGCGCGAAACGATGGCCCTGTAGCGATTAAAATAGCTGACGTTCACACGCCAGTTTAGACAGAGAAAAAATTTCGAGTATCCATTCGTGACAAATAATTCAATTTATTGAACTTCAATAAATACTCCTCTGGATACCTTCTGCGTGTATGTCGTTTATCTGGTAACGTTTAGCATGAATTGCTCAATAATATACCCTTTAATGTACGCACGTGTGAATAACGACTGTGTATACTAACGACGAGTGAAAAAAATAAAAAATGTAACTTCTAATCGTATGATTTCATTGTAAAAGATTGATTAATCGATCCCTCGGAAACGTTGAATCATTGAAAACAAATTTGTAATTTTATGTTGCATTTAAATCGATCTTCTAACCACTCCTTTTTTTTTTATTTCTAATGACCGGTGATAATTTATGTTTAACGAGAATTTATTTCTACGTCAGCGACATCAATCATCTTCGAAGGTGACAGAAAGCCCCTGAAACTTTTATCTATACCATGTTACTATTCGTATAATTAACGGCGAAATGTAGAATTTATTGTCACCTTGGTTGTTATCGTGTTATTATCTTAATGCGTAAAAAGATGCTCACGAAAGAGAATTTAACACCCTTGTAAAAGTGTTTCGTCCAATCAATCCGGTCATTAAGATTAAAGGGACACGTTTGTTACCTCGAAACTTGACAAATTGTTGCGTTCATTATAAGAAGACACCGATCGTCTTCAAATTCACTCACTAATTGTAAGTAATCGCAAATGAAATTAACGTTCAATTAGAATAATTCTCGCCGAGGTACTTGACAAAATAAGAACAAGTCCTTCGTCAAACGCGTTCATTTTCCTTGTCCGACATATGTATAAAACGTTTTTTTTTTTTTTTTTTTTACAAAACATGACATAATTGCAAAACGTGCAAAAACTTGGTGACGAAGGATAATCCTGAGGTAACGAGGAAATATGGGCTACCCGCATACACTGGCATCCTTATATTGTTTGATATCATAACACGGTTAACAAAATAAATAGCCTGTTATTATTTCTAATTACTACAGCGATTATAAGATGCAGAGATCGATTGGAAGTGAACTCTGTCGAAATGTAACAAAAATACCTATGCTACTGGTATCTGAAAAATGTTGATTACCAGTCCTTTTTCGTATCAATAAAATTTTGTCGGGAACATTTAAAAATTCCACAAAATTCGAGTAATTTAAAAAAAAAAAAAAAATTCCTCGGATTATAAGAAAGTGTACCTAGTAATTTTTCAAGACTACAAAAATCTCGCGTTATTAGTCTCCTCGACGATCCTTGGAAAAAATCTGATCGATTCGAAAAATACGGGCGATCGTGACAGCATTGTCAGGTGAATTCCCGATCCGGATGATGGAACATTGTCAGCGATCCTCCGGTGAGGGCCTTCAACTCGACGATGATCCTTGGCCGGGCAACCGCCCCGATTTCGCAGCATGTTTCCATAGGGGGCTCAATGCGCTCCCTTATTGTCAGTGAGATTGATCGCTAACGCGTGGTTCCCTTTTACGCGAAGCAAGGAAGAGAAAAAAAAAGAAAAGGAAAAACGGAAACGAGAAATCACCGAACAATACCCGGAGCAGATAGCACGAAGCGCTGACAAGCACGTAGGTGGGGAACACGAGACACACGATGTAGAATAAATAGTGGCCTGAAATCGAGCGGAATTCAGTCGCACTGCTGTTGTACCATCGTCGTTGACGTTTATTCACGAGGAACTCGTGAGAGGTCATCGTGTAATCATCTAGTCCTACCTTTGCAGCAGGATAGATCGATAAGTAACGGCAGGGTGATTCCTAGCCGACTTGTTCGCGTTGCTTCGTCGTTAGACTCGAAAAAGTAGTTGTCGGTGCACGAACTCCGTTCGATTTATGCTTTCGCCATCGTAAACGCCGAAGAAACGATGCTGCGAGTGTTGTTCCTGCTTCTCCCTGTTCTCCAGATCGACGCATTCTTTTTCGGGTACTTGACATACGTGCAGTTGTTAATTGTCGAGATGTCTTGCGAACAGTCAGCTTCGTCTCTTCCATTCTTTAATTTAAAGAACCCGTACGTTTAGAAAATCATTGTAACTGGTTGGAGAAAACACACGTGTTGCAATCTAGCTGTAAAGACGCTTAGACGCACGATGTATATTTTCGCTAAGAAAAAGAATCTAAAAAGAAAAAGAGAACACGAATGTTGGCAAGCGCATCCTGTCACTCCTGAAATACCCATAAAGCGTTCAAGTTCAGGTCTGAAAATATCTTATCTAATTCGTGTCATTGGCCGCGCTCTCGAGCCTCGATCCAGCTAACACCTCGTTTCTCTTGTCAGCTTTATATCAACCACCCCCAAGAACAACAACCACGACCAAGGAAAACGGGAGTTCAAGGTGTATTGGAACGTGCCCACCTTTATGTGTCATAAGTATGGGCTACACTTCGAGGAAGTATCGGAGAAATATGGTATTCTGCAGAACTCGATGGACACGTTTCGCGGCGAGGAGATCGCGATCCTTTACGATCCAGGAATGTTCCCGGCATTGCTGAAGGACTCGAACGGTAAAACAATGCTCGTTCCTTATACCATGAACCTATCGATACGGAGAGGAGAAAGGAGACAACTTTGAACATTATTCAGGAAATGTAGTGACGAGAAACGGCGGCGTCCCGCAAGAAGGCAATCTCACCAAGCATCTCGAAGTATTTCGGGAGCACTTAATCAATCAGATCCCGGACAAATCGTTTCACGGTGTGGGGGTGATCGATTTCGAAAGTTGGAGGCCAATCTTCCGACAGAATTGGGCTTCTCTCCAGCCTTACAAGAAACTCTCTACAGAGATAGTTCACCGTGAGCATCCGTTCTGGGACAACCGGAGCATCGAGCAGGAAGCAAAACGGAGATTCGAGAAGTACGGCAAACTTTTCATGGAGGAGACATTGAAGGCTGCCAAACAGATCAGACCATCGGCCAGTTGGGGATACTATGCTTACCCTTATTGCTACAATCTGACACCTAATCAACCCAGTTCACAGTGCGATAGCACAACGATACAAGAGAACGACAAGTACGTAATTATTTCCCCTCTTTCCATCTTCAATGTATCGATTCGTGTATCCTAATCCATTGAACGATCGAATCAATTGCATCGTGTACGATATCGCTTGCATTTATCGAATTAGCACCTTTCACGAGCCGATCGTGTGCTCTCGTTACCGTGAATATTTCCTCCAAGGATTTAAGGTAACAAGATTACGAATCGGCCGTGAAGATTACGACGCTTAGGCTTAAGTGGGTCAGTGTCAAGAACCGTGTCCCCGGTGAAAATTCAAATCGTCCCAAGAGAGTTACATTCGTCTTATCTAATCGGTCCCGATAAGCAAGTCAGAACTGTGCGGTGTTCTCTCTTTCAGAATGTCATGGTTGTTCGAACTGGAGGACGTCCTTTTGCCATCGGTGTACTTGAGGTTGAGCCTAACGAGCAGCGAAAGAGTCGGTCTCGTAGGAGGCAGGGTGAAGGAAGCATTGAGAATAGCGAAGCAAATGACAGTCAGGAAAAAGGTTCTCCCTTATTACTGGTACAAGTACCAAGATCAGAGGGATACGTATTTGAACAAGGTGAGTCCTTTCGTTTTCAAAACATTTCGAGGAGATCGGAAGATGCGTCACCTGATAATGGCCGAGGGGATTGCTCTTCAAAGTGGATTTATCTTTTCAGGTCGATCTCGAGGCTACTTTACGAAAGATCTCCGATCTCGGTGCCGACGGTCTCATCATTTGGGGAAGCTCTAACGATATCAACACCAGGCAGAAATGTCTGCAGTTCAGGGAATACCTGAACAACGATCTGGGCCCCGTCGTCGATCGAGTTAGACGAACCGCGCTAGGCTTGAGTCAGTACGACAGCAATTCCGTGGATAATCGGATCGATGTTAGCGTCGATCAAGTATG
Source organism: Ctenoplectra terminalis (assembly GCA_019453375.1). Classification (NCBI taxonomy): domain Eukaryota; kingdom Metazoa; phylum Arthropoda; class Insecta; order Hymenoptera; family Apidae; genus Ctenoplectra; species Ctenoplectra terminalis. The sequence continues at coordinate 723,220 of SMSQ01025707.1, forward strand.
ACGTAGCACCTGGAGCTCTGGTTCTCTTACCGAAGAGACAAAATATTAGGAGAAATTGTACAGGTCCTTAACTTCTGTCGCTTACGTATACCATTATCATACATGACGTACACGGAGGAGTTGTTCGACCTTCGAAATAGAAAGATGTTGGACACAAGCGGTGTCGTTAAAACCAAAGACGTATGGTCGAGACGTTGCTTCGAAGCGTCGTCCGGCATAATATCCTAGCATCGAGCAACGATCGAAATAAATTTGCTACGAAACGACTGCTTGTTTCATTCCATCGTGGTACTCTTCTTCCATCCGTCAACCTCGCCGTCTGTCACCAAATTGCTCGGATTACCGAATGACTTGGTTTTCTCCGTGTATCGTCCTCCGAATCATCGAGTCCCTTCCTATCGTCGGACAGCCGAGGTAACAACGAAACTGGCAATCAGAGGTCGGGACGAACGCACTTTAGCACTAGCGTACGACAAGTTTTACTGGTTCGAGGTGTAAGGCCTCGGGCGATCTTGCTTTTTACAGTACACGCGACGTCGTTGTAGAGGTAGTCAAAGATCTCTCTTGCTTACCGTTGATTCCTCCCCTCTCCATCTTGTTCAGAGAGTTATCCTTTCTCTTTCTGTTTCCACGAGGATACCTGGAGAAACTGGGAGCACGAGAAAGAGAGAGAACGGAACGGGAACGGCGCGGAACCGAACGTACCGAGTAGAAGGAGGAGCTGAAGGAGACTCCGGTGGTGGTGGAGGTGGAGCAAGAGGAGGAGGAGAACGGAACACGAGAGATCGGCAGCACAGTTTCGTGTTCAGCTCAGCTCGGTTCGGCTCAGCCTCATATCGGATCTCCGTGTTTCGAGGCAAACCGTTCTTCAAATTTGTCGCTACAGATCTTCTCCGATCCGATAGTATCCGCCGGCCGGACAGAGAACCAGAGAGTTCCGGCCGAGGACCGAGTGAAAATCGCGAGCAACGCCATATAAAGATCGTTGGTTCGAAACTGTTCGTCCGATCTTTCTGCTCCCTGCAAATTTCTAGAGTGGTGCGTAGTTCGCAACGTCGCTGACGTACACGGAGGTGAGTGACAGTTTCTTCAGAAAAGCCAAGGCTGCAACCGCGTACGTTGGCTGATGCTTCGAGATCGTTGCCAGAGTTGCCAGACTACGCGATGTGTGTGCTACGAGAGTCCAGGTTACGAGGGATTCGATAACGATATCGAAATAGTAACGATATTTCATACTCGGAGTATCGTTGTGATCGTAGAAACGGAAGTAACAGGTTTTCCTCCGGTTCGGCCCTTTAAAAGTGTCTCCGATGATGATAGGTTCCCTCGAAACGAGGTAGCTCGTTTCTCGGAGCAATTATCGCTCGAAAGTTTCTATAGGTTGGCTACGGTAACAATGGAACGCATCAGGCGTACGATTCCTCGATTCACTCTTCGTCGTCGTTGTCTTTTTCTCGCGTCACGATCACCGGAAGGCAGGTCCCTTTTCCGGTGGTCTGTCCGAGGAAGAAGAAAGTTAACACCAGCCGAGGGAAGTTGCGATGATCACAGGCTTTTCGAAAGTGGCCAAGGGACAGGGACTCGGGAGTTAAATAGTTCAGAAGCACCCTATCCAAAACGTTTTGCCCACTAATCCTAATACCAGACCCTATTCTCGAGTTAATGATAGCTCTTCTTAGACGCAACAGTTAACTTCCAAGCTAAACTGTTGTACGGTAGCCAACTTGCCATTGGGTCCTTTCTAATGAAGACCTTTTGCGACTGCCTCGAGTTGCCACCGTGCGGTTAATTGGCTAATTCCCCAAAATATTTGGCAAAAATGTAGCGTCGATTCCTCGAGTTCCTCGTACGAATGATTCGACCGAGATCATCTCCCAAGCTAGATAAATTTGTTTTAATCGAATGACTGTATGGGTACTAGGTCCTACTAGTTCCAGGAAAAGGAAGTTCAAAGATATGATAATTCCATGAACAAACACAGCGGTACGAAATCAAGTCTATTATAGGACACGTTACTTCATCCCGTAAACATCGTAATATCATTAACCGGTCTCATTCCCTGAAGAGTGGCCTGCGCTTAATTACATCTTATGGTGCGCTTCTTTTTAAAGCTACAGGTAGTCGAGGTTCGCCGAAGCGAACTTGGAACCGACACTCGCTAATGCGACCGTGTTCGCGCCTTTCGAGTAATTGGTCTGCAGAAAATGGACAATAATACCTCTCGTTTAATTGGTGTCTTCAAACCTCTCATTAAGTCACGCGGTTATCTCTGTCTTCTCCAAAAAATTTCACTCGCTGGCCATGACTAATACGTCCACGCGTGCTGCTTTCAAAGTTCTTTTTTTTTTTTTCTCAAACGTTCCTCGACTAGACCTGTACGACGTGTAACGAGTTAAAAAAAGAAGAAGAAGAAGAAAAAAAATAAATCAAAGGCTTCAAGGGGGTCCATGACACTTGATACCGATAACCGTGAGGTCAGGCTGTAAGAGCGACCAAAGTAGCTGTGTCATCTCGCGGTGGGTATGGTGTCTGTAGTCCAGGTAACGGGTTATCGGTTACCACAAAAGATCATTAAAAGAACCAAGTACAAATTGCCACCCCTTTTGCGAGAGAAACACCTAGCAACCGAAGGACTGCAAAATCTGTCGAGATAAATGCACGAAACTCCTTTCTTCTTCCTGATCGATTTCTTTTTACCTCCGTTCTGGATCTTCGGGACATTTTTTAAATGGTACCTCCTGGAAGAAAAAGGGAGGAAGAGGAAATCGGATCGAAATGGAGCAGACAACTCGTGAGCACTTTTTTTTTTTCGTTTCTCGTCAGAAAACAGGAAAGAAGTAGAAAGAGAGAACGAAAGAGCTAGTAGCGATTGAAGTAGCGACCAGGCTCGAGGAAGACGAAAGGGCCCGTTTTAAAGAGGCGAGCATTAAAAACAACAATGTCATTACATTTTAACGACCTGTTCTTGGGCTCTGCCCTCCCTTTTAAGAACGTTCGTTTACAGGTATGTGGTCCGCGCTCTCGTGGGGGCCTCCACACCGGGAGAGAATTCTTAAAGCGGCACGCACACTAACCGCTCCCTTTTTTTGTCCCTCCCCCCCCCCCTCTGTCTTATCGATTGCGTTTCATTAGTATTCTCCGTTCGATCAAAAAAATTGCAGACGGATCGTTTCGCGTGGCCAAATGTTGCACCAATGTCTCGAGACAGATTCTTAGCTGTGTCATATTTCGGATGTGCGTCCTCCTAGTTTCGCCGGTACCGTTCAAAGCCGTCTAAACTTAAACGCGTCAGATGTTGGCAACGATAATCAAGACTTTGAAAACGTCAAACCGTCTCGAGCGGCGTCGAAATTTCAGCGAGCTTAAAATTGCGATCTAATCAAGGAACGAAGAGGGTGCGAAAGCAGCTTAATCCGACACTGGTCGATGCACAGGGCCCCTACCACCTCTCTCGGGGCCCGTTCCCCTTCTCGAGTCGATTTCTCCCCACGCACTCTGGGCACGCCGTGCAGCTCGCGAAGAATTAGTATGGGCGAAGTAACAAAAGCACGAGGAACAAGCACGGGGGGTGTGCGCGGCGAGTGGCGGAGAAGGAGGAAGAAAAAAAAGGAGCCGAGATGGCGCCACACGTCCAGCGTGTTTTCGGGGCTTCCTCCGGTGCTGTTGGCAAACTCCTTTTTTTATTCCTCTTGCGGCTCCCCCGCTTCTTTCTCGCTTCTTCTCGCCTACCTTCCTCTGGTCCCTTCTCGCTTCTGGCGCGTTCTGAACCCTCCCCCTCGACGATTCCTCTTTTATTTTGCTCCCCTTCTGGACCTTCACCCTGCGGGCCCCCCTATTAGTTCGGCCACGGCACCGTATTGCGAAAAAAAGAGGAGCAAAGGACGGTCGCAAAATGCGAAATTGGGCTAGACCAAATCGAGAGATAGGGATTTCTCATTAAAATGGAAGAACATATTGCTCTCTAAAATTATACGCTAATCTATCGCAATAATCGACAGAACGCCATTCCTCCAACCTTTTTTTTTCTTTTTTTTTTTTTTTCTTTTTGGTCGGGACCTTCGTCAACGGAGAATTTCACGGCATAAACCGATCATAGGCGTGTACCTTTCTCTAGCTACTATCCGTAGGAGAGGAATTTGAAAAATAATAATAACCTGGGACTCGTGTATCACGAGTCGTTCTTCCGTTTATGGCTGTACCTAGACGAAGCTCGGTGAAGGTGATTCAACCAAGGAACAGCTCTAGTATCTTTGGTATCACCGGCTCGAACCTGTACCTATTCCCCGACGCTACCATTGGTCGAGCAACTTGAACCATTTTACTTCTAGCGTTCCTTCTTCCTTCGCCTCGGCGCTGCCTCTTCGCCGCTTCCTTTTATTCTCTTTTCCTTGCGTCTAAGTACCGTGGCACATCGACAAAGAGATCATGAAAGTATCTCGTACGCCTTGGGCATCAGGGCCGTACGAACTTTGGTTCAATTGCACGCTGTTCTTTACTCGTCTTTAAAGTAACTTTCCGCGATAAAACATCGGTGGCGGTGCTAGAAAGATCGCCAAAGAACAGATCCTCCGATATATTCAGCGGCGATTCTCTCGCATTCTCCGTTCGCTCGTCCAAGTCGTCGTTCAGGTTTGCGAAACATAATTCTTCTCTCGCCGAGGGAAAGTCGAAATGAAATATGAATTCCTATTAGGAGCTTCCTGGAACCGAGACACGTCACGTCCGCGGGCTGGCCGTTCTCGTAGGTGTTAAGCTCGAGTCGAACGGATTTAATCCCCGTGCTTTTTAAAAGGTCCCGCGGGAAGAGCCAGCGCCGACTGAACGAACAAATCTGGTCTCTGGCGTGCACAGATCGCGGCGCCCTTTGTGCCTGGCCGCCTAGGCTCGGGGGCGCGTCAAATTTGGTTGAAAATCAAATTAATCTCGCGGCTGGGCGCAGGACCCTCTGCCATCTCTTTCTGGCGACTCCTCTGCTCGCTCTGGCCAACCTGTCTTCGTCCCTCGTTCCACGGCGACACGAGCAAATCGAAGGAACGGGACTGAGAGGAAGGTGGAGAAGGAGGTGGACCGGAGGTCCTCCACGCCACCGACACAGACCTAGAGGCGAGAAGAGAAGGTGGCGCAGCAACAAAGAGCTTTGGACTTCTGGCTGCGACCCCGCCAGGGCCGTATTTATTTCGATCATGTTTCTCCGCTCCTTTACAATTTCTTTTTCCAACTAATAAATAATAAATTGATTTTCAAACTGGTCTCGGGTTTGATCAATTTGTGTTTCAAGTATTATCAGAAGATATTCGACGGAAGGGTTTTGAAGTTGAAAGATACGATTTGATACAGAGGATAGACTAAGAAACGAATGTTTATGATATACTAATTAAACGATTAATATCTTAAGTCTGACGTGGATGACAAGGTACCGAATACGTAAGAAAGTCAGAGATCATTGTTTGGATAGGGAGGATGAAGTGGTGCTCGTTGTAAGTCGTCAGACTCATCCGGATTAAGTACGTCCCTGTTGTATCCTACTCGGTCATTCAAATCTCCGCTCGTGGAAATGAGATGGGCGGCCGAACCGAATAGCCGCACACCTCTCCTCGCTGGCGTGTATAGCCACGTATAGGGTGATTCAACAAGAATCAGCTGAGAGCTCCAATTTTCTGGCCATCATATGTTTAGGCTAATTTGCGGCAGGTGTCACGTTGCGCGAGATCATCGAAGCAATTTGGAGATTTTCTTCGCACCTGATCGATCAAACTTAACAAATTGGGATTGGAGTATCATGAACGCTTTAATTAATTACACGATCCGTGTAAACGAAGATGTTGTTGAGATTTTTTTTTTTTTTTATCTCCCGATACGATACCCGATTTTTGCTAATCTCAGGTATTTCGATCGCTTCCCTCCGTATTCATCGTAACTTCTTATCTCCGCAATGCAAGCACACCTTGTTAGACTTTTCCTTATCGCGAAATTCGTTATAAATTTTACAACAACCTACGTCAACCTTCCGATCGATAATCGGCTTGCCTCGAAAGATAGCTTCCAGGTGGTTCTTGGAAACAGAAATAAGAAACAGGGGATGTAGTCGCGCGAGAATAAAGGGAACGAAAACCGCGACGAAAAGAAAAAGTTGAACGAATGAAACGGTGGATGAAGGGGAAGCCAGGAGAAGAATAAGAAAAGACAGGGGGATCGGGGATTGAAATGCATCGGAGGGGAACGAAAAGTTGATCCTCTCCTGGAAATACCGGGGACCAATTGTCCGAAGAGGGACGAGATTCCTTCTGTTGTCAGGAATTCAACTCGCGAGTCCAACGACAAAGTGAATTCCTGAAGAACGGAGGATGCACGGTGGAGGGTTCCCTGATGCTTCTCGGTGAAACAGATCCGAGATTTTTCAAGGGCCAAAAAAGGGGCCGAGCTCTCGTAATTGGGCCTGCACATCCTTTTACCTTGTCGTTCGTGCCACTTGTTCCCGTGCTTGATCTCCGAAAGATCAAGAAAGATCGTACGATGAGATTGACGCTTTTTTTCCCCCGTTGCCATCGATCCAACCGGTCTATATATACACGTAATGCTTCTTTGTCCCTTTTACTTCGCTGATGCGGAATTATTGCTTCATTACCGATTGCTCCGTGAAAATAAAACGCGCATGGCCAAGCTCGACTGGTCACGCTAATTGAGAGTCTGCTTCCTGCGCCATTGATCGCTTCCTGGTAAGGATCGAACATTTTCCTGGTCCATCGTCTCTTCTTTCGTATCCTTGGCTTACTTTTTTGTTAAGAAATTGAAACTTAAGCGCAACCAGAATTGAAGTTTTCCTTCTGATCTTTCGCTTCGTTCTCGTACCCCTCTGAGTTGACCTTTAAACAAAATTTCGTATACCGCCGGAAGGAGTGCATCTCGTATTCAAGCCTCGTAGCCTAAATCCGGCGCTATTTATGGTCGGGACATCCACGAGAAAGTCTCCCTTTTCCCTCGATGCCGTCAGGCCACGGGGAATTCCGTTATCTCGAGATCTCGGCGACTTAAAACTCGAGCATCCCGTTCTCGTCTGGAATCGGGGAATCGGCGTTAACGATTTATGAATGAACCCGATCGCGTCGCCCGCCAATAAAGCTTCCCTCGTCCCGTCCGCCTTGCGTTCCTCCAAAAAGTTTTGCGATCCCCTGTTTACGATGCCTCTCGTACACACGTACACGGTTCGGAGCCGCGTGTGAAGCTCGGTTTGCACAAAATTCACGCCGACGAGAAGGCGGAGAAAAAAGAAGAGACGCGAAACAGCACCACGACAAATCCCGGTGACGTAATTTCAGACGGTCGTCGAACCTGAGACCTCGATAGCGCTGCACCACGAGAGTGAGACCCACGGACTTTCATTCATTCAGGGTGGGGACCAGCGAATACGAGGTCTGCACACGTGCAACACACGGCACGCTGTGCCTCGAATCGCAATCGCGAAATTCCTTCGTTCCCGATATCCGAATCCGCTTATCTTTCGCGCGACAGACCAACACCGTCGCGGAGAAAGTTTGGTCCCACTGCGAGAAGCATGGGTTCTCTTACCTGGCAGCCCTTTTACCAGCGACGCCCGATCAGTTGGAAAGATTCGGATACCCTCTCTCTCCTTTTATTGTTTCAGGGATCATGGGATCAACGTGTCATCTGACAGTGGCGATCGCGCTGTTCCTTCAGGCGACCTCGCTGCACGCCCATCGTGAGCACAAGGTTTACCGATCTTTCCGGTTTCAATCGATGCTACTCATTTCCCCTTTGGTTTCCACCGTAGAGTGACGTTAGTGGTTATCCCTTCAAGGTTCACAACATCGTGCTGTACCCAGATAAGCACAGCTGGTGCAAGACAACCCCGATAAAGCAAGTCGTCGCGTGGCCACAGTGCTCTTCGCAGGAATTGGATAACAACGTGTGCGTTGGGGCTTGTTTCTCGTACATGGTGCCCCACAGTGAACCTTCCGCTCCTGGCGATCTCATAAGACCTTACTGCGACTCCTGTCAACCTCTGGACAGTGTCTGGCACACGGTAGGTAAAAGAAATACAGGATGGAGGAACGTTGAAAATATTTCGCTGGAATTGACGCGCTGATTCGAGTGTTCAGGTTACACTGGACTGCAAAGACGAGGAGAACAACCCGATCACTATGCAGAAGAAGGTCCAAATCATCACCAACTGTTCCTGCAGCTCGTGCATGGAGACGTCCAGGATCAAACCGGACTACAATACTCTGCTCCAATCGTTGACGGAAGAAAACCTGGACAAGAATGTGAATGTCGTCCATGAAACACCGGATCTACTTTTGAATCCCAACTTGAACTCATCTAAAAACACCACTAGAGACGGCGTCCAAGCTAACGAGAGATTCTTACAGCTTTTCAAGCACTTGAAGGACTCGGAGAAGTTCGAGCAGTCCGGGACCAAGGAGTTGTTCTCCAAGTTCGACGAGGACGACGTCGATTTCGACAAGCTGAGGGAGCTGCTGAACAAATACGGCCAGGAAGAGGAAAAACAACACTCTCATCAGCACCAGCATCAACATCAACACCAACCGTCCGGAAAGCAGCAGCAACAGCAACAGCAGCAGCAGCAGCATCATTCAACGACGGTTCTTCATCGAGGACCACATCATTCGATCGTTCTCGACTCCGATGTGAAAGAGAAGATCGACGTGGAACCGCACTATCTTCATCCAGCTGTCGCGGGCCAGGAAATTAGCTACCACGACAACGTGTTGGTGGACAAGGATAAGAAAAAGGATTTCTGAGGCGATGAAAGACGCGTGTCTCGTGATGGAAACGCGTGGTTGGTCGGCTTCGAACGTCAGACTGGCCAGAATTGGTAGAGATGTTTGGTTATAGATGAACGAGATCGTTTCTTTTCAATATTTGTTAGGATTCCATTTATTTCCTAGTCCAGTCCGCGGTAAATCTCTTGATTTGGTGTTTGGAACGATTTATTGTAAATAGAAATGATTCTTTTTATTTTTCTTTTTTGTTTTTTTTTTTTTTTAGTAAAGAAAAGTTTGTACTATTGGTTAAATTGTTATCTTTGAGGGAGCAACGTTGGAAACATGGATTAGGCGACAGAAATCTTGTCAGGGTTCAATCGTTTAGGGAATGTGTTCAGCAAAAAGTTGACGATACGGAAAGGAAGAAAAGGAGGAGAGAGAAATTCTAATATATATTTAATTATTATTATATTAATTAACTATTTAACTATACACGCGCGTCTAATAAAGGAATATATGTCCGTTCAGAATTATACTTCTTAACCAGCCCAACTGGCAACCATTGTGAACGCCTATAGGCGTTTTATCTTGTTGACTGCTTTAAAAGTATACATTGTATCCATTGTCTCGTAGAGAATAAACAGAGTCCGTACAATTTTTCCTGGCACATCCTCGATCACTTACCCCGTTGACTCGTTCCTCCGGTTCTCGAAGATTTAAAGTACCATTGTATAAAACTAACAGGAAACCAAAAAAGGAAAGATCATCGATGGAAAAATAAGCGAACACAAAAGAGAAAGGAAGGTTGGACGTCCTCCGCTTGGCAAATCGTGCTATAGGTGTACAAGGTGGAATGCAAATAAATCAATTAAGAGCACGGCAGCCTAGAACCGACTCAAGAGAAAACAGAAAATAGGAACGAAAGCTCGAGCCACGTCTTGCCTGTCCCAACACTTTCTCTTCCAACAAAAATGAAACCGTTCGTCAATTTTCCTTACGAACCTATGAAAACTATCAACTTTTCCTACATACTCCAACGTCGAAACGTTTAAAGATCTTCCTGACGTACCACTACGTTTCACAGATAAACCAATAAAACATTGGTGCGCTAAAATTTCCCCTATAAATCCTACAGAGAATCTCTAAACTTCCATAAAATCGTCGCGCGTAGAATGTTAATCTTCCGGTTGATCATCCGATCGTCCATAGCCAAGAATGTCGCCTCGAAATCGGTAGATCGGCGCAGATAACAAGAGGCTAACGATTCGTAGAGAAGTATTGGTTCCAGCGGAAGAATGGTCCCTGATAAGGAACACTTTCGACCAATCAGCTGCTCAGATCCGCTCGGATCGCCGGTAGACGAAAGCGATTACGTGTAGCTCGGTAACGGAGCGAGGAACTCGCGAGCGGAGCGACGACAGTGTTGCTCGACGCTCCGTTGCGCGTCCCTGCTGCTTTTCTGCGCGGTCGCGTAGCGTTTCTCTCGACGGTGCAACTGCGCGTGCCACCGAAATAATGTTGCCTCGTTGCTGATCTCAAGAAACAACGAAATCACGATACCCGGTGACACGCGATGCTCAACAAACCCTTGGTGTTCGATTACTTCTAAATGACCACCTGTCTAACCACTGCCAACGTCGTCGTCAGAATACCAAGGGGAGAAACATCGATTTCGAACGAGCCTCCTCCGAGCTCAGGATAAACATCATGAACGGTAGGCTTCTCTCATTTCAACGAGTCGAGAATCACTTGATAATGGTCCATAGACGATTCCTCGAGGGGCCAGGAATCGATGGTTCAGGAAAGTTTCAGGAATTTCAAGATCCTGAATCTTGGAATCCGAAATCTTGGATCTTTAGGTTTTTTGGAGAACGTTAGGGGAAGAGATGCAGCGATGAAAGTTTCCTTGGTTTCGCTCGAGCCTACGATATCTGAACAAAATCAAACTCACGATAGCTGTAAGTTTGCCGAGCGTAGTGATTAATGAGTCGTACTGGTTACACCAGCAGTGGAAAACGTTCTGTTTACGTACAGCCGGTTCCACATGTAAAAGTAATAGCGAAACTTTCCTCTACGTCAGTCCTCGACTGGTCTTCGGTTGCTCAACGTTGAAGCAACACTTACGGGACGGTTGTAATCCGATCTGAAACTTGGTTCGAGGTCGTCCTGGTCCAGCACAAATTGAGAACGCGAATATAATTCTTGAATCGTGTCCATGAAATCCTAACCACCTGTTCGAATTCACGGGAAGCTTATCGTTCACCGTCGCCGGAAATATAGAGCGAGAGATAATCCGTAGTTGATATCTATTATGACAGAAATAACGTGCTGTTGAAATAGCTACATTTCTTTCGTTCCAAGCGAGCCATTTCAGTGTACGTTGACGATAGGTATGATGATCAGAGACAGGATCCTTCTATCGGTAACAAATTACATTTCTTCCATCTCGAAGCCATTCTCTGTTATTTCTGTGAAATTGGAATTAATATGCCCGCTGAAACTTTTGGCAAAATTATTTGTAAATAATTGAAGATCATCGACTCGACCGTGTAATTGATAAATCTCAATTCTCGATCGTAGCATCAGTTGGTGTCTTGAAAAAAATAAAGACGACCGGACGGATCGGTGAGCTCAGAATTCCATAATTTCTTCACAAATTCTATTTTCTCCGCTTAGCCAAAAATTCTTCGGATTCGAAGCGCCATACGCGAACCGGCTTAATGCTTCCGAGAATGACCAGCGTTTATTCGAAACGATTCATCAATTAAGAGGCGACGCTTTTAACGAACAAATTTATCACGCTGCCACGTCCTCGACCTAAGCGTTCTAATATAATGATTTAAAAAGAAAAAGGAAAAATAAAATTGCTATAATAAAGATGTAACACGAGCCATCAACGCGAAAGACTTCACTTATCCATTGGTGTTAAAGTACAATCTGGTTTCGATGCTGTTTCAGATAATTGAAACCGATTAGCTTTGAGGAATTTCAGAGCTACATTCCACGTCGTTAACTTTGACCGAATTAATTTTACGCTTTTCTTTTTCCAAGCCATTTAACTCTTCGATTCTTCGATACTTTTATCCCTCCGTCGTTTCGTTTTATCAGCATCTACAGTTCGTCAACCTTATCAACGCAACTTATCGGCGTTTAATTTGTGCAAGAACTATTCCATGTCTGATCTGTACCGTCCGTTTCTACTGTCGAGTCTCGCTGGAATTAAACAAAGCCCCCTTATCGGGAAACAATCGTTAAGAGCAGCGATATAACCTTGTTAGGAAACCACGTGCAATTTCACTACTCGGAATTGGTTTATCGAAGCGACAAGGTGTTCTCGAATTAATCAGACATAAATAGCAGGCATCGTTATCGAGGCACATCTAAATAGATCGTCCAACAACGAATAACAACTTCGTTCCTCAACGATTTCTTATCATCCATGAAAATAATATAAACTGGAGCCACACTGTCGTATCTGTTCGTGAGATCGGTAGTATTTCCGTGTCGATCAAACTGTTTCGTTTAATTTTACACATACGCTAAATGAAACGGAGCTTCGTTTCGCGATAACCTCAAAGGTTACACGCCGCAATCGGAGATCATTCACGAATCAAGTATTTTTCCTTCGTGTCTCGTTCTAAAAAGGATACAGGCTAAATTGGTAACAGAGATACCGAGGAAGCAAGTTTATCGAAACTTATTTCATTCTGAAATCTTATCCGGTTTCAATCGCGTTTGTTAATCTTTAACTTGCGTTACATAAAAATAGGAAGACTCTGAGATTACAAATTTTCTACTTATTCTCATTGTTTCTTCGAACGATGACAATGTCCTTCGACGTTGAAACCTTCGGGCAAAACTATAATTGCGTATTCTGGAAAACGAGAAACTCAAGATCTCGCGATTCACGCGTCATCGTAAATAACATTGCTGATAATTCTGCACCGGAAACAACGATGACTTCGCCGAAATTTCGGTCTCGTCGTGGACGAGTCACTGGATTATTATAGATCCCAAAAAGTTCAAACGGCCGTGGTGCTCGCCGCGCGTGGTTCTAAATGCAGGAAGCAACACGGAGAGACGTGTAAAGCAGAATGTGAGACAATTTTCATTGAATCGGTCGACGACGTGGTTCCCTCGAAAATAGCACGGAGGTCAGAACGCGTCTGTGTTCCGCGGCGCGTGTTCGAATTCGCGAATCGGAGCACAAAACACGATTTATCCCCAAAATCACAAATTTGCTCGACCAAGGAGACCGACGA
>SMSQ01025707.1:736423-754248 GCA_019453375.1 Ctenoplectra terminalis
GAAGAAACTGCGCTTCTCAATTGTCCACGATAAACGTAGGATCACCCCTTCACGATTCTAACATCAGTTATAGAACGCACCGAATGTTACTTCCACTAGTCGTTAACGATATTTCTGTCAGCAATTTTCAGCTTCGCTGAAATCATCGCGAATATACGATCTGAGCCGTGCGTCACGTTATCAATCTATCCTTTCATCGAGTAAACGTAACGCGAAAAAATTTGAACGCGGCAAGACTCTCTTTCGATCTCTTTCGATCTCTTTCGATAGCTTAGCTCGAAAGAAACGAATTTCAATTTCCAAGCAATCGAATAAACAAAATTTGGTCTAGGATGAAATCTATTAATCGAAGCTCCGAAACTTGACTCTGTTCCACGAGCTTCGTTTCGTCGATCGAAAGAAGCTTCTGCTCAAGCTCGAATAATCGCCAATGCTATCGAGTCAGCCTCGAAGGGTTAAAATCGGAGTTACCCGGAAGAGGATACGGCGAAGAAGTCCCCACCAACCGCGCGAGAGTTAGGTGTGAACGTTTCAGACGCTTGGCACGTGCTGAACACGGCAAAAGTAGAGTTAGCTCGAACAGAGTATCGACCACGAGGCTTCTCGGGCTCGTTCAATACTCCGATGGGGAATCGGAGCAAGAGAGAAAGGGAGAGAGACGGTCACGAGGACCGTGGAAGCGGGTAAACCGCTCGATTCGCCTGGGTTTCGCCGCTACAACACCTAAACAGGTGCGCTCCTCCGCTAACTAGTTTGAGGGTAGCGGAGGAGGAATCACCACGAAAACAGGCGCATGCATTTTAAATCCCGTGCAATTAACAGGGCCGTACTCGTGCCACGGAAGGGGTTTTAGTGGGAACAAATGAGTCACAAGCAACGACGTCGTCGTAGGTCGAGGCAAAAACCCAATGGTAGGGATATCTCAGGCACGAAGCCAGTAAAACTGGTGCCACGGAGTATAGAGCTGGCCCTTGAGAATAGACGATTGCGAAAGAACCAATTGATAATTATTTCGAAACGAATTAAAAATCGCTAAAACTGCTGTGAGCAAAAATTTTCACACGATCGTCGATTGGAGAGATTTTAAAATTGACCAACACAAGCTCCGAAACTGGAAAGCTCGACTCGATCGAAGAAAGATAAAATTGCCGACAGTAAAAACCGTTGTTAAGAAATCGTTGACGCATCGGACGAACGGTAGACAGAGGATCGGCAGACGCGAGAGAATTTTTCTGCGAACGTTTCAACGTGTTGCAAAACAGCTAACAGTGCGTAATCGAATAGGCGTCCGTTTCGGAGCCAGATAACGAAACGAGACACGTGGCGTACCTGAAAAGAGGCGGCAAAGAGTACGGCCCTGAACCGGGGATGGAAGCAGGCAAGAGCGCAAGTCTTCTGCTAATGCCAAACGATTCCCTTAATACACTCGCGTCTGGAATCTTGCTGTAATTGGGGCGAACGGTTTGTGCCAGCTGTCGCGTACTTGTCAGTGTTTCACGACGATCACACGAACCGGTCTACCACGAAACTCGGCGAGGGGATCGCGGCTGTCAGGTCTGAATTATTCGACGGCTCTGGACGGAAAGTAGGAGTGAGAGCATTCAGAGCGCAGCTCCAAAAGGAACGACTGGCTGGTCGCCATCTTAAATCCATCGCGAGCACGTTGCACCGAGCTGCTGAAGGAGTTTCAAAGAATCGTGGTCTTTCCAGGAAGAAAAATTAACAGGGATGCGAGAAGGAAAGGTGTCGTTTTTCCTCGAACGCGAACGCTTATAAACCAACACGGTGCATGTCGACAGAGGCAGACGGAGTGGGTGCTGTGAGCGAGAAAACTGAGCGGCCGTGGTGTCGGTGCCACAGATGCATAAAACGCAAGTGAAACGCCAGTGTGCAAAGTGATTTTCTGGAGGAGAGAGATTTTTTCTTTTCTGTTTCCTAATTTACGGTGCCCTCGAAAGGCGGAGCTGATAATCGACGGGAAAGAAAAGATCGGGATCATCATTATGAACAAAATGCTAGGAACAAACTATTGCATCGTGTTCTCTGTACTTAGAAGTCCCGAAGAGGGTGAATCGTTTAAGCGGATCATCTGAAAGAATTGATCGACGAAGAGAAGGAAGGACGTAGCGTGGAAAAAGTACCGATTCGTAAGTTGTCAGGCCGCGAGGACGATCGACAGGAATTAATCATCCGGATCACGAGTGGTAGTCACGAGTGTGAAGTAGTGCTAAAAGGAGTGCTTTAGTTTCGTGCGTATAAGAAAGAAAAAGAGAAAAATAAGAAATATAGTGCTTAATCATTGAAGGAACTCGTGGGAGCTGTGTGATCACCTTCGAGAAAGGAACTCAGGTGTTGACGTAATCCGTTCTATATATAGGCGTTGGAAATTCGCGAAACCGTGAGGTGAACATTTAACAGCGAGGTACACTCGATCGTGAACATTTTCCTTTTCGTTCGTGGATCTATTGATCGGCCTTCGCATCGAATCGAGACTATTTTAATCTCGAGGTCAACGGAACTGTGACATTCGTGTACTTAAGACGTTAAAAAAAATTGGAGATCTACAACGCGGTTCATTGGTGATCGTAAAGATCTTGAGACATTGTCGTTGGCAGCGCGATCGATATATCAATTTATCGACTCGATCGTTGGTTTAGTCGATAATATAGATCTCTGTTGATCGAATAGGATCAACGAAGAACGGTCTTATTCGACCCGGAACTGGTGTCGACAAATTTCCCTGCCGATCGATACATCCGAC
The DNA here is from genome assembly GCA_019453375.1 of Ctenoplectra terminalis. Lineage (NCBI taxonomy): Eukaryota > Metazoa > Arthropoda > Insecta > Hymenoptera > Apidae > Ctenoplectra > Ctenoplectra terminalis. Next base: position 739,185 of record SMSQ01025707.1, read on the forward strand.
GGCATCCAAAATACTCTTATAACCCGTAATGTATTTGAGATCGCGCGTACAGGCAGCAAAAGGGAGGCACGAGAATACAAGAGAGGCGATAGAAGTTGGCTGCACAGCGAGAGGTCGAGGCAACATTGGATCGGCTGCGAGAGGCAAGGGCAAAACGAAGAAATCTCTGGTGGACTGCTGGGATTTCGAGGAGCCTCAGCTGCTTCATCCGAGATCGGCCGAGAGAGATTCGAAGCAGGCGTGCGTACGACGCGGTATGAGCGAAGGTGAACGGGCAGTGACCACGCCACGAATTGGCTGGCGAAAGCTCACCGATCCTGGCGACTGACACGAATCCAGGAACTCGGGGGCAGGTCCGAAGCGATAGCATCAGCTACTGTTTCATCGTCAACGTCCTCGTTGTCCTGCCACTCAAACTAGCCACTGCCACTTGGACTCTCGTGGAAACATCTCCTTCGAGACTCGACAGGATACCGCTATATCCTGATCCCGTCGATCCTCTAATGTCAGCCAAATGCAAGAGAACGCTCTATCGAGGTCTGCGTCTAGAACATTGAAGATGGACCCGAAAATGGCGGGCAATCGGTGTCGGTAGCAGACGGGGTTATTGCCTAGAAGAGCGATCTCCTCGTCCTGCAACTCTTCCTAGGAGAGCCACGGCTGAACCGTTCACTTGGTTTCGCCTAAAATCCCTTTTGTCTCTCTTGTCACGAGTGCTTCGTCCCCGCCGATCCGAAGCCAGTTGACGAACTTTGTGTCGTTGTTTTCCCGTTTATCGTTGTTGAATAGGCAACAGGGATCCACCACGGATCCATAGACAATAAATTTTAGCTAATAAGAGTAGTGGTAACATGTAGTAGTGAGACGATCTGGATAAAATTAGGAAGGACAAGAAACGTCGAGAGGGAAAACGCTGTCGTGATACATACCGCAAACAGTATCCTCGCTGAGTGATCTCCCGCGAGACCACGAACAATTGTACCTAATAAAAGAAAGAGAAAAGAAACATATATATATACATATATATACACACACATATATATACATATATATATATACATACATATATACATATATATATATATATAGATTATATAGATACACGTATAATATTTGCACTTAAGTCTCGTTCCTTTTTCTGCAATCATCATGCCGCCCACTCCGAATAAATTGAACTTGAGCTTTGCCAGAAACGCGTACAGCGTGTTTGGAGCACGCGGTACCAACACCACCGCTGATCATCAGCGCGAGCAGAAAACGGAACTGTTGGAGGGTAAGAGCTTCGATCACCGCCTACCTATTAACTTATTTGGCAACGATTCGATCCAATCATCCTTGACGATTCCTCCGAATGAAATCGTCTTTCATAAATATCATGCCACTGATACTTCGTTTGGTCCGATCATCACGTGTACTTCGTTTCGTTACCATCCAATTCATCGGTTCTATAATGTACCGTCCACTGTTGTCGACAGACAGTCGTTCTATTTATCTAATTATTGGGACATTGTGTTATTTCAGGTAACAGAAGTAACGGAATCCTCCACCTAAAAAATGGTATCGATTACATCAATCCTGGTGAAGAAGATCAAATGGAAATTTATGGGTAAGCAAGCATTGCGAAGCGTTGATCGAAGATACGATGATGTTAAAGAATATTTATCCGTTTCTCCAGATACAAGAGAAATAAACTGCTAACTGTTTTTACTTGGATCCTAATCATCGTCACCGGAGGCCTCCTTAGATTGATCTTTCATTGGGTACCACGACTGATGTTACTAGCAACTCATTCAAGATGTCAATTAGAAGTCGCAGACACCGTGTTGCTGGTGGAAAAGTTCCAAGGGACACACACGAGCTATTACGTGAAAAAATTGCAGACCTTGACTGCTCAAGACGTACTGTTAGTATTTCCTCCTCTCGGCTACTGCGAATCAAGTCTACCTGATTCTTCTTTGACGTACCGAGCTAACTTTTTTTATAATCGTTGACAGTAACAAACCCTTCGATGGAGAATCGTTGATGGATAACGAACCCTGGATGGAGAACGGCAGCATGGTAACGATCAAGGAAGTAAAGGAAGAGTATCCCACCCTGTCGCTGCATTTAGTCGGTGGACAATTTAAACGTAAGGATTCAACGGATGAAAGAAACTATTTTCGCTCGATGAAAAAAATTCGATTAACCCTTACATTTCTGTACAGAGGTTCCGTCGATCGTTCTTTTCCATTGCAAAAAATTAACTTACGTTTGGGACCCCGAAAGGTCCGAGTTCCTGAAACTTCGAGGCTTAGACGTTGGCGTCCTGACTTCCACGTTGTACCAGATGCAAGGATTGAATTCGTATGAACAACACATGAGGTTCGTATGGAAACCTCTGGGACATCCTGCGTGATACTCCGATTAAAGAAGAACTTTGTTTAAAATATATTTTTCTTCCATTTGCAGACGCTGCGTTTATGGAAACAACGAGATCGTGATCCCGGTAAAGAGTATCCTAACACTGCTTTGCCTCGAAGTTCTTAATCCATTCTACGTCTTCCAACTATTCAGTTTTTGTCTCTGGGTCGCCGACAACTATTACTACTATGCCATGGTCATCTTGACCATGTCCAGCATCGGCATAATTATGGCAGTCTTCCAGACTCGTCGGGTACGCGACGCTTCATCCGCTTCTTGCGTCATTTCTCAGATTGTATTAATAACCGAGGATTCCTTTGCAGAACCAACACAACTTAAGATCCACTGTACACTCGTCCGACGTAGCAACCGTTATAAGAGATCGTGCGACCGGACAGACAGCGACCGTGCCTGCTGAAAAATTGGTTCCTGGTGATATTTTGGTCATTCCATCTCACGGCTGTCTGATGCCTTGCGACGCGGTACTTCTAACCGGAAATTGTATTCTGAACGAATCTATGCTCACTGGAGAATCCGTTCCTGTTACAAAGACACCTATTCCCTCGTCCAACGAGATAATATACGACATTAAGGAACATGCGAGACACACCCTCTTTTGTGGTACCCGAGTTATACAAACCAGATACTACGGATCGGAGAAAGTAATTAAATATTCGATCTCTGAGTAATTTTTTAGCCGGGTCGTTACTTAGAAACGTTGAAAAATGTTCTCGCAACCAATTTTTGTTCGCAGGTATTAGCTGTCGTCGTTAGGACAGGGTTCAACACCAGCAAAGGTGGACTGGTCAGGTCCATCATGTATCCTCCGCCTGTAGATTTTAAATTCGAACAAGATTCCTACAAGTTCGTCATCCTGCTCGCTGGCATAGCTAATATTGGCGTGATCTACACCATCGTGACGAAAGCCATGAGAGGTGTACCGAGCAGTCACATCGCTCTAGAGGCTTTAGATCTAATTACCATCGTGGTACCACCAGCCTTGCCAGCAGCTATGACGGTCGGTCGTATGGTAGCACAGCGCAGATTGGAGAAGAACAAGATTTACTGCACGAGTCCGAGAACCATCAACGTGTCAGGATCGATTGACTGCATTTGTTTCGACAAAACTGGGACATTGACCGAAGATGGCCTCGATATGTGGGGTGTGGTGCCTACCGTCGATAAAAAGTTTCAACCTCCTTTCAAAGATATCACATCCTTGCCCCTAAACGATGTTCTTATCGGAATGGTAACTTGCCATGGAATCACTATAATAGAAAATCAACCGGTAGGGGATCCACTCGATCTGAAAATGTTCGAGTCTACCGGTTGGTCCTTGGAGGAACCCGATGTATCCGACACGTCGAAATTCTCTATGCTTTTCCCTACGATAGTGAGACCACCAAAAGGATCCAAGCTGCTGAAGAAGCTACCCAACGATATAAGAATCTCGCTCAGTCGACAAAATTCTATGTCTTCCGACGTGGTGGACAATATTTCTTTGAACAACCTCGATACCGCGTTGGCTGGTTCCACGACGGAATTGGGAGAGCAAGGTTTAGAGATCGGAATTGTACGGCAGTTTCCGTTTACGTCTAGTCTTCAAAGGATGAGCGTGATCACCAGGACGTTGGGTGCTAATCATTACGATCTCTACTGCAAGGGCAGCCCAGAAATGATCCTCAGCCTCTCCAAAGCAGAATCCAGTAAGCGATGCGATGAACATTTCTTGGATCGATTTTTCTTCGAGACACGATTAATTTTATTCCTCTTACAGTTCCAGCAGACTTTGGTGCTGTGTTGCAAGAATACACCTCGGAGGGTTACCGCGTGATCGGACTCGCGCACAAGTCTTTGAATCGTCTTCCCTATGCCAAGGTCCAGCGATTGAGTCGCGAGTCAGCAGAGTCCGATCTGACGTTCTTAGCGTTCGTGATCATGGAGAACAGATTGAAGCCGGAGACGATGCCTGTAATTAGCGCTCTGAACACTGCCTGTATCAAAACCATCATGGTGACCGGCGACAACATGTTGACCGCACTGTCGGTTGCCAGAGACTGCGACATCGTGAAGCCAGGCACGTCTGTCATAGCGGTCTCTGCCACTCAGCAAAATCAGATGAAGCCACAGATATACTTCACGAAGAGCAACAGTCAACCGTTAACAGGACACGGTGATCTCAGCGAAATGACTGACCTGAATAGCGTAGCTAGCTTGGAAACAGTAGAAAGTGGCTCATTTGGGAACAATCAGTTCGAAAACGATGTCAATTATTTATCCGACGAGTAAGTTCGTTAATAATGCTCAATTGTGGAAGGTGACACGCGTAATTTCTAATTTCTAATCTCCGTGCATCGTTGTTGCAGCTTGCAGCACTCGAACAACAAATACGTGTTTGCGCTCACCGGTAAAACGTGGGCACTGATCAAACAATACTACCCGGAACTGATTCCCAAACTCGTCACACGTGGAGCGATCTTTGCGAGGATGTCTCCGGATCAGAAGCAACAGCTCGTTCAGGAATTGCAATCATTGGGATACTACGTTGGTAAGCGAACACAATTCCTATCGATGCGATCGATGTTGTCTCATTGTACCAGAGTACTCATTAAATATGATTTACAGCCATGGTAGGCGATGGTGCTAACGACTGTGGAGCTCTGAAAGCTGCACACACTGGAATTTCTCTCTCCGACACCGAATCGTCAGTTGCATCACCTTTCACCAGTCGCGAGACCAACATCTCTTGCGTCCTAACCGTGATTCGAGAAGGTCGCGCGGCTCTGGTCACTTCCTTCGGAATTTTCAAGTACATGGCCAGTTACTCGCTCACTCAATTCATCTCTGTAATGCTACTGTACGGTATCGAGTCCAATCTGACGGACATCGAGTTTCTCTACATCGATCTCTTCATCATCTCGATCTTCGCCTTCTTCTTTGGTCGTACCGAGGCGTACGATGGTCCATTGGTCAAGACAGCTCCTCTGAACAGTCTAATCAGTACAACTCCAATTCTAAGCCTGGTGACGCAAATTTTGATCGTCGGCCTGTTCCAATCCGTTAGCTTATGGCATCTACAGCAAATGGAGTGGTTCGAACCGTTCAACGCCACGATCTCGGCTGCCGAGAACAAGGACGACGTAAGCTGTACCGAAAATTACACGGTCTTCATCATCAGTTCCATGCAGTACATCATACTGGCTGTGACGTTCTCCAAAGGTCATCCGTATAGAAAATCCCTGTTCACGAATTACGGTCTCCTCACCTCGTTCATCTTCCTCACCCTCTTCTCCGTCTACCTCGCGACCTTTCCCTTCGAGTGGCTGGCCGACTGGTTCGAACTGGTACTTCCAGAAAGCATCAGCTTCCGTTTCATTCTGGTCGGCTACGGTATCGTCAACTTCGTGATCTCATTGTTGGTGGAGTACTTCTTCGTCGATTACCTCGTGTTTAGAAAATTACGCTATCGTTGGCACAACATAGACAAGTCCAGAAGAAAGTTCCTCGCGATTGATCGCGACATGGCGCGCGACTTAAAATGGCCACCGATCTCCCAGGAACCGCTACCGGAAGCTGCACCAGATATTCTCATTCGTCAGAACGTCACGGAGATCAAGATCGAGAAACGCGTTCCTGAACCCTGTCATCCTGTAGATACGAGTTTCATGAACAGTCCTGTCTGCGCCAATTTCAAGCACTTTGGCTCGGCAAGGGAAGTCACGCTAAATCCCAGATCCCTTTTCAACGATCGCAGGAACACCGTGTCGATGCAAACGGTGCCCTGCTTCGAGGACAGAGATTCCGTGGTGAAGCAGCCGAACATGGAACTATCCGCGAAAAGGAGGTACAACTCGGAATCCGAAAAGGGAATCAACCGGTACGAAAAACCGTTCAAGAGCCACAGCACTAATCCAATCGCAACCCTGCCAAGGAACACGGCCATGACTCTTCAAACGCAGAAATTGAGGGACTTGAAGAACGTTTTGATGCACAAAAGCGAAGATGGCATGTCCCCCAGCACACAAAGTGTCCTTGAACTCGACATTCTACCATCGTAGAAGAGAGCGTTTTTTATTCATGGGATCGGAGTCGTCAAAGAAGAGAGAACGGTGCCTGGAATAACGAACAGTAACCGCCTAACTATCGGGAATAAATTACTGTTCGATATTCGACGTGCCTGTCCGATCTGACAGGTCCTAGACCAGATTGCCACGAAGTATCTCCACTTATCTGCCGGTGCATTTGTTGTCCCATGACAATTGCTACAGAAGACTGTTCGGCTGCTACACGAAACCACTCAGGAACGTTCAATCGAAATGTCAGGATCTAGAAGGCTTCGAATCACAAATGTTCAACGAAGGAACTATGCAGCTGATTCCCGGCACGATCTCTATCTAATATCGTTCACAGAGTGCATTTAGAATACCGCGGCGTTCACGACAGCTTGGTAACCGATAATGGTTTTTTCCCCCCAGAACATCTTGCGGTACATCAACTTAAAGGGTCCCTTTTGACCCGATCTTTCTTCGTCCTCCTTCTTTTATTAATATTCGAGCGTACCACTCTCTCTCGAGAAAGTATTATCGTTAGTTTATTTATCTTAGGTGATGAATTTTAACTCGTCCTGCCACTAGGGAGCAAGACAGTTCTCGTGGAAGAACGACACCCTTGACGCAGGCCGATCGAAGTAGATAGGTAGAAACGTTCTATTTTTTTGTTCTTTTTTTCATTCTTTTTTTCTTTTCGTTAACTCCCTCGCGTTAACTCCACCGATCCCGAGTCTTTTCACTGCGGTTTTAAAGATATATTTAAACGAGATAAAACAAGGATCAATGCTCCAAATGACCGAATGTATAGGTGGACGCAAATCCAAAATGAATTTTGTAAATTAGGGAACTGTAGGAAATTGTTGATATTCCTGTTCTTGCGACGATCATTTTGCTTTTCGATGATCCTCGGTTTCTAGTCTAATTTTGTCGACTAAGACGGTCGACAAATTGTTCTCCAAAATGTCGAACGACCAGAAACGACGCTCGTTGACGACGTCGGTTAACGGAAGTCGCTCGAGAAATGATTCGATTTCGTCGTGAAAGCGGGAAACCAGCTTAATTTTTTTTTTTTTTTTTTCGTTTCTTTTCTTTGGTGCGAAGAAGGGGATTGTATTCTAGTTTATCCCAAGGTACCATACTTAATTGAGCCTCGAAGGCCGACAGAAATTTGATGCTCGTTGTCACGGATACTTATTGTTAAAACGAATAACGAGATAAATGTGTACTTATATACGCAATGAAAAATACATACTTAAGCGCGTTGTTCTACTATTTGTGACGCTAAGCTTGCGTTGAGATATAGCGGTTGTCGAATAACAAAGTATGTTTTTAATGTAAACGTCTTGTTCTTTCGTCCCACCTTCCCGCATACCTTTTTCTTCCTGTTGGTAAGTACAAAAAAAGAAGCCTTTAAAAATGATCGGTCAGCCCTAAAATAAAAATTAAACATTTATTAAGCGCGAATACAAACGAATATCACACGCACTTCTCTTACAAAATATCCGCGTCGTTACAGTCCACACCGTTCGTCGAAAACGGAGGCGTCTTTCGCGTTACGAGGCCTCGATAATCGACGAAAGAAACTTCACCGGGTACAAAATTAAAGGTACAACAACTTCCACGCATCACCTCGTTCCGTTAGAGAAATATATGTTAAAAAATCGATGCGTGGCAACAACAATTCTTCCGCCTCGAATAATGAACGACGCATTCCCTCGTTCGAAACATTATGTCCTCACAATATTTTATATCCTTCGAGTACAGAATCGTAAAAATTCCCAGTTGCACAGTGCACGTTTCCTAGATCCTCGGTAACACACCCTTGATCTTCCGCCAGCCAATCGCGAATTCGTCACAGATCCTATCCAGTACCGTGTCTTAAACTTTGTTTCATGCAAAGTTTTCACAGAGAACAGTATCCATTCCTCTCGATTCGTCTCGCTAAGAATTTATAACGTAAGTTATCCAGTCAACCGTTTTAGCTACGCGATGGTAGATTCCTGGCTGGCCTGGCTGAGCGCACGAGTAACCCGCTGAAACGATACCTATCAGGTACCATCTTCCTGTCTTCTCAAGCATCAGTGGTCCACCGCTGTCACCCTGGGAGCAGCAGTAAAGAAATTCTCGGTCTTACCCAACACTGGTAGATACTACTTCGATTTCGAGCAAGATACACACCTGACAAGAATCTTTGCCGCCTCCGCGATAACCAGCGCACATCATCTCGTCATAAATTACAACATTGATACCGTTCGATCGGTGCCATCTCTCACATACTCGATTGTCTATCACAGGTACGTCCACTGCTTGAAGCGTCTTCGGTCGCAACCTCGATCCTGTTCGTTTTAAAAACAACTCAATACACGGTCGCCGCTATCGTGGCTCTGTAACGTTTCAAACAAATTGTCCTATCAATTATTTACCGGCCTGCAATGCACCCCATCCTGCAGCCCATCCATACTGGCCAAGGAAGTCCTCGTTCTTTTCAGGCAAACAGATCGGCGCTATGTGGGGCATGTAGTGAACCGGTCGGTCTAATCGAAGAACAGCCACGTCAAACCTGAATAATTAACAATTATATTTACTCGATTCCTAGAGGTGTTTCTCAAATGCTAACATACCTATCTGCTTGAGGAGTGAATTTGAAATAAGGATGAACGCGAATTTCCCTGACGCCAAACGTGTAGGCTGGCAACGTTTCACTGGCAGAATTGACTACATAGTCTCCTAAGGTGACCTGTACTTGACGAGCCGACGCCCTGAAGAAATGGGGGATTAAAGCTACGGTAATTTTGGCTCGATAAAGAGATTTTTCTCGAATTGTGCAAGGATCACGGTAGTTAAAAAAAATATCGGTCGATATTCTACTTACTTGGCTACACAGTGGCCAGCAGTGACGACGTGGAATCGATTAACAAGCGTGCCACCGCATCGGCTGGATCCGATTCGTATATATGCCTGAGAAAGTAGAACATTTTCTCTGTTTAAAACGCGACACACGAGGCTGGAAAGGATCAACGTCGATTCGTCAATGCAAATCTGACCTGCCATGGGAAACTGCCGAAGCCTGCGTCGTCTCCGCCGACGATTCTTCTCTGCGCGGTTTGCTTCGAGACAGGAATACCGCAGCCTGCAATTACAAGGATGCAAGACCCCCCTTTTTAATCGAAAAGCTCGATAAGAATCTGATTGCAGTGTTCATTCACGAGCAGCTCTTGAAGAGTTAGTAGCGAAGTACGTTCAAACACTCCTGTACCGTGGCGACGGAAACGTCTTTCTTTCGGTGGCGTCTCGTTAATCTCTACGTTAGCATTACCGAATTAGACTTGGAGTAATTCAATAACACATTTGATAATTAAACGATTAATGGATCAGGCGGTTGCATTCGTGACTCTAACGCCTCTGTTCCTTTCAATTCGTCAAGAAATGTCTAAGCGCGTTACGATTCGAAAGAAAAGTTCCATTTATCAATTAATCCCTTGAAAAATGGATCACGTCGATGGAAATCCTGTTCGTTGATCCTAATAGAGACCGTAGTTGAGGGAAACGGAGGACTGTTTCCTCGCGAGCAAGAGGAACCGGAAGTGGATACGAGATCAAGAGGACTCGCGTGACAATAGAACCGTCGAAGAAGTGCGGAACGGATTCGTTATTATCACGATGTACATGCAAGATCGATTGACAAACAGGGTGAGAAGAATTAATTGGAACGGAAACAGGAAGACGAACGATCGCGTCGCATGCAACGATATTCGTAAATCAAGGAGGGATGACGAAAATCAATTAGGACGATATCTTTGGTACGCGTCCTTCCATGCTTTGTAAAATGCAAACAGAGAAAGTGAAGACATTCGATGACATGCTGAGGAAAGTGCAAGTGGAGACGAGTAATTTGCAAGCAAAGAACGTTTCGACGTGCTGAAGAAAGTGCAAGTGTAATGTTTGTAGAAAAAAAAATAAGGTAACTCGAAGAATCGACGAAGGAAAAAATGGGAATGGAGAAAGATTGAACAACTGAGTGCAAAAAAGGAAAAAAAAAGAAAAAGAAAGAAAAAAAAGATAGGAATGCCTGTTGTCCAGTAATAGGAACAACATGGTCGTTCAGGAAGCATTCCCAAAGGCACCGTGGGCGATCATGCTAGTGCAAGAATCGGATGGCATGCTTCTGTAGGAAGGACTTACGATTATCATTGGCGGTCTCCGTGTAAGTATCCAACGGAAGTGGCTGAGACTGATCTCTAGGTGCCTCAATCAGGTTATAATCAGAGCTACCTTTCGGTTCTCTTCGCTGACAACAAGCGTACATGATGCCGCCACAACTGCCGTCCAGTAGGCCAGCGGACATCCAGCACATTAGAAAAAATTCACAGCTTCGTCCGTCAGCGCACAACGTATCGTCGCCTTTCCACAGCGGTCTACTTTGCTGACGCGGTTCTGCACAAAACAGGGCAAACTGTTCTTTCTTCTCCTTTTTTTTCCTCGCGAATCTTTCCCCCTTTCCTCTCGGAACCAGAAGAATTAAAAAAATAAATGAATAAATAAAAAGCGGAAAGTCCTGGCTATACTTTTGTTCTTCGTTAGGAAACTCTGAGCGTCCTAATAAAAACCGAGGTCTGATTACTCCAAGCCTAGCTTCGGAATACTTTTTGCAAAAGAAACGAGCTAAAGGTTAAGCAATCGCGAGGATCGAAAAGAAACTGTTTTAAGAAGAGATCGAAAGCTGGTGTTACACGGGTGTCGCTAAAACAATCGCGATCAGATTTAACGAAATGGTAAAAACAACAGGAAAGAACGTTCGAGCGTCTCTGTCGTAACGATACGACCAGCGCGGATGACGGAAATCGTCGGCTCGACGGAAACGGGTCCGGTGTTACAATCGTTGCGACAACCTGCTAAGGATATTGCGCCCGGCAGCTGGCTAATTCACAATTATCCGACTAGTACGAAATCCAGAAGCGCGATGCTATGTAACCCGCTATCGGTTTCACTCATTGGATTAGCGAAAGACCGGAGGCACTCTGCGAAACGAGCTTTCAACAGGTGCGATTAAGCCACGATTCATCGGCACGCCGTTCTCTGGGAACACGCCGATCGTTTTATGGGGAACGTACCTGACTCTAACCTAGGGTAATCGTCGAGCGTTTGTTTTCGATGATCTGAAACAATAATTTTACTTCTTAGCAAAGTCGGGAAAAATTTCAGGCGAAAATTCTTAACGCGATAAGAAAGATTCATAAAAAATTACAGATCACCCCAACGCGAAAGAATTTACTTGTACTAATTACCCAATGCTCGCGACTTATTTTATCCGATGTTTAAAACAGAACGATGTTTCACTCTTCCCTATCCTCCAATCGAAACGAATCTTACGATATAGTTCGATACGCTACCTCTGATTTCATCCTCAAAATCTGGCAAGTGGTTTGACTGTTGGAAAAACGTGGGTGCGCTGCCACCTACGGGGGCTGGGAAATCGTTATCGCGGAAAATCAATCGTGGAGTTCGATGACCCATCACAGGCCTGTTGTACTCCGAGACAGGACTCCTCCAGAGCGACTTATGCTGTCTCCAGGATGGGAAACGAACGTTGGGATGCACACCGATGTTCCTCCCTATCGGAGGACCGCCACCCTCGAAGAGATAGCCAGCCGGTCCAGTCGGAAATCGAACGTATCGACGTCTACGAGTCGAGTTTAAAGTTACTTCGGTACGATTCCCTTGGTTGCTTCGCGTTTCGACATAGCTCGGATCGAAGATCATCTTCGATTTGCTGGGGCCCGATCCTGAGATCTCTGTTTGACTGGTAGCACGGTTCGAGAAGATGATGAGGACTATTCCTATGAGCAACCATTGGCACGGCCTCGCTGCACCCATCGTTTAGCTGGAACAGAATGGTACATCTTCCAGTGAGAAGGTTTAATATTTTTTGCGAAACTTTTAAAAGGTCCATGGTTCGGATTGGAATTAGATTTAAAAAGCTTAAAATCTACGCTATTGAGAAAAATTATGTGAGATGCGAAGTGGCTTTTCAAATAATCCACTTTCTCCTGTGTTTAATAACGTCATTATTTGAGGATCATTTTTTCTACACCGTTTGTCTCTTTCTCCCATCTTTGCTCGAGTTATAGAGTTTGGCACTCGTTTAAAACGCGGAGCGCCTAAATTCTGTTTTCCTTTCCGAGGAACGGGTTATCCCTTCAAATAGCACTTATCTCGTTACATTTTACCGATAGGCTTTTTCAATTAGCCTGTGCAAATTGTTAAACATTCGATACGGTATCTCTCGGCGCAGGGTAAACGTAAAATACAAATCACAAAGTGTCCAAGATAAAACGTGCCACGACGAAAGGGTAAACAGTCGCCGACTCCTCAACCGAGGGAGAAAAACGAGGCGACCGTGTGACTGAGGATCGATCCAATTGCTCGAGGATTCCGATGCAACGATAGTAGCTGCAATTATACCGTGACACGCGAGATAATTAAATTCTCTTCTCCTCTCCTTTAACGACGATCCAGTGATTTCTAGACCAGCCTGTACCGTTCTTCGATCCTCGTGTTTTACGTGCCATGATCTTTCGTCGATCGTTGGAACCAATTTTCCGAAGATCGAGAAAGAAACGTCGCGTGAGCGAAGTTAACGAGCCACGGAACAGATCTGCTTCGACACGAATCCCAGTTTTCTAGGATACCGAAGAGAATCTATTTCAGCTACACCGATACACGCAATCATTCGTGACTGGATTGCACGCTTCAACAACCTGGTTTCGAAAGGAAACGTCGTTGAATTTTTTTTTTTCTTTCTTTTTAACACTTCGCGAACGAGTAACAAAGTATCTCGTGCTTTGTGTTTCTTATCCTGAGAATGATACAAATGGCGAACGGATGTACGAGAAGCTTCGATTCAGAAATTAAAATTAAAATCTCTGATCAGAGCAACAGATTGTTTGGAAAGGAATTCGAGCAAGACTTCGCTGGATAATAATTCGATCTCGTATTCAAATTTTCAATGTGCCAACTTCGAAGGAACGATACGTATTCGAGCCAGAAAAAAAAGAAACAACTCGGAATGGAGCGATAAAATGATTCTCCGTTTGACCTACTCGCCTCCAGAAAGCCGGAAACCGCGTGTACCAGCAAGGAGAGTAGAAAACAAGTTCCTGGGGCCGATCGAACGAATTCTTCTTCGAGCGGACGAAAATATGTTGTTTGCGTCACGTCGCTCCGTAACGGGTGAAAGTAAAAAGAGGCTCACCCGGAACCGAGTAACGCGTCGATTATACGCGTGGAGATTCATAATGGTACGGAACAACATCCTCCGGTTGATCAATTATCGGGGATATTAAGGAGGGGTGAAAACGTTGAGCTTCAAGTTTTATTGCCCCGAGATGCCGGCACCGATTGGGCAACCAGCATCGTGCCAGCTGCATTAATCGCTAGTTCAGCCACGTTCAGGGCAATTTAACCGCGTAACGGTCCTTGTCACTCCGTTTCGTAACGGATTAAAAAAATTCTCGGTCGAAATAAAGGGTCAATTGTTCGATGCGCAAGGATCGAACAGGAAATAGATGAAAAAAAAAGAATTTCAAGGCGAGAATGCGTTCTTGACGCAAGACAGAGGACGATGAAGCAAGAAGTCGATGAAAGGGTGCTGGGTTTATTCGTGGGATGGGTAAAGGTATTATTCACCGATAATTATTTGTTCACCGCTGTTCCATTAGAAACTCCGTTAGAAATGTATACTTGGACTCGAGGAAATAAAAAATTACAGGGCATTTAATGGATTTTTCTTTTCAACGCGATAGGAAATATCAAAGGTATCGAACAATCAACGTAGAACGTCCTTGCCGGAATAGTAGCGGCGAGTGAATGGTTCGATGTGTTAGTAGGTCATTGGCTCTGTCGTGTAGATTCAGCAGAAGTGAAAGTGCACTTCTTGCATGCACGACAGTGTGAAGTTCACGTTCACGCTGTGGCACCCGCACCGCCGGAAGTTACGAACCATCGATCGTGTTCCTCTTCTTCTTCGATTCCTCTTTTTCCGCTTCAAGTTTCATCGCGATAAGCAATCGAGAACAGAATGTAAGGTTACGACAGAACCTAGTATGTAAATGAAACGCTTCACCGAGTGAATTAAAAGTATTCGAAAGATAGAAAACAACGATTTTCCAAGGTCTTAATGAACGCGATCGAAAGAAGCTTAACATACGAGAAGAAAAAGTAGCAAGAAAAGTGAAACCCGGTAGAAAATGTATTCCAGTTTCTAACTGGATTTGAGGCTGCTAATCACCTTAATGCTCTTGGAACTCGATAATATTTTAATTATTGTTTTTCTTGCCTTCTTCTCGGACCTTCGATTTCTGTTAAGGAGGGAAAATATCATCATCTTGCTGTTTACACTTTAAGAGAGGATGAAAGTTGTCCACACTTTTGTACAGTCAGGTTATCCATTTTTATCTTTCCCATCGAAGAAGTGGAGAAGAATTGCAATCAGAAATACACAAATACCAGAAAAAGCAATACCCACGAGGAAAAACTAACGACCGCTGGATAATCGTCGTACCCTGAACTTAATCGAAGGAAAAGTGGACAGGAATAAAGAAAAAAAAAAAAAAAAA
>SMSQ01025707.1:755850-804122 GCA_019453375.1 Ctenoplectra terminalis
CCCAATTGATTAGAGGATCGTAAAATTTGAATGGTAGAGGGAGAGTTTCAAGATCCATCGATGGGCCCATCGCTTGCGAGAAAACGCGTACAAAGGCGTTCGTTATGGCTGCTGTTTACTTTGCTCGATCAGGTATTTACACGATGCTTAATAGCACGGTAATTTCCGCAAAGCGGCAATAAACGATAACAAGGCCCAACGGGTTAATTCACCGGCTCGCTTCGTTCAGAAGAAAGCGAACGAGCAAAAAGCGTTCTCTCGTCAAGAGAGTATAACGGGTGCTCGGAATCGGTCTCTGAAAATGGAAATCGCGAGCTCGTACACGATTCCTTTTTCATCTCGGTTTTCGATAGAAACGCCAGCAGTTTGATTGGCCCTTTAACGCTTACGTCCAGCATGAATACGCGCGGGTACGCGTTCCACCTTTCGAAGAAAACCGGTTCGAAGAAATCTGAACGTCACAGCTTCTGCTCTTTCTTCGTGGCCTTGAAAGAGCTACGCTTCTTCGCGGTCTAGTTCACCAAGATACCTTTTCATGACGAACACTTTCCATTGTGTAACTCCCCATTATCCTCCTCGTTCTCTTCTTTTTCTGTTTTCGATGTCCGGTTAAAGATCCCATTCCACGTTAAACGCCATCCCCTTTTTTCCTCTCCTCAGTCGGCTAAGAACAATTCCAGTGGCGCTCGAGCGCGGAACGATCTGCATTGTTACTTTCTAGGAGAAATTAATTCGCGCATAAACAGCGTAATCCAAGCTGCGGCAAGATGAAAACAGAGAAAAAGTGTGTCGGATAACACGCGTGTCTCCGATTGAATATTCATGAATCTCGATACACCTTGCCGGAAAGCTGAACGAGCGGTCTGATATTCAATGGCAGCCTATGAAGTAGCCATTTTTAATTGGTATCTCTAAGTAGATCTTGGCAAGAGAGTCGCCGATACGATGGAATGTTTTAAATATCGTTTCATGCACGGAGGAAGAGGAGCGTGAGATTGGACGAAACGTTTCGTGGCTGGTCACACGTTTCTCTTCAAACTTCTATCGAACACTGTTACGTAAACGGGGAGTGGTGTTTAGGCAATCCAAAGAACGGTACCGAAGCGTGCATCCTTAATGCTCGTCCCCTTACTCGTCTCGTTTTGGAAAAGAACGGAAGTACTTTCACTGGCTACGAGGTCGGAAAGTTGAATATTTCGATAGCCACGAGCCATTGCCAATTCGCGTCGAGAAATCTTACTTTTTCTCTTTCAATCCTCTCGTCGTCCATCTATGAAAGTTTTCTTTCAAAACTTTGCTTTTCTTTAAGAACCATCGCCAAGGAATCTTTTCAGAAGCTCGAAAAAGTATTTTTCTAATGGATATTATCGAATTGCTTCTAACGACAGAAATCCAATAACTTCGTTACGTGTCAATGTGTCGCGCAAGGATTATTATTAAAACGGCAATCGAGTTCCGTCAAATTGCATTAATACAATGTTTCTATCCATTAATTTACCATTCATGGAAACTTGATTCACGGCGAAGATCGTACGAAAGGCCAACGATTTATTCGTCGGTAATAGGCATATAATTCAGTCAGGCATTAAAATCACTAGTTTCATTTACCTATCTTACCTGGCGCATGTTTTACTCGATGGACAGGTGAGATAGGCTTTCTTTCAAAAGCTGATCCAGACCTTCTCACTTTCACTCGATTTTTCCAATGACCATCGCTCCGCTATTGTATTACTATCTCCAACATACCAAGTACAACGAGAGTTTGTAATTTTTAACTCGCTAATTATCTTTTCGGTCTTCGTTTAAATTTTTCGTGCGTCGTTCTCTGTCGTACAACCGAGTCTCTTCTATAAAATCTCGATCGAGCTTTCTCAATTGGAAAATTAAATAAAAAAAACTTTTAGAACGCACCGACTTCTTTTACTTACCGATCTATCCAACCCAACTCGCAATCTTCTTCCTAGTTCGAAAGTTCTTCGAGTCGCGTCTTCTCTTCACCTTCCAAAGAAGAAATTCCTCAGAAGAAATTTCCTCCGCGTTCACCACCGTCTCTTCTTCTTCCTTTTCTTCTTCCGCGTCTATCCTGAACAGTCCTCACCACCATAACACAATAAACACGAGGTATCGAGACGTCCCTTACTACGATTCTCACCAAAGTATCGCGACACCTTCGATCCACGATTTTTACTTGTCGCGATAATTACATCGAATCGACCCAGACGTGTGCCAACATTCCGTCACAATCCCCGTAGACCCGCTTCATGTTTCTTCACGAGTTAATCATCTTCACGCTTCGATCATTTTCCTTTCTTCGGAGACCAAAGATGAATTTAAACTTCCTTTAGATAGAAGCACCATGAGTTGATCTTCAAACCCAATGATTTATTCTTGCTTCGTATACTTCAGCTCTTCACCTTGATCTTCGACGCGAACTCAAAGTGTCTCTTCGAGTCCAATTGCACACGTTTCTTCACTGTCGTTGCTCGATTCACAAGATCTATTTCTTCTATTTCCCGGCCACCAAGTCTCAAGATATTTAGGTCACGATCAACCAGAGGATCTATTCGAAGAACAAGGAAGATCCACACGATTGAGGGCCTGCACCATGTCTATCCTGTCGTCTCGAGGAGCCCCGGTCGCCTGCTCGTCGTTGCCCACCGTCCGCTACGTCGGCTCTCACTTTCTCCGGCGAGTAGTTTCATTTCGGTAGGTAAAACTCTCTCGTGTGTCCCCCACCAGGTCGACACCGGCTACCCCAGTCTTCTCTGTGTCTGTTCGAATGGGAAAATCGACCGATCGGAAGGATATGATCGTCCTTCGATCGTCGCCGCGACTCCGGGTCGCGTGATCTTCTTCTTCTTCTTCGTTCTTAAGAATTGTGACTCACCGTTGGTTCTAATGGTTTCTAGAAAAAGATCGGAATATTTCTAAAGCCCTCTGACGAGACGCAAATATGATAGAAATGAAAAACGATGCGTAAATGCTTGTGAGTGTCGAGATAAATGAAACGAGATTAAAACATTTTTTTTTAAATCTTACCTTATGAAAACGATCGACACAAAGTTTGGACATAGAGTTCGTTGTTTCTCTCTAAAGATTTTGTAGTATAAAATTCCACGGAATGAAGTACAAAGATAAAACGATATAGTGGGAATTGGAAGATCTCCGTGTACACGAAAGAAGAAAGTTTGAATAATTATTTGTCGCGCGGGTGGAAAGTTTCTCGTTAAATTGACAACAGCGTAGATAAACGACGCGCGAGACAACCCATTAAATGACCCAATCTTCCAGCCACACGCTCCTCTTTTTTTTTCTCTCTACCACGTTCTCCGAGGGGCTACTTCAATTTTCTGACGCGATACGAAACTTTTGTTGACGAAACTTACAGGCAATCGCCTCGACAGGCGCAGAGGGGAAAGCTTCGGTTGCAAGCTTCTAAACATTCATGAGACATACTGTAAAATTTTTAATTCGACACCTGATGAACTCTCCGACGAACACGTTTGACCGAAACCGTGTAAAATATGGCTCGTCCGAAAAACAAGTGAGACGACACAAAAATGTTTTAATACCATTCAGATACTTCGCTCTAGTTAGAACCACAGAGTCCTTCGATTTAAGACCTCGATTACCCGGACTGTATTTATTCTACCGACTATACCGATTTTAATTTCAAGAGACAGATTTTGAAACAAACGATTCCTCTTCTTCCATTCCACGAACCGATTTCCAAATCGTCCTCGTATTGTCAACCGTAGAAGCTTTCTTCCTGTTTCGACGGTGATTTTACACGGTTTGCTCGTTTCTCGGAGCAGTTAGGAAGCGATTCCGGGCAATTAACGACGACCATTAATTCTGGAAGAAAAAGAACAAACGCCGACCATTGTGTCTCTGAAAAAGAGCATGAAGAGAAAACTGTGCGAGGTCGATTGTCAGCGAACGTTATTCGATTCGATTCGATTACGCCTACCAGCTCCGAGCGAGCGAATGTGAAAATCTCGCAGTCGAACCGAGGATTCTCGCGAAAGAAATCGAGAAGAAATCGGTATCTAATCAAGCCGAGTATGAGCAATTGGAAAGTCCAAGTATCTTCTCGTCGAATCGCATAAGCCTCGAGCAGCCAGACCCTTTGAACTTGGCATATTTTCTCATAATTTTCCACTCGATGGAAACTCGTTGTCGCAACGAGTGTTCCGCGCGGGACAGTTTCAGCAACTCGAAATACGGTTACGTTGTGAATTATTGTTTCGAACCGTGGTGAAAGTGGAGGATAATTCGGTGGCCAAGGAAGAGGATCGCGAACCTAAAAATCTCTCGCATCGTGAGATCAAAAATCGTCCACCTCCATTCTTCGGATCTACCCGAGAAATCTAGTTTTTGAGAAAGTTCAAGACGCGATACACGCTTCCTGTCCGATCGTTCCGTTTGTGATTTCTATAAGAGACGTCGATGAATTAATACCGGGAAGAAGAATGACTTTTAATTCGAGCCCAAGCGAAGACGAAGGCTCCTTTTTATAGCTTACGTCATAAGAAAAAGAATAGCCCTCGCAATCAGCGTGGAATTTTGCAATTTCATCGTCGAACTACGAGTCGGAGCCCGTTTACTTAGAGATCGATCCTCTAACGTCATTTTTGCTCGCGTAATATCCTTGTGCAAATGTTTCCTCGCACGTAACTCTATCGGAACGTTCACATCCGTTTTGGTGATACAGTCGTTCAAGGACCGGGACGTAAGACAGCCTCAAAGTATGCGGAATTCTTTGAATTCAAACTCGATCAGGAGCTCGATAATTACACTCTAATTAATTCGTTCACCGTTGACTTCGATTGCATTCTCCGTACGAGCAGAAAAAGTATTTCGTCGAAGAAAAGAATGTCTCTTTTTGTTCTTCAACTCGATAATGAAACGATCGTTTAAACGTTGCTTGAACCTTCCAGTATTTATAATTTAGCTCTTAGAAGAATCTCTTTTTCCTAGAAAACTACGAATTTTTTCTTAAATTTCACACACAGGTTCGTGTATCGTTGGAGAATGTTCAAAAATTTTGATTGTAAAATTATAATTATCGCGATGAAAAAAAAAATATTTAAACATCGTGTATCGCTACTCCTCGAGAAATGACTTCGAACCGTCGAACGAAGCGGAACTGTAATCAGTACGAGTTTCTTGAGATAAACTTGACGTCTCGAAGCTCTAATTATTCGATCTCTAGTAGCCACAGGACATCCGGACGCGCGAGGACGAGCAAGTTGCGTGACAACGTGTTACGAGGGAACGTATCGATGAAGAAAGTAAGAGCGTTTCTCGGGACGGAAGTCGTGAATTTAGGTGACGGTGTTCGAAACGACCAGGCGAAAGCGTCGTGGTCTCTAGATAAAATTCCGAGTAGCGTGCTGCGCCTACGACAATATTTCTTTCTGTGACTTATCCGACATCGAGACATCGTTTCTTTTGTCTTGATCTCTCTCCAAACGATCTGCATGATTGAAGCCACAGTTTTATACACATTTTCGTTTCTAGGTTTCCAGGCGGCTTTGTACACGAATATATCTGGTCACAAGGCAAGAGGTACCTGATCTATAATTGGGTCTGTCAGTGGGAAACCGATTGTTCGCCAACTTCTTTAGCTCTCGATGCCGGCTTCAGCTCCGATGGTAATTATAAGCGTGAAATTTATCTTGGCCGTGTCACTTTTGCGCCATTGTCTGCATTGTTGAATGGAAAACGGCAGGCTCGGTGGAACAATCGGATACGTAGATTTCTGTGATTCACCTGTTCCCAGGTTAAGGTTATGCCGTTTATTCGGCGCTGCAAAGTCCGTGCAAACGGAAATCAACTAATTGAATTTCTTTTGGGAAACCTAGTTCTCTCGTTTGCTCGGCGTGCCCGATACCTGTGTCGAACGAATCGTTTTTCAAAGACTTCGATGTCACAATGGATGCAAGAAGAAACGAACGACCGAGCTTAAAGAATTTTTATAGAATTTTTATAGAACTTTTATAGAAGAATTTCGACGCTAATGTTTATAGTTAAGGGTGACGCGTGTTTAATAGCGGAGAAAGTAGAAAGTCAAAGGGATTGCAAAACGTTTGATGCGCGCAGAGTAATTAATAGACGAAAGGGTGACCGCGAATTTGATAGTCGATCGAGGGAGATCCTGTATCTTATTCCACGCGAACGAGTGCAACGAATCCTAACTGAACAGCACATAATACAGCGATTTAAGATCGAGAGTGTTCGACTTAAATATCTAATGATAGGCTGGCTCGATCGAACGCAGCACGCGCTGAATTGCAGCATATCGAAGGAGAAAAAACTAGGTCGATGCTGGTAGAAGCAACGCTCGCTGGATGATCGGTGCACCTTTTATTTATCTAGACGAGTCTGCGGTACACCGCGCACAGGGTCGTTAGAGCATAACTTTCTCCGTGGACTTGAAAGTCTGATATTTCCTTCGCACTGTTGCTGGATAAACATTTGTAGGTATGTAGGAAAATGTTTTTTTTTTTTTTTTTTCAATCGAATTCATTATTCGACGAATTCAAAACGATCGCGCGAATGAAACTGGTAGAGCGTCAAAATTTGGTACGTATTTATTTTATACGGACGACGCTTTATCGAATTATTCTTCCTTCTATTCATGATTATCAATTTCCATCGAAAATCAAATCAGCGAAATTAATTTCTATTTGCCAACCTCTGACAAGCGCGACCGTTTCACAAAATCGGTGATTTGCATATTCGTTGCGAACGGGGAAGTAACGAAACATTCACATGCTTATAATCGGAGCAATAGAAACGACCTGGACCCGTAAAAAGCACAATCCCATCGTAATTGCGGTTCGTTAACCGTGCAATATCGCAAGAGTCCGCAATAAACGTCGATTTATCACTTATACGAGTGTAAACTTTGACGGCAATGCAAATCGTGTACAGCTAAATGCGGTCGTTTACACCGATTCAAACAGCAGCCGATACAAACGTGCAATAAACGTACAGAGTTTCGTAGGAATATTTTGTTCCTTTTATTTCTGCCACGTAATCCAAAAGAAAACCTCGTTAACGCAATTCTACGCAATTTTTCTTTTTTTCTTTTTTTTAAGGCTTCTTTGCTAAATCTCACCGTGTGCGCGTTACGCGTCTATTGTGACAAGAATAGTTAATGTTTCGTTCGAAATGCGGCATAAACAAGTGGACGAACTTAGGAAATTCGAAGGGGAAAGTGTTATGATCATCACGTTTGGGGTGACATCACGAAAAGAATGAAATGATGTCACAAGCGGTCGAATATGTCGCTGCAGTAATATTGTTTCCGATTTGCATTAACGCATGCAGAATTAATTACGCTATTATGAATATACCTCTGTCGAAAACCTACCTGGCAATCGAAATCGAAAACAGAACCTACTTATCGCTAACTCCTCGACAACTTCGGATTAATTGTCCTCTTTTATTTATTTTCGCACAGTAGTTGAACAAAGGATGGGATCCATGTGAAAAATTGTAATGATAATCATCTTCCGATCTACACTGTTATGGTTCGACTTTGACACGCTTCTTTTACCAACGCTGATTCGAGAAGAACGCAATAAGTACACGTGAAAATCTTTTTATTTCCTCTTTATTCTTTCCATCTGAATATTTTAGAGCTACAGCAATCGTTGTTACAATAATTTTGCTTCTACATCGCTCCATAAATATTCCGTTCTGCCGAAATATACACACGTTTTACTACACCTAACTGAATTGTCGGAGAAAGAAAGGAACGCCACAATGGTCGTGTCCTGTGACAATCAGCCATTCAACGAAACAATTAAACTCAGAGTTCTCTGCCATGTTAAATACTATCGCGACACGTAAAAGGTCCGCCGTTCATTATCTTTTTAGTCCGCTTTCGAGGTTAAAGGAAAAGAAGAAAAAAGAAGATAATGGGTGACTCCTTCCTCGACCCAGAAATCTGAAGAAAATTAAAATGTGGTAATCGCAATCCTATTCCAGCGTAATGTGTGAGTGTCTGTAAAAACGCACGACCGCCTCTTACGTGTAAACGAGACTTTACTTTCTCAAGCACGCGACCGCCGTCACTCCTCTCTTGCTGCTCCTCTTACTTTCTCCTCTGGGTCGACTCAAAAGTAGGTCCCAAATAGGATTAAGCGATCGTTTAAAGACCTTGCCACTCGATTCGCCAACCGCTACCTTCTATTCCGTCCGCTTAAAAATCTTTCTCTAATTTAATCGAACGGACACGGATTATTCGAAAACCTAACACAGTGAGCAGAGTTTCGGGATAGTTACGCAACATGAAAGGGAGAAGTTTGTAAAAGTTGAAGGCAGAGATACTCGTTGATACTGTGGCACGTTCGATGGTTAAAGAGAAACTGAACGGTAAACACGTTGCACTGAAAACTTATAGCAAACTCTAAAGCACAAAGTTTACAGGTGAAAGCTATCGGGAAGGTGAGAATTGCCGAGCAAACGATTTAATGTCGTCCGACCATTAGAAATAATTAAAGAACAGATATCCAGTTCTAAGGCAAGCTGTTACCTCGAGCGATCAATAAATTGTGAAACTACTTCAATTGCTTGGCCATTTATATTCATGACCGATCATCGTTATCTTTATTTTAACAGTTTTGTCTCGCATCTGCGAATTATTCCAAAAGCTACCATAGAAGAGAATTGTCTAAACCGTGCTACTTGAGATATTTTATGATGTATATAGTGTCTACAAAAAATATAAGTTTACGTCCTAATTAAACCCAAGTATATTAAATTTAACAGTACCGTTATGTGGAAATGAGACGTAATAAAAATTAATTGAAAAGAGATCGATGAGGTACCACTTAGACAATTTTTTTTTCCCAAGTATAGTAGTTTCGTTCGATTAGAGCCTTACCTCTCTTCGGAATCGCAAAATCAAAACTACGACGACTGGTAGCGTACGAACGACAGTCTTCACGCGTCGTGCATATTATCTACTTTCTAATCGATACGAGGCATTGTCTCCTTGTGGAGAGTAACACCGGTGGCCTGGTCCGGTTCATTCCACGCTGCCCGTCCGTTCGATTACCCTGCTGAACGAGTTCCACGAGCTAGAGCTGCATCCTCTCTCGCGACATCGCGAATCAGCTCTCTGCTCTCAGTCGCTCCTACGAATCTTACTTTCGTTGCTTTCAAACAGGCTCTCCTCGTTTTCATCGGCGAAAGTGAAT
The DNA here is from genome assembly GCA_019453375.1 of Ctenoplectra terminalis. NCBI lineage: Eukaryota > Metazoa > Arthropoda > Insecta > Hymenoptera > Apidae > Ctenoplectra > Ctenoplectra terminalis. The sequence continues at coordinate 765,066 of SMSQ01025707.1, forward strand.
GGAACGCGTTGATGTTTCTAATTGGCACATCGGTATTCGACACTCAAACCTGTCGCGTTCGTAATCGATATCGCGATGCGAACACCGACGCTGTTCCACGAACATTATCGATAGTTTCGGTGGGTAGCGTTAAAAAGGGGCGGTTGTCTAATTTTTTTTAACGAAAGGGAAACACGCGAAAAGAATGATACGATCGTTGAAAAAGAATCGTAACAGTTACATAAACGATCGTGTCCCGCATTTTCCAGATCGTTTAATTATCGTATCGAATCGTCGTAGCATGACCACTTGGCCGAGAAATAAAACGATACTGTTATCACCGTTGCGACGCTCCTTCCACCTACTCGCGTCATTAGAAAAAAAATAAGAGGAAATAAATGGAATAACCGAATCTAAATTTTCCGTTCGATGGAGATGGGAAGCTTGCGTTCTTCGGCATCGGCCGCTAAACAGCAAACAACGTTATAAAGAGGAAACGGAACAGAAAACGATTGAAACTCGATATCGATAGAAGTGCAAAGAAAGAAAAAGAGGCGATTAAAGAAGAAACAGAAGAAATCTTTTAAACCAGATTTGTCTGGCGGCTAAAGTTCTGCGATGACGTTAAACGATCGCGAAGTAATGTTAAATAAAAGGGCAGAAAAGAGGTGGAACACTCGAGGGATGTGGGAAGTTAATAAAACACAAAAAGAAAGAGGAATTTCCCGGCGGGCTGACCTAATACGGACCTGTACTACTGGCAAACCGGCGGAACTTTTGCAAAAATAATTACATCGTCTTAAACCACGCGAAAAAAGAAAGAAAAAAAAACGCGCTTATTCCCGAGAGGTAATCAAGCCGGTCTCGAAGTCAATTTGCGAAGTAAATTGTGAAAAAAAAGGTGAGCAAAAAAAAAATTTGTTTCGATAAAATACTTTCCTATGCAAAATTATCTAAAACCACCTCTGTGCTTCAGTCTGTTCGACTGAAACGTTGTTTAAAAATTCGGATGCGACGGTACTTAACTTCTACGCGTTTCTAAACATCTGTAAAATATACGAATTAATTGTTAGAAAATAAATAAGGTGAAAAAATGGAGAAGGGAAATGATGAAAAGGTGTACGAGTTCACAGTTTCACNTTGTCTGGCGGCTAAAGTTCTGCGATGACGTTAAACGATCGCGAAGTAATGTTAAATAAAAGGGCAGAAAAGAGGTGGAACACTCGAGGGATGTGGGAAGTTAATAAAACACAAAAAGAAAGAGGAATTTCCCGGCGGGCTGACCTAATACGGACCTGTACTACTGGCAAACCGGCGGAACTTTTGCAAAAATAATTACATCGTCTTAAACCACGCGAAAAAAGAAAGAAAAAAAAACGCGCTTATTCCCGAGAGGTAATCAAGCCGGTCTCGAAGTCAATTTGCGAAGTAAATTGTGAAAAAAAAGGTGAGCAAAAAAAAAATTTGTTTCGATAAAATACTTTCCTATGCAAAATTATCTAAAACCATCTCTGTGCTTCAGTCTGTTCGAATGAAACGTTGTTTAAAAATTCAGATGCGACGATACTTAACTTCTACGCGTTTCTAAACATCTGTAAAATATACGAATTAATTGTTAGAAAATAAATAAGGTGAAAAAATGGAGAAGGGAAATGATGAAAAGGTGTACGAGTTCACAGTTTCACAAAGTTGTACGATGCATCAACTGAAGATTATATTTCTTTTTTTTTTTCCTCTGCGCGTACGATCGATCTCCGCGAGATCTATTACACTTTTCTTAAATCGATTAAAAACAACGAATCATTAAGGAGGACTTGTTTAAAAAATCGAAACTTGCTCGTTCCCTGTGTCTCCCCTCTTCCCTCGGTTCGTTTCGTTTGCATGAAAGAGTCAACGAGTCCTCGCAGGTGTCTGCAAAGGAAGGAAAAGAAACTAAAAGGATGGCTGTTCCTTTGAAGGAAAGTTATTACGATCCAATACGAGATTATCTCTTTGTACTTGGAACCTTCTACAAAAGGGTTGCACACCCTGGAACGGTGGAAAATTTCTCTGACAATTTTCAGGAAGAACGTAAGTTCAACCCTTAAGCACACCGATAATTTGAAATGGTTGAATTTGTCATGAGACAATTGAAAGCTTCGAGTTGGAAATTTATATAGAGCGACTACAAAATTTACGTAGATATTTTGTACGTTTTTCAGTGAAACGTTTCTTCGTCTTCGAATTTTTTTTTAGTCATAGAAAAGTACTGTTAACAATGAACGATAGAAAATTGAATACAGTTGAGTATAGTTAATGACAAAATAAATACAGTGGTGTGAAAATATATTTCGTAGCCACTGCATATAAAAGTTTGATATGTTCTATCAAAATCGTTATAAATTTCAATGATACAAAGAGCTAACTTGTTTCTGTTCACAAAACTCGAGAACATAAAACAGTTCCTTCGAAAATGTTTTCTGGCTTTGGGGATTAATTAAACTTCACACTGAGTATCACGCCGCAACAAAACTAAAGTACCGGACAGAATTATAACAAATTTAAAATAACAATTATTACTGAATCAACCCCATCACCATTTTTTTTATCGATTAACAAACATTGAATTTTCCTGAAGCGTCATTGAGAGATAGCGCGATATTAANTGTTTGTGTCACTATTCTGCGGCCAACGTTCCCGAACCATAAACGAAATGAAAGAGGAACAAACCCTTGCGCTATCCTGCCAGTATTAGCGAGATTAACGAAAAGCCAGCTTGACGAATTAGAGAATCTCTGCGACTGGACAGTTTCCTTTGGTTTCTAGCTCGATTAACGCCTCTCTGGCGGAACCACCCTGGACACAAGTGTTAGATTTCTATCCTCGCCGACTTGTTCCTCCGCCACGTAAATAGAATTCCAGTCGGAAAGACGAAAACAGGAAATGGTCGCGACACTTGTTGCACGATTTTCTCTCGAAGAATTTTAGCAGATGAAAAACGAGTCGATTTTTTATTAAATCGAATATTTCATTTTATTGCCAGAGCTGGGAATAATTTATTGGGGCGTTGTCCCACGAAATGTAGATGGTCTGGTCATTCTTTTTTTTTCCCCGTTTAAATAAAACCTTGAAGAATTTGAACATCTCTTTTCTTAATCTTGTTACGATCTTCGGATTCTTTTTAAANGAACAAATTGTTACTCAAATTACTAAGAAAATTTATTAGTGTATATGTGTTATAGCTTTGTTCGACACTGTAGATGCTTTTTAAATTATCGATTACTTTCTACTTTGCTAAAAATTTAACAAACACGTGAAACTAACGTACAGAACGTTAAACTTGCAGTCGGGGGTGATTTCAACGCTGGAGCATACGTTACACCGACCTTATTAATAATAAAACAAATTATCTTGCTTCTCCTTGCGGTACATCTATCACTTTGCATAATTTTCTTTTTCTTTTTTTCTTTCTTTCTTTTTTTCTTTTTTTCTTGTTTTCCTTTTTTTATCAATTTATAGATAGCAGATGAACACAAGCTTACCAGTGAAATGATTTTAAGACAGAAGATCGAGATCGTTCCCATTGCTGGCGTCGTTCTCTCGATCGAGATCGATTTGATCCATAAAGTTGAGGACGGCGCTAAATCGATTTACCGATGAAACTGTCCGATAATCAGGAGGAGAACGTTTCCCGTATCGACTGTCCCAAAAGAAACGATCAACCCTTGGAACCACCTCGACCAACTTCGGCAACGATTTGCTCTCCCTTTGCAAATTTTCGTTGCGCCCGTACCTGCCGCCCGACACGAAGAACGAATCTGCAATTGAGACGTGATAATTGCAAACAATCTCCGACGAACATTGTCGGGAAATCAATTTGTCATTTATTGACACCGTTACGAACTTCGAGATGCATTTAATTCAATCGTGCTTTCGTTTCTTTCATCGTACTTTCATCGAAAGTTTCCCAATTTCGAGGAACGCGAATCTCTAACGTAAAATTAAAACAGCAAATTATGCACAGTAATAACAACTTGTTTATTAATCTTGAATTCTATTCTTTAGGAACGTGTAAATAAATTTCTCGTTACGTTTGTCAAAGAGGTGCACAATTAACAGTCTTTATGAACACAATAGAAGGGTTAAGTAAAAGTAATTAGTCATTGCATCCGAGTCAACGAACTCTGAACATTTCAAGCTCCATTAACTACAAAATTTCCAATATACTCTACATACCATCAGTTAATAAATGATTTCTTTGCTTTTATCGTCAAGCCACAATAACACCCCTGACTAATTGCCTCGACGAATAGAAGCTCAAAGGGCATTCCCGTGAAAGCAACAATTATTAACACGCGGTTCACAGATCAATAAGCATCTCCTTTGATTCTTTATTGTAAAAAAAAAAAAAAGAAAATTAATAAAAATAGAAGAGTAGCTGGCGAGAAAAAAGCAACGACGAGAAAGAAAAAAAAAAAGGAATTAACTTGCAGTGAAATTTCTGTAATTGGAAGTGTCACCCGAGGAAAAGAACTCAATGCAACGGTGGTCAATTATAACGCATCGACTGCAACAAAAGAGGGTGTATTTACAGAAAGTTCTATTTCGTGTTTAATTCAACGGGATGGCTCGTGTTCGCCGGAAAAAGATCGAATAGCTGGGAACCGGAAACGGTCTAATTGGAGACGACCGGTGACCGTTCGGTCACAAAACGACCGTAATGTTTCTGATTAGAGCGTTGCGCGTGAAACGAGTGGAAAAGAAAATTAATGGGAACGGGAAGAAAATTAATGGAGAGCTCTTTTACGTTTTTATGAAGATACCTGTGTTACCGTATCACGAAAACTCGTGCGAGGTAAAAATTAATTAACGTAGAATATATGTAATTACTGAAAGGGTTGGGCATTATTTGAATAAAATTTAAATAACATGTATCCTCGTTTGACTGGAAGTTATTTTTAAATTGCTTCTAAGCAAATGAGTTTTCTCTGCGTTATTTCGTTATTTGACTATCGAGAGAAACGATGAACAAATGTTCCCTGAAATAATCGACGTAAAATAAAATTACTGGGCGTAACTTATTTTTAAATAATTTCAATTAAATTATTAATTGATATTACAGATATCCTTCGCGATACCAATTTTCATTTCCATCTCAACGGTGGATAGCTAATTCGACAGGCTCTATGGAATTCTTACTAATTTCTTAATTAATATCGTCCTGCGGCTCACCTGCGCGTGGTTCCTGCCGTTTACCATATCGGCCCTGAATGTAAAATTTTTGCTGAGAGGCCACCAGCGTTAAAACGGCACACGCGATCCACAAACACATGACGATCTCAACGCTACCAAAGCATGGCAACAATTGTGCCTTTCTGCCCCGTGAAAGCATACTCTTACCTGTAAAAACAATGTTCGAATATTTCCACCACCCTCTCTGTACATTCCCTTCTTTTTCTTTCGCGACTCTAACTTTTATATCTACAAATATTCTACGATATTTTAAGAGTAAATTACTCAAGCAGAAGATAGTGAAATATTTTTTCTTAATCACAAAATCGAATTACTTTAACGAGACAATATATAGGCGTAAAATTCAATTTATTAGCTAGTAAATTGTTCATCGAACATTTAAAATAAATCGATTTCAATTTACTTCCCTCGTACGTATGTCTTTTTTTATTGAATCAAATTGCACAAATTTTTTTGAACGAAGAATACTTATTTCTTCTCCTCGCGTTTAATCGTTCTCTCTTTTTCCGAAACTATTCCTTCATTTCCTACTTTAAAGAACAACTCCGGCAATAAAATTCAGCTATCGAGTTTCTCGATTCTCCCTGATCTCTCCGTTCAACGAAACCTGTGCTTCGAGCGGAAGCTGAGGAACGCGAAACGCGAACACGAAGATCGCGGATTAAGCGATGAAAAATACGATTCTACGTTTTGAGGCGCGATTCAATGAAGAAAAAGTCTCGAAACGCGAATGAAGCAACACGTAAAAGCAACTGCGATGTAGCATGATCCGTGAAACGCTTTATATAGTCGCTCCCAACCACCCACGAAGTGTTCAGACACCCCTAACGGCGACCAATCGCGCAACAGCTAGCCGTACCCTCTCCTAGGTGACTTTGGATGATTTTCCTTTTGTTTCACTGCCAGCTGCAACAAATTAGACAATGTAATCGCGGAATAATGACGCCGAATGCATTAGGACCCTCCTACACTGACGTCGATTGAAAATTCATGCCGAATTTCTTTCCAAGGATAATAGTTTTTCAGATTTTAGCACAACGCCGAATAGGTCTCGAAAATCCTTCTGGCGTCTCTATTTTATTTCGAAAACAATAACGAGTTACGAAATAAAATGATCGTAGAACGTTTCGATGGAAGAAATCGAAAGAAAGGAGTTGGAGAGAAACGTCTGTTAATTCGGGGTTTGTTAAAACAAAAGTTCGATTCGTTCGTTCCTTTCTCTTTGATTCGAAGGAAAGAGCTAAGAAAACTTTGGATTTCCACGAACGTGAGAATAATAAAAAAAAAAAAGAAAAACAGGAAGGAATTTAATCCACTTTTCGTTTACAGAAACTTTGGAACAACTATTTGTAGAACTTTTTCTCGATTCTATAGAACTCTGATTCGTTCTTTCGGGGTTGACTATTTTTCTAGATATTTAGAACAACAAGGCGTGTCAACAAATCCTTTTTAGGAAAGATTTATCTATCTCAGAGGAAACTGCCTTTAACCTACGGTAAGATACAAAATGCACAGCTGCCTGTTGCTGAATTTTTTACAAGGCTCAGCAATTATTGCAACATGCACGACTTCCGTTTATTCACGAACGCAGAAGCCTTGCGCTAAGCTCGGTATTCCTCGTTTATTCCCTTTACCAATGGAGGAACAATTTATTTCCTCGTGAACAAACGTTACCGATACTAAAAAGTAAACGAAATCCGTCTGCGTTTAATCTAAACTCAACACCAAATGTTAAGTATTAATTAAAGACTTTAGAAAATGTAACATTCTTTCTTTAAATTAATCTTCGTGAAAAGTATAAATGAAAAACGTAGTATAAATAATGTAGAAAAAATAATTTTTCAATTCATCAGCTTCGTGTTTTCTTCCTTTCGCCCTCTCTTAATATAAACTGCGAAAAACGTAGTGGCTTCAGTAGGATTTTCCAGGTTGTTCAGAGTCCCGATCAGGAATCTGCCGAGTGCGGTGCTCGTAAAACAGAAGAACATAAAGCAAATGGCGAGAGGAAATCTTCCGTGTTCCGCGGGACACGCGTGCTTTTTATTCGCTGACTGTCATCAACGCGATCTTGATGGCCCAGAAACTATCGTCGCTGGTCATTCCTCGTTTTCACAGGGCGCACCATGGACATTTACGAGCGAAACGCGATGCATCGATAGCCGATCGATTTTTAGGAGATACACCGTGGAGGAAACTGCACCGTTCGTAACGACGATAGTCAGTTGAACAATTCAAACGATTGTTGAACGTGTTTCCCAGGATTAAAAAAAATATTTCATCGTTTAAAAAGTGGCTGATCGATCGTCATTTTTTTTTCTGACAAACCATAAAAAATCTGTTCTCTATCGTTCGTCTTTCGGTGTTCCATTTGTAATATGTTTAAAAAGTGGCTAATCGATCCGAATTTTTTTTCTGACAAGCCATAAAAAATCTGTTTTCTATCGTTCGTCTTTCGGTGTTCCATTTGTAATAAATGTTTAAAAAGTATGTTTGTGTCACTATTCTGCGGCCAACGTTCCCGAACCATAAACGAAATGAAAGAGGAACAAACCCTTGCGCTATCCTGCCAGTATTAGCGAGATTAACGAAAAGCCAGCTTGACGAATTAGAGAATCTCTGCGACTGGACAGTTTCCTTTGGTTTCTAGCTCGATTAACGCCTCTCTGGCGGAACCACCCTGGACACAAGTGTTAGATTTCTATCCTCGCCGAGGATACTTGTTCCTCCGCCACGTAAATAGAATTCCAGTCGGAAAGACGAAAACAGGAAATGGTCGCGACACTTGTTGCACGATTTTCTCTCGAAGAATTTTAGCAGATGAAAAACGAGTCGATTTTTTATTAAATCGAATATTTCATTTTATTGCCAGAGCTGGGAATAATTTATTGGGGCGTTGTCCCACGAAATGTAGAGGGTCTGGTCATTCTTTTTTTTCCCCCGTTTAAATAAAACCTTGAAGAATTTGAACATCTCCTTTCTTAATCTTGTTACGATCTTCGGATTCTTTTTAACCCAATTAAGGGTTAAGCAATTCTATCTTATCAGCAATTTTCCAGCCTCGTGAAAACTCATTATAGCTTGGAACGTTGTCTTTTGCATACTGATTGTTATTAATTGGCATTCTTGAAATCAAAGATAAAGGATAAAGATAAAAAAACCTTTCGAAATCATTTACGAAGGGTGCTTTGTTACTAGCAACGATAATTTGNCAAAGGTAAAGGATAAAGATAAAAAAACCTTTCGAAATCATTTACGAATCTGTTACTAGCAACGATAATTTATTGAACATAAAATAAAAAAAAAACGAGCGTTTACTCACACGCAACTCTAATCGTTCCACGTGCATCCACGATTCATCGTTTTTGGGCATTACAAAATTCGCAGCACTAATTTATGTATGAGAACAGCAACGCGAAATACTTGTTAGCCGCAACGTTACTAAATAATTTAAAAAAGTGTAAAATAAAAGTGTTTAAACGTTTAATAAGAATCAGATAATTAAAATTAACTTACTGTTCTGTTTCTGTAGCATCATATGCTATCTTTATAAAAAACTTCTACCATTATCCTGTTTTTGTTACCTTTGAATCTTTGTTCGATGAAAACTTGCAACCAATATTAATTATTAACAATAAAGAACATTTTTCTGCCTTTCTATTGCTTCATTTTACATTTTCCCGCTTCAACCTCTCTAACTTAATAAAACATAATTTTCTAGACAATTGCGTAGCAAACATGACTATTTTTAATCAAGATATTATATTATTAATGATGATTTCATGCAATATATGAATATATAGATCAACTTCTTTTTATCGTGGCACTTATCTATTGAAACAGTCGATCGATTGAATATTCAATAACTACCACTTAACACTAAAGTTACCGATGCTTCAAGGATACTTATTTATTTTTATTTTAACCGCTTTGGTAGCTCTAAATAGTGTTGAATATACCTTTGAATTGTTGAAGAAAGCTTATTTTATATAATTTCTGCATGAATTAATCAAAATCTGTGTTTAAATTTCGAACACGTTTAGGCTGACATCTATGAAAGTTGGTTTGCACAACCTAGTAAAATATCCCTACAAAAACACATTGATAACTTCTTAAAAACAACACAGAATATAAAGATGCATTTTACTCTGAATAAAGTTCCACAATTTATGCATTCTAATGTTTTTAAATGTCGAAACGTAAGTTAAAAGTATATAGAAATTTTAATTGTCACACTGTGCTCTTTACTTTTATTTTTTATGCTTGCTGTAGCTGTCTTAACCTACTCTTACAGAATGGAAAATGTTTCTCAGAATGGTATAAGTTATACCACAAACAAAAGAAAACGTTACGTTATTTTATTCAATGTTTTAATAAAATCTTAAATATTNGTTGAACATAAAATAAAAAAAAAACGAGCGTTTACTCACACGCAACTCTAATCGTTCCACGTGCATCCACGATTCATCGTTTTTGGGCATTACAAAATTCGCAGCACTAATTTATGTATGAGAACAGCAACGCGAAATACTTGTTAGCCGCAACGTTACTAAATAATTTAAAAAAGTGTAAAATAAAAGTGTTTAAACGTTTAATAAGAATCAGATAATTAAAATTAACTTACTGTTCTGTTTCTGTAGCATCATATGCTATCTTTATAAAAAACTTCTACCATTATCCTGTTTTTGTTACCTTTGAATCTTTGTTCGATGAAAACTTGCAACCAATATTAATTATTAACAATAAAGAACATTTTTCTGCCTTTCTATTGCTTCATTTTACATTTTCCCGCTTCAACCTCTCTAACTTAATAAAACATAATTTTCTAGACAATTGCGTAGCAAACATGACTATTTTTAATCAAGATATTATATTATTAATGATGATTTCATGCAATATATGAATATATAGATCAACTTCTTTTTATCGTGGCACTTATCTATTGAAACAGTCGATCGATTGAATATTCAATAACTACCACTTAACACTAAAGTTACCGATGCTTCAAGGATACTTATTTATTTTTATTTTAACCGCTTTGGTAGCTCTAAATAGTGTTGAATATACCTTTGAATTGTTGAAGAAAGCTTATTTTATATAATTTCTGCATGAATTAATCAAAATCTGTGTTTAAATTTCGAACCCGTTTAGGCTGACATCTATGAAAGTTGGTTTGCACAACCTAGTAAAATATCCCTACAAAAACACATTGATAACTTCTTAAAAACAACACAGAATATAAAGATGCATTTTACTCTGAATAAAGTTCCACAATTTATGCATTCTAATGTTTTTAAATGTCGAAACGTAAGTTAAAAGTATATAGAAATTTTAATTGTCACACTGTGCTCTTTACTTTTATTTTTTATGCTTGCTGTAGCTGTCTTAACCTACTCTTACAGAATGGAAAATGTTTCTGAGAATGGTATAAGTTATACCACAAACAAAAGAAAACGTTACGTTATTTTATTCAATGTTTTAATAAAATCTTAAATATCGTGATCTTATCTCCAATAATTAAATGTTAATTATATTTCAGATCAGATATTATAGTAAAAAAGTGGAACCTGATACAGAAATACCTGTAAATGTATTGAAAAAATATTATAGTGCGACCGATCAAGTTACCAAAGGTGCTATATATGATAATAAACCTTTCAAATTCACTTGTATAGCTGGTAAAAAATATTCATGGTGCTTATGCGGTAAAAGTAAACAACAACCATTCTGTGATGGCACTCACAGGAATCAATTCCTTAAAATTAAGGAAAGGCCTATCTTTTTTGCTGTCGAGGAAACCAAAGATTATTGGCTCTGTAATTGCAAACAAACATCAAATCGACCGTTTTGTGACGGTACCCATCTGCATGAAAGTATTGCGATGAAAAAAAAATAATGTAGATATAAAGGTCAATAATTAAATTGTTAGTTAAAATGTTTTTTGCTCAATGCAACTTTTACTACGAAAAATATATTGTTTCTTTTTCTTATACAGGTGGTTGCTTTTCTCCATAAAATCCTAAATACCTTCTTTCCAATATTATCAACAATGAAAAAAACTTTAATCCTCTTCGTATAATTTTCAATGCTGTTTTTCGATAAATAGAAACTCACTATGAGCTACACAGACGCTAACTTCACTTTGTAAATGTTTGAATTTTGAATTTGTTATACGATCCATATGCAACGACGTTTACAATGAATAGAATGTAAAGCTAATCATAAATGTTTCTTAAAGAACTATACGAAATAGTTTTTATTCATTTTTTTTGTATCTATCAATTGGTTCTACAATGAAATCTGCGTAAGTTTCCGACATTTTATTTTCGATAAATTCCACGTATTTCGTATTATTATATCCATTGTAATTCGAACTGTATGTTTTATAAATTGCACTATTTAAAAGGAAATACAATAATGTCTGATTAAGAATTTTTATTATTTTACCGTGACCAGGAATTCAAAACCACCTGTTGCAATGAGAAAGCACGTGAACCGACCAAAATATGATAATGATACATCCAAGGAACCTGTTAAAGTCTTTTGTCGTTTGAGACCAATGATACATCCTAATGATATATCTTGTATAAAAATTATTTCCGATACAAGCTTGGTTATTACGTCACCGGAATCAGTAACAAACATTCGCAATGCAAACAAGGCTATTCAAACGTGTTTTAGCCACGTATTTGGTCCGAATGCTTCTCAAAGAGAAGTATTCAATGTTGTGGCCTTACCGCTTGTTACAAATCTTATTAATGGCAAAAATAGTTTACTCTTCACATACGGAGTAACTGGAAGCGGCAAAACTTACACTATGTCTGGTAATCTGCACGATGCAGGTATCATGCCGCGTAGTTTAGATGTTATTTTTAACAGCATAGCAAACTATCAAACAAAGAAGTTTATCTTCAAACCAGATAAACTAAATGGTTTTGACATACAAGGTGATACTGATGCAAGGTTGGACAGACAAAACGAACTTCAGAAATTTGTTACTTCTCACAGTGGAAAAACCCCTAAAATGTAAGTGGTATTTATTCATGAAATAAGATATAATATTGTATTTACTATAAAATTTTAATGTTTTGTACTTTTCAAAGGTGCAAAGCGGATGATAATGGTAATCCCTTAAATTTAAGCAATGAATCTCAAACTTTAGATGTTGACGAAGATAACGTGTATGCAGTCTTTGTTACATATATTGAAGTTTATAATAACAGTGTATATGATTTATTAGAAGAAAATGAAGGGAGAACAAAGTGAGTATACGCTTTAAAAAACTGATTAACATTCTACAAAATTTATGAAAAACCTTAGAACTTTGCAGAGTAAAATTATTAGAGAAGACGGGAATAGAAATATGTACGTTCACGGATGTACAGAAATAGAAGTAAAGAGCTCAGAAGAAGCATTTGAAATATTTCAACGTGGCCAATGTAAAAGACACATTGCATATACTAATCTTAACGCAGAATCAAGCAGATCGCACAGTGTTTTCACTATAAGACTTGTACAGGTAAAGAAATTGTAATTATACCACTATCGTCTTACGTCTACAACACTAATTTCTTACCAGGCACCACTAGATAAGGAAGGTGAACAAGTTGTTCAAGACAAACGAGTGATTTGTATCAGTCAATTATCTTTAATAGATTTAGCTGGAAGTGAACGTACAAATCGCTCAAAAAACACTGGACAAAGACTTAGGGAAGCAGGTAATTTGTAAAAATATTATACCATCGATCGTTTACGTAATTTATATTTATTAAAATAGGAAATATAAATAATTCATTAATGACGCTACGCACTTGCTTGGAAATACTTCGTGAGAATCAGACACAGGGTACAAATAAAATAGTCCCCTATCGTGATTCGAAAATAACGCATCTATTTAAAAATTACTTTGATGGTGAGGGGAATGTCAGAATGATCGTTTGCGTTAATCCTAGTATAGACGATTATGATGAAACTATTGTGAGTACCTTGATTTTTAGAGTAAAATAGTGTTTGAAATATAAATTACTTGTATGATAGAAAAAAGTTTATTTTTCATACAGCAAGTGCTAAAGTTTGCTGAAGTTAGCCAAGAGGTACAAATCACAAATTCAACAACTTCAAAATTAGATTTAGGATACATACCTGGTAGAAGACAAGCCAATAAAGTAAGAAAATAGAAAAGTATACGTTAAGAGTAATTTCTTACATCTGTTTGATTACTGAAATCATTTTTTTATAGATGTTCAAAGAAGCAAGAAACAGGCTGGAAAGTGATGGTCATCCTGGTGCTGCTGATTTAGAAGTTGACTTAGGTTTAGTGTATAGGTATACTACATTCTAATATTATTCGCTTATAATAAAAGAGTCTAAAGTCTTGTTATGTAATACATTTTCTTTTAGTCTCGGAGGCCCGTTTCCAGAAATGGATGTTTCGAATCCACACAACGATGAAATAATTACTACGCTTATGCGTTTCTTAGAACTGCGTATTCAGAAACGAAACATCTTGCAAGAGGATCTGAAACAGAAACGTAAATTTTAAAAGTTTTAATTACAAACTGAAATCCTTTCGGAAAATTTATATCAAATTTGTCTTTTTAGAAACTAATTTCAGAAATATGTTGGTAAAAGTGGAACGAGAAAATGTATCATTAAAAATTGAAAATTCTACATTTAAAGCATCAAACGATCAACAACAAAAAAAAGTAAGCCTTTACGTGAATAAATGTTTTAATTATTACAATTATTGTTGTTAAATAATTATAGATATCTGCATTGGAAGCTCACATCTGCAAAACAGAAGCCCAAATCGATACTTTACTGTACAGATTAAATAGTGCAAATGACATAATCAGACATATGAAGCAAGAAGTAATTCTTTTATTTTATACCATAATTTATTTCTATTTTTTTATTGAACAAAAATTAATGATACTTTTTAACAGCTCAAAAACAAGGATATGTTAGTAAATCAACGTACAATGGAGAAGCAAAGAGTAAAAGAAAAGTATAGCAGTAAAATTCAAGCAGAAACTGATAAAATGAGCCAAGAATTAGAAAATAAACTTCGTCGACAACGTGAACTCCTTAAGGTATAATACGTTAGTTATACATATTTTATATATTTATTAATTTATCTGTTCGTTTATTTAGAATCAAATGAAAGAAAAAGAAGACAAACTGAAATTGGTAAAACAGATATTAGTAAGCGACGACGAGATCGATACAAAAGAAAGATTAGAATCAAATGAAACAATTCAAGTATCGAACGAATCTGAAATGCCTATAACGTCTAAAGTTATTACAATTACCCCAACTACTCCAACTACTAGCTCAGAACCTATACCCTCTACAACCACCCCAAGAACAGTTACAAAAAGTGTTTCTGCGGTTAAATTTGAAGATAGCGGCGATGTTCGATTAAGTAGAAAAGTAAATGGAGTAATCGATAATTTTATAATATACATTTACGATCAAATTATTTTACCTTCTACAATTTTTAGGAAAGAATTCCAGTAGTGAATTTGCGCTACAGGCGATCGCAAAGTGCGGACAGATGGATCAATCATCGACCTCCCGGTTTAGTCCCAGTTGGGACTATTCTACAGCCATTCATCCGACATAAACGAAGCGTCACGCAGTTGACCGATCCGAAAGACATTACGAACAGAGCATCCAGATATTGCCTTGTTGCACAGGAACAAGACACTGACGGTGAACTTGAAACTAAATTATATAAAGTAAGTATTAGTGACCTTTTTCTAAATGTAGATACATTTGTAATAGAATAATGATACAATTGTTGGATCATAGGGTGATATATTACCAACTAGTGGAGGAGGTGCTCAAGTTGTATTTAATGATATGGAACATTTAAAACAAGTTTCACCTATTGTAAGTAGGAAACGCAGCGGTTACTTGAGGCCGGAACAAAATCTCGCGTCTCAAACAGATTGTTGCGAATCAGAAGAAAATAATTCAAAGAAACCTCGAGTATAATTTATTAGACAAATTTTTGTAGGTGCCATTGCTTTGCTTTCGAAACACTGCAAGTGCCTCATAAATAGTGCTAAATACATAGTATATATGTAAAAACCAAAGATTCGAAGAAATGACATATGCTTCAATTTTATATGCAATAGCTGAAGTACAAATTAGTTTTAAGTATATAATTAACATTTAGTATATTCTTGTTTAATTTGATGGCAAAATATATATCTTCCGTTATGAAGTTATTTTAGCAATAAAAAAATAATTTGTTTTTAGTTTAAACTACATAATCATATTGTTACAACAAATATATTTTGTTTAAAATGTACCGCTTCTATAGCTTAACATAAAATAAAATTCAACATACATTTTCCTAATATCTTTTTTTATTTATAATTCCTTATTGTGTTAGATGTCCATTTATTTCCCGTGGCTTATACAACACAGACTCTGTGAATAATACAAACGTTAGGACAACAGAAGCCTGGATATGTATTGCCAACAGTGAAGTAGTGAATATATACATCGTTTCTACACGGTGCGAACTGCAAAAATCTAAATTGAAAAATGATCAAAGTGTTTTTTTTTGTAATTTAATTAAACAAACGGTTTACGAATCTGTATGCTTCAAAGTTTCTAATGAAATGAAAATTTCGTACAAACTTTAAACATTGTCAGAATTTACAAATCAATGAATATATGGTAAATAAAAAAAAAAAGAAAAATTGTGTGTCTGAAAAATTTGTTCCTGCGTAACAGTACATTGTAGCGGACAGAACAAGTTACATTTTATCTTATAGAAACTATAACATACAGAAATTGAGCGTATTTTTGTAACTGTTACCGTTTTCTATAGTACAGCTTTGTTGGCAATATGTATTACATTTTCATTTTCTTTTGTTGTTCTCCCAATGTGTTGGCAACGTATAAAATCATACAAAATATCGAGACTAGATGAATACCTTAATTAGTAAAGTAATTATTCGTTATATTATGATCAGTTTTAACAAATTATAAAAAATCGATTATTAGATTCTTTAAAGGTAGAGTGTTATGCAACGATGCATTCTCCCTTTTGTTTTTGTATGAAATAACAATATACGATCTTAAGACATAGTTTATTAGAAATTATTTGTTACTAGGTAAGTTTGACGAATAAAAAAAGGTGAAGCTACATTAAATTGTCTTGCATTGAAATTAAGCGAGATCTTGTGCAACTAGTTGCGCTACAGCTTAACGCATTGAGAATCGAATGCTACAAAAAACTCGTTCCTTTCAAATCCTGTTACTAAAAGTAGTATACTACTAGTAAGTTGATTTTGCTCAATTTTTTACGTTAAAAGAAGAACACAGATATAAGTTAAATCCCACTTTTCAGAAATATAATAAATCAACCTTCTATTCTCAATGCGTAAAAGAAAGATATATTTCGTATCTTTTTTTTTTTAAATTCTGCGTTCAAATAATTGGCTAATTTTGAGCACTTTATGATTTAAAGGAGACATGAATCGTGCATAATACATACGACTCATTTTGTTCCCTGTAAATGTACTTCACGAACTAAACGAATCGATAGTCTAAACATCGATTCGCGGTAACTGAAATGACCGAAGAGATGACATTTACAGACTTTAACATTTACTCATAATTTTTAAAGTTTGAAGCTCTTATTCTATAGTACCNAAAAAAAAAAAAAAAATTACCTTCTTTACTAGGAATCGCATAAATATCTAATTCAGGAATTATTGCATCTTCATACTGCAGACTCGTATCGCGCATCAACGCGGCATGTGGTGATTCAGGAGGCGTTGCCATACCAGCAACGCCGCTCCAACCCCATAAACGGCTGATAACGGAAATAAATGTTACAAATTTCGATAAAATTGTATAAAATTCAAGAATGCATTTGATATTTCAAGAATATGATACGTACTCTCCCATTGGACCTCGTGATTCAAGTCCACTTCCAGATTCGCTATCATCTTCTTCTTCGTGATTATCCTCCTCCTCTTCTCTTTCAGCCCGTTCTCTATTTTCTTGTTCAGCTCGTGCACAATCGTGTAACCCGAGTAATAATGAATAATCCATCAAATGCAATTTTGTTAAAAACTGTAAGAATAAATTTCTCAATAGACGTTGTACAATTAATCAAATCCAATAAATAAGGGAAAAAACGCACATCAACGTCAGCGGTTAGGGTTTCTATAAGTTTAGCCTTTGCTTCTTCACCGATATAAATTTTTGTTCCTTCTTTAACAAAATCGTTATCTTTATAAGTAGGCAGATCTTTTTCCTTTTCTTTGTCCGATGCTTCGCGATCTACCGTTGAGCCTTTTAAATCGAATTTTTTATGAGTAGTTAAGTGATTTGAAAATACATTCCTTATAGCAACGACATAATGTTCGACTCCGTCTACCGTCAAACGATACATGCCAAGATATTGGGGTAGCAAAGTTTTCCCATGCCTTTCCACAATATACTGCAAATATAAAATTGTTAGTAGTATATAAAAGAAAATATATATGCGATAACCACGTACAAATAACAATTTATGCTTACTGGATGATAATGTTTTAAAAATGAATACATTCTCTCGACTTCTTCTCTTGTAAGAGTTTTGATTATGAACAATTTATCATAAGACTGGTAAAATTTTGCGCCACTTTTACCAGATGAATCTTCTAATATCGGTTGTGATCTGAAAAAGGTCAAAATAATGACATTTTTTACTTCTGTTATTAGTTTGGCATAATGGCTTAATAAATTATTCATGTACAGCAACAAAATGTTTCTCTTTATAAGTTTATAACACACTAACAGCTATTAATCTGTATTTACTACATATGTTAACATGCATATGAAAAGAATAATCATAAAACATAATAACTAATTCGTATTAATATTATTATCTACATACTATACAAAAATATATACACCATTATAACAAAATAAAAATTATGAATGCCCAGTATGAATATAACACATTTAAGGATATATTAGAAGAAGAAAAAAATGTTCATGCTTTGTAGCTCCAAATGATTTCTGAAAGTTTTATTTTTTGCATTTTACAAATATCTAGTTACGAACGTGTACTCTACATTGAATATTGTATAAAACCAGCTATGCTTCTTTTAACTGATTTCTTCCATTTAATGAAAATCCCACGGAAACCTGTTAGCCACAAGCAACACCCACAAAATGAAAAATCAAGTCTGGCTAACCTCAGACGCTTTGGTTTAAAACTGTAGGAACGTAGTAGTGGTTTATTTAGGACTGGAATTTGTGAAAGAACAGGAGGAGAAAAGGTTATTGAAGGAACTGTGGCAGAATGCTGAACCATTTTATGAGTCTTCCCATTCCTAGCCAAATCCCAATGCCTCTCTGATAGGGAAGGATTAAATGCCCGACATCTAGCACCAAAATTCTTGTATTACAATTTACTACCATCAATTCTTAGTTGTTACATCCAAATGAAAAGTATTATTTTCTATGTATAAAGAAATGAAGGAAATTCATTGTATCCATGTATATTTATACACATTTTTGTAGGTACAAAATCATACAGTGAATTTACATTCAAGAATATATTAGTCACAATTCGTTACCAGCTAATACATTTTTTCTATTTGAGTTTTTGTTAAACTTAATAATATATCTCTTTCCTTATTTCTTTAAACTTGTGTTTTCAGTTTGATATATGATAGATATATTTTTCAAAAAAGATGTATTTATTAATGGAAAAAATTACTGATATCATAAGAAAATATTTTGTACGATATTTCAATACAAAATTGATCTCAAATACCATGATAAAATTTTTAATTACAATGATTTGCCTATGACTCATTGGGTGGATTATCTTCCTTCAAGGTTGTATCAAGTAAAGCCCCTAAATCTGCAATACTCTATAAATAAGTAAACGTGCTATATAGCAGAATAAATAAAGAAACATTTACCAAATTATAGTAATACATACAGATACTTTATATGTGCATTATAGATACAATAATTTATGCAAAAAGCTTTCACATAGAATACAACATCTTTGGCATGCAGTGCAATATAATATAATAAAAATATAAGAAATAAATTACGCTTTACTTCTTATTTATATAATTCATCTCAAATAGATGTTTGATTTCAAATTACTTCAATGATACTTTCCAATTATTTTCTGAAATGAACTATATGCGTGTATTTGAAAAGTATGAAATATAAAATATCTTTTACCTTGTCATTGATTCCTTATAGTCCAAATCATCTATACCAAATCTTTCTCGCAAATTTCTGAATACTAATGGACAATATTCTTTGAACTTAAAATGAGAGGGCATATTTTCTCTAAAACAAAAAATTAAATACATAAATATTGACAACTTCCTACCTCAACAATATAAATGTTTAACATACGATACGATCAAACTTTTCATATTTCTAACTATTCAATAACTTTTACAGAATGTTATCAAAATATACAAACATCTTTTAAATTAGGAAACAAAGCTATGAATATCTTTATCGTTAACTACAATCTCAGATCATGAGGACCTTCATTGATTCTATTATTAAAAGCAGTGACCAACCTACTAATTCAGTATTTAGTGATATATTTAGAATAGGCCACCACAGTTGCTTGCTTTACATTTACATTAATGATTTTTTTCTTACATTAGACACATTACCTTTACGACTAAGGCCATCATTAACCACATTTACATTTGATATTTCTCTTGTTATTTTTATCATTTCCATCAATCTTAGACTAAAATATATATTGTTATACAATATAATTCAACTCACTTGTTGAAAAGATGATTATCCACTTTTAACTTGCTGTAAGCTCTGAAATCGTCTGGCAGGAGCACTACTGGTATATTAACATGACTAAGCTCATTTATCTGCAATACATTAGATGTAACGCTTATATAAATAAAATTATCTAAATCAATCGGGAAATTATTAAAAAATTTATTATAAAAAGTTAAATAAAGGATACTTAAATTACGTAAAGAACACCTACACGTATACTTGTAGTCAAAATTTATCGCATAGTTTGTACAAAATGAAATTACGCGTTAATATAGAAAAAAGTCATCCGTAAATAAATATAAAAATTACTACAAATATCTGTATTCCTTTTGGTTCTATTAAAACAACAGAAAGATTGTAAAATATAACAAAATTCACTCAACTGTTTAAACAAACGATTTATCAATTCACAATTTTTTTTTAAATACATAACATTCCCCAAACAAAATATTATTCGACTAATTAAATTTCTGTCGTACGAAATAAACATAAGGTAAATGTAAATGTCAACATGATCTCAAACATAAATAAAATCACACAACGGTTTGCTAAGAGATGTACAAAATAAAACATAAATCCTTCAATGTTTTCTAATAATAATAATAAAAAAAAAGCTTTCCGTCATTTCTACTATATAAGCGCAAATGTAAAATGATCCAAAAACACTGTAAATTACAAGAAATAAATATTGCGCAACACGCGCCTCAAATACATATTCTCAAGATTTGTAAAGACCGTGGAAAAAAATTACATTGACGCGGTATAACAAAACAATAGATAATTTTTCTAAATTTCCAATTCTGTTTAGTTTGAGGAAAATGAAAGAGGAAAATGGCATTTCGATGACGTACGACGCTGTCACGCAGTTATGTTAGTACTCACCGTGTGATTGACACCCCACATAAAAACACTAAGAAGAGGTTCATTTGCACGAAACAGCTTAACCTTCTGATGCTTAACTCGAAAATGTTTCTTTTTCAGCTTGCTAAGCCCACTGGACATTTGTGGTAAACTGGACATGTTTCTCGCGCTGATGCCTGCTACGAATACTTCTGATAACACCCCTGTTACACACTCGGCGAGGAGTACGACAAATTTCTTATACTGTCGTCATCGCAGAACGCCTCATACGGCTACGCTAACGCGGAAAAAAAGTCGCAAGTTTAATAGAATATTCGCGGTCAGGTCCCAACTGTACCCTACCGCGGTTGATTAGCGACTGAGCTCCTTTTAAAAATGGCGAGAACAACCATGTCCTACCTGCAACTTGCAACAGCTATAGAAACTCTGCGGATACGCGAGTTGCGCCTTGGCACCGTTTCCAATTGTGGCGAACAAATTTCACTGAAATTTTTTACATTATAACAACGCTCAATTATTGCATCAAATTGTATTGATATGTTGTGAAATATTGATATACCTTAAACAGCCTCCTTGTAATAGTTTCCCAGATGATGAAACACATTTTTTAACGTTTTCTGAAAA
Organism: Ctenoplectra terminalis; assembly: GCA_019453375.1. Taxonomy (NCBI): domain Eukaryota; kingdom Metazoa; phylum Arthropoda; class Insecta; order Hymenoptera; family Apidae; genus Ctenoplectra; species Ctenoplectra terminalis. Next base: position 786,558 of record SMSQ01025707.1, read on the forward strand.
GAATTCATGATTGTTTAAGTATTTTAAAGCAAACTACTGTCTATTGATTTTTTTGATAATTCTAACTGATAATATAAAGCGTATAAAATAATAATACGCATTATGATTAAGTATGAAATTAGTGGAAGATTATTTTACCTTTTACTGTTCAAAACATAAGATACTTTGGATGTTTAATATATATATATGTACGTTATATCTGTTTTGTGTAACTTTATATGTTTAAATTGTAGTAAACATTTTGTGCAACACACTGAGACAACAAACAGAATTTCCTATGAAAAAATTGGACATCTTAGGCAGCTGAACAAGACGTATAATGGTTTTACATTTAAGAGTTAATTTCAATTGTTTAGATTGAGTAAGAAGTAATTTATCTTAACGTATTTATTAATAAATTGCATTTCCTGACTGTTCAACCTTAAAGAGCAATTTATGGTAATAATGTAAACGCGTCATAACGCGTGCACCAAGAAAGCCGCCACTGAAAGTCGTGCTAAAAAACTCATTAAAATACTTAGCTCCACGTTCGAATATAAAAATGGAAACAATGTCGAATCCTTATCCGAAAAACATGCACGACTCTTACGAAGACGAGGAAGAAAGAAAGCACTTTCAACGTATTGTCTCGGCTTTCAAATATTACAAGTAAGTACATCGTGAAAAATCATTTCGTTTGACTAATCCTCGAGTCGATGTTTCGTCCTTATCTTTATTGCCTTTATTCTTTTACTTTTTTCATCAAACATAATACTCGTGATAACTTTATAAAATGTCGTTCATGATTTTCCGATTGTCGTTGGAAATTCTTATTACCATTACTTAACCTTTAATGATATGGCATTGCACTATGACGTTTTACTTGCTGTATTTTATGGTTGTCCTGTAATTATAGAAACAGTATTTAAGATTGTCTTACTGTAATATTACTGGTTAAGTAAAGATGCAACAATCTTTGCTTAAAAGAATAAATTCATAGGTATATCAAGTAAGACGCGACTATGTTTAGTTTCTGAATTATTCTTCTGAAATCAGTTTTAAATTAACAATTGCATAACTCAAGCGTACGGAGAGTAAAATTTAAAGGTGTAATAATTCTGTGAATACCGCTTACATGTTAATTTTCTTTTTGCAGAAATCATTCGCTGCTAAGGGTTAAAAAAACAGAATCCTATTTAGTATCAATTCCAGCTCACCATCAAAAGCTTTTGTCAAAGTACAGGGAACATCTGCAAGAAGTCAAAAGATGTATTGAAAATAATGACGAAATAATTAAGCTTATCATAAAGGATGTAGCTCATATTTTTGAAAATGTGAGCCCAGCTAGTGCACAGACTGAAAGTGTAAGAAAAGTTTACGTGGTGTGTGGCATGTATATCCTGTTGTACAATATCATATATTTTTGTCATTGTGATCAATTTATTTTAGTAATCGTATTAAATATATACAATATTTATGTGAACATTATTGAATAATGTTTTATTTTATCCTCTTGAAAAATTGGAGTTACAAAGTTATATTCATTTAATCCTTCTCTCGTTGATTAATTTAATTTTAATAAGAAATTAGTTCAACCGTTAGCATTATTAAGAAAAAGTAATTCCCTATGTATTGTATATAAAAATGTTTTATTACAATGTTATCTCTTTTTAACAAATATTTGATCTATTTCTTTCATTCAAGCTTGGATCTTTTTATCATCGTAACAAGCTTCTTTTTTTATAAAACTATATTCTATTGTACAAAATATAGGTAGGTCTGATTGCAGACATTAAATCCTCGTCCAGTAATGGCTGATCAAGAAAAAGTCCAAGCTACAATTAAACAACTGGTTCGCGATTGGAGCGTGGAAGGTGCCGACGAACGCACAGCGTGTTATCAGCCTATTATAGACGAAATTATGTATCAATTTCCTGTAGAATATTGGTATGAATCCTTCAAACTTTTTAAATACTTTATATATCCAATAAAATGTTCCATTAAAAATTAAATTAAGATATTTAGAATAACTACCGTGATGTAGTGAAACATAGTTCAGAAAAGTATGAAATGATAGGTAAATTTCCAGTATACCATCGGATGTGCAAATTCTAGTACCTGGAGCAGGTTTAGGAAGATTAGCATATGAAATTGCGAGACGTGGATATACTTGTCAAGGAAATGAATTTTCTCTTTTCATGCTCTTCGCTTCTCACTTCGTATTAAATAAGTAAGTAGAAGTTAAATACTGTAACAAATATTACTCGATTTAAGATGACTTTTACTAAAAATATTAAATACTTTAAAGATGCAGGGGAGTAAATTCATATCAAGTACATCCATGGGTACATCAGTATATGAACAATTTAAAACCAGAACATCAAACTCAAGCTGTATTCTTCCCAGATGTAAACCCTAGTGATCTTCCAGAAAATGCACAGTTCTCTATGGCGGCTGGAGATTTCCTGGAGGTAAATATTCATAGTGCGTAAAAAAAATAGATAAACATTTAAAAAATTTCGATTTGTACATTTTAGGTATATACAGAAGACAATCACTGGGATTGTGTTGCCACATGTTTTTTTATAGATTGTGCAAATAATGTTGTACAATTTATTGAGACTATCTATAAAATTCTAAAGCCAGGAGGTGTATGGATAAACCTGGGACCATTACTGTATCATTTTAGTGATATGCCAATGGAAGATTCAATAGAACCAAGTTACGATGTTGTTCGCGATGTAATTCAGGGTTTTGGATTTCATTTAGAGGTAAGTAAGTTTATAACAAAATTGAAAATAAAAAATTATCTGAATCTTACTATTTATCGTACTTTCAGAAAGAAGAAACACACGTAAAAACACGATATGCACAGAATGTTAACAGTATGTTACAATGCGAATATAATAGCGTATATTTCGTTTGTCGAAAACCTAAAAGATACATAGATAATGATATGAGTCACAGAAATGGCTCTGAAAGTAATGGTATGCAAGAACAAGAAAACTAACTATTGACAACCTGCTGTGTTTTACTTGTAAGAAAAATTGATATAACTGTAAATTCATTATGTAATAGGTTCATTACTATGAAAGCAAAGCTGTTATACTTTATGAATCAAGTCAATATTAGGTAATTTAAATCTAGAAAAAAAAGAAACAAAAAATCTTTAAATATAGTTAAATGTTAAACCAATATTTTTTTATCAAGAATTTTATTTCACTAGAACTAAATGCTAAACATAACATAACAGCTTTGTTGTTAACGAACTGGATAATAAAGTGGTGTAGTTATTTTTTTAAACGTTGACAAAAGTTGATTCAAGTTTAAAGTAGTGAATCTTCTTTGATACTAGTAACAGTTTTGCAATTTTCCTTTTGAGTTCAATATTTGTGATTTAGCACATCATTAAGGTTTATTGTTTGAAATATTTACCAAATACCGTGATGATATGAAATAAAAGAAACTCTATTTGGTTGCGTGTATATATACCATACAATGCCCTTGATTTGTAATGCTATTTTCCAATTGTTTTAAAAATAAATTTCATTTATTGTCAAATTTATCTTATAAACCAATGTTGCCATGTCCAATTTTTGTGAATTATAATATTACAAAAGTGGTGCAATTAAACAAATTCGGTGTTTTTTATTGCAGAGTTATTTCTTTTATTTTTTTCAATGATATATTTTTGTATAAGATTATTGTTATTATGATTCACAAAAAATCGGTAACATTACGCAACAAAAATTTATTTTGCAATGTAGGCCAAAATTATTATACAATAAGTTAGGCCTAATGATGTATTAATATAATTTTTTATATTTTATATTTAAAAAAAATACATTTTGAAAAACTTTGATTAAAAGATTTATTGCCTTTTAAAATATTTTATCTTAAGGCATTTTTAGTACAAAAATAACTGATAACCAAATATGTTGATACTTCTTTTCTTTATAAACTTTTATTAAGATACTGTACAAACAATGACGCAATTTGATTTATTTGATTTTGTTGCATCTTACTATAAGTTAAAAATTGTCTTCGTAATCTCATAAGCTGTGCTGCAGTACACGGGTTCTGCACCGTCAAGTTATATCCTGGTATTTTAAATTCACTTTCAATACCCAGTTGTTTAGCTGATAATATTGCCTTTATCAAAAAAAAAGGATATACAGACTTACGATTTACCATAATTAAATTATGATTTTTCATTTCCTGTAGTACCACAAATCTTACAACACTTTGGTAATCGATGGATAAAAATTTTCTAACAACTTACATTGACAATTTCTTGAGTTATTGTATCCAATTCATATAAATAGTTTGTAGATGACAATGGTGGCTGAAATATATATTTTAGCCAATTTAAAAATTATATTAATCAACTTTGAAATAACATCTGTACAAATACTAACACATTGTGTACTTAAATTTGGTTTCGGTGCTTTCACTTCGTACAATGATCTATAAATTTCATTAAATTTTAATTCATCTTCCGCTGATACAGCAAACAATGGTGAATCCCAACGATTTTTATTATCCGGCGTTTCATATCTATATGTTACATTATAAATTTCTAATCACATTCCATTAAAGAGCTGACTTATTTAATCTATGATATTTTTTATTACCTCATTACAAGTGCATCAAAAATTTCTCTACTATATTGTTCACTTTTTGGTCTTTTTTCATTCCACAGCCAAGCATGCTCGACTGGTATATCACAAAATATTGTACATTGAGGAGTTTTATACAATTTTGTCATACAATAAATCTCGTACCGATATCCTTTAATATAATTACTACCGTCAATAATTAATAAATCATTTGTATTTAACATTCGTTGTGCCGTTGACTTTATATCGCTTCTAACGCTTTTCTCTTTTTTAGAATCTATAGCACGCAAAAAAATCAGAGTAAATTTTAATTTTTCCTATAGTAATATAACAAAATTACAATAAATAATATTACGAGATGAAATCTAACCAGCGTAAAATGTATTTCTGTCAAAACCTGCTTTGGTCACTACATCAATTTCATCTATAATTTCTACATTTTTTCCTGCCTTATTTATAAAATATTCTTTCAATTCAAAAGCTCGTGTTGTTTTACCAGTGCATGGTATACCAGTAATAATAATAACTGGCATGGTACAAAAATTATTTCAAAATTAATAAATCAATATAAACAGTTTAACCTATCACCGACCATGGACGCAGCCATTTTTAAAAACCTACAATTTTACGATGAATTTACACGATCTATGTTTTTCGTATGGTACAAAAAATAAGTAATATAAAAAGCTGAGGAATTTCCTAAATTTTTTAAAAAGCTATTGATAAAATATAAGATGAAAACGTAAAAGGTAAAAGAAGAAAAATAATAATTAAGATATGTTATTACGTATGTATAATTAAAATTCGCCTTATTTAGCCCTTACGCTAGATTACCCGAGTTACACAATAGATTTAAAATTGTAGAATTCATAAAGTATTGCAATAAAGGAAATTTTTCAAACCTACGACTCTATTATTGTTACCTAATTTAATTTAACTAACATTGAAGTTAATTGTTCTTAGATATTAGACACTCTTAAGTTACCTGTGATTACATTGAGTTTCAGTTTTCATTGATAAATTTATCATGTTACTCATCTATAGATATTTGTTCTGAACACCTAGTACATATGTATATGTATCTGTACACAGAAACATGTACACCGTGCACGATTATCGGCAACAGGTTTTAGTTCTATCTTTTTTCAAACCACATGCACAGCTACTTTTCTTTTTCCTCGAGAATGGAAGTACCGTACTGTGGTCGAGTGAAAGCTATCTACGAGGACAATAACTCCGCATTCGCGTAGCGGTTCTCTACACTCGATAATGAAGGTGTACGATTTCTTATCTCTGCTCACAATTTTACTCCTAACGAGTAATGGTACTCTAGGTGAGTGTATATTAATTAAATCAAGATCATTTGTTTAACACAAACACAATAACACTTGTCATAAATTTAAAAAAAGTACTCCATTCATTTTATAATATCTTTGTTATACAATTATATGTATATGTATATTATATTATTTTTCGTTTAAAGAAAAAATGAATGAAGCACTGAATCGCCGAAATCAATTTTCTGTGTGAAACTCTTAAGACAAAGATACAAAGAGGAGAATATGAACAGTTCTGCGTACAATTTAACTGCCGTATATATGTCCGTCGATGATACACCGTGTAACAAATAAGAAAGTCTGGAATGCATTTGACATTTTCTTTCGTAGCTTATGCAACGCAAATCTGACATTTCGATGCGACCTTCGTTTAAATCTGTTCCTCGGAGAAATACAGATGACCAAAAAACCGATTCAATTCCGATCCTCACAGGCGATTCATTTTTTTTTTTTTTTTTCTATCAGCGAACAAAGAAATTCTAAAAAATATACAAAGCGTAACACGTTGTAGGCATGAATCATCAACGAGATAATTGTAATAATGTTACATTAAAATGATACTTATTTTTTTTCTAAGCTCTATTAAAGGCTAAACACAACAAGGTAGTAACTTGTTATGTCGCGTCTTGGGCCGCTTACAGACCGAACAATGGAAAATTTGGAATTGGAAATATTCGGCCAGAACTTTGCACGCACCTCGTATACGCGTTCGCCGGGTTGAATGATACAACGTGGACTATCAGGAGCCTCGATCCCGGAATGGACATTGAAAATGGTAAGTACATATCCTGGGTTTACTAGAAGAATTTAATTAAACGATTATCCAGAGAAATGACCGAGTAATATTCTAGGAATCGGAAATTATAAAAAAATGACCCAACTCCGTTATAAGAATCCTGAATTGAATGTCCTTCTTGCAATCGGAGGGTGGAACGAGGGCAGTAATAATTACTCCGTTCTCGCCTCGTCTCCCGCACGGAGAAGTACATTTATCAACAGCGTAGTTCATTTCCTCAGGTAGAGAGTAGAACGTTAATATAATTTTTCTTCGCTAAGAATTTCTTCAAACGATAACTTCTATTTCTCGCAGAAAGTACGATTTCAACGGGTTCGATCTAGATTGGGAATATCCTGGATCACGAGGAGGTGTTCCAGCGGATAGACAAAATTTTGTCTCCCTTGTAAAGGTAAATTACACAATATGGAATGCTGTTACCAAAGTTACGATTTTATCTGAGAAGAGTACGATTTTCTAACAGGAATTGAAAGAAGCATTCAAAGAATCGAATTACCTGTTAACAGCAGCCATAAGTTCGAACAAAGGAACCATCGACACTGCGTACGATATACCTGAACTTTCTAAGTATCTCGATTACATTCATGTGATGGCTTACGACTATCATGGCACGTGGGACAAAAAAGTGCTTCCAAATGCGCCACTGAAAAGTGAAGACGGTCAGAGCGTGGTAATGTATTTTAATAAAATAAAATAAATAATTGTCGTACACGGAACGCGTACAACGTAATCAATTTCTTTTTAGGTGGATACGCTACATTATCTGTTAAGCAAAGGTGCACCAGCGAGTAAAACAGTGTTAGGTCTGCCGATGTACGGAAGGACCTTTATATTGGCGAACAAACTAAATTATTCGCGAGAAAGTCCTATCAACCAGGCGACTGTATCAGATGGATTTAACGGTACCTATACCGGTCAAAATGGTTTCATGGGATACAACGAAGTACGTTTTTATATTTAAGTTGCATCGTATCTTTCAATAATCTTTAACAGTGAAATCTTCTCCCTGCGATAACAAAGATATACGTGGGTATTATATTCTTCAGATTTGTGAGGAACTAGTGAGAGATACTGGAAGCTGGAGAACCGGATGGGATGATTACAGCGAGACACCTTACGCAATTAAAGATGATTACGTTATCGTGTATGATAATCCAAAAAGTTTAAAAGCAAAGGTTGATGTCCATCGCGTGCAACTATTGTAATGCTTATTCAACTCACTATAGTTTCATTGCTAATTCTTTTTTTTTTTATTTTCAGGTTGAATACGCAATGAGCTTAAATCTGTCCGGTGTAATGATTTGGAGTATCGATACTGACGATTTTACTAAAAAATGCTCATCTTTGAAAGACTCTTTGGATGTAACAGATGACACGTTTCCTTTACTGAGATCGATCAACATAGTTCTGGGAAATTCGAATAACAATGAGAATAACAACAATTACAACCACAATAATAACATTAATAATAATAATCATAACGGTTCATCTTCCATCACAGAACTTTCCCATAATATTATTTTAATAATATTGGCATCTTTTATATATTACATTTGAATAAAGTTCGTATCGGACGAAGAGAGAGTACCAAAAATTTCATATAAATTGGATACACTTCGAGAATTGAAAATTTTTATTTGTTAATTTGAAAATGTTCCTCCCAAACTATCTTTCCATTTTAATCATTGTATTAATCCACTGTAATATTTTATAAGTATAATCGACTACGAAATATTACGCTATTGGCGGTGATCGCACATTATTAACATCTGTATTATCAGTGTATATAGAAATAAAGAAATTTTTTATTTGAACTACAGTCCCGCAAAATATATTTAAATTTAACCTTTCTCCAAAAGAAGAAGAAGAAGAAGAAGAAGAAGAAGAAAAAAATTCAACGACGTGTAATCTTTAATATAATTTATACTTAAGAAAAAAAAATTCAACAATGTGTAATCTTTAATATAATTTATACTTAACGCATACCTTGCCATTTTAATTGATATATTACAACGTGCCTAGTATTCCTCTTTCTTGTATTTCTTGATAAGAAATTTGTCGAATACTTTTCAACCAATGATTCCAGGTTCACGAACAATGCGAAATTCTGTTGTCCTTTCTTAACATAAAAATAATGTTTTAAACATTGATAAACATCGATATACATTTACAAAGTGTTGCAACACAGTAATAATGCGATGATTGATATTAATTAATATATTAATAATATATGGTATAATATTATCATTACCAGTAAATTTATGTTGTAATTGGACGCACTCAGGCTTCTGCGGATTTAGAAATATTAAGAAGAACTTTAAACTTCGAGAATCGCAATATCAAGATATCCAGATATTCGACTGTACCATCGAGAATCGCAATATCGAAATATTCGACTGTACTATCGAGATTAATCGAAAGATTGATTATGGGTGGAAATTCAATATCTCTAGGCAAAAATTGTTTGAACTGTTTGTTAAGGTGCAGACCTGTAAAGTGGTCAAACTTCAACTGGATGACATTTCAAACTGTTTCAAACTTGTAAGAAACATGGCGCTCTTTAACAAAGCTGATTTGTATACTCCTGCACCATTTTGGCAAAATGGTCCAACACCTGGTGCATTTTATCATTTTCCTGGAGGTTCTACGCAATCCGATGTTGGAGGATTTCAAAGATCACAGTAAAATATTTTCTTATATATTTACTTTACTTGAGAAAGTGTTTCCTGAAAATTGCATATCATGTTCATTTTTATTAAAATTACAAAGTAAACACAAATTATTAAAACATTTATATTTTAAATATTTAAATAAAATAATAGCTTGGTAAAAAGTGGACTAATTTAAATCTATGTTCTTGTACCAACTTATTTAAGATAATTCTAACCTTTTCAGCGTTAATGATATTATTGATTTTTTTTCCCCTTTAAATTTTATGATATTTTATTATTTTACAGAGCACCAATGACAACTGGTACATCAGTAGTTGGAATTCAATTTAAAGATGGTGTTCTCATAGCAGCAGACGTTCTTGGATCTTATGGATCGCTGGCTAGATTCAGGAATCTTGAACGGATAATAAAAGTCAATAGCAACATTATCCTTGGCGCAGGAGGAGATTATGCTGATTATCAGTGTTTAAAAAGCAGCATTGAAAGAAAAATGTATGTTTCAATTATTGTTTCATAATAATTTATATAGTTTCTAATATGTACATTTTATAGTCTTGAAGAACAGTGCCTGGATGATGGTTTATCTTTGAAACCAAAAGCTCTTCATTGTTGGTTAACCAGAGTAATGTATAATAGAAGGTCACATTTTGATCCGTTTTGGAATAATTTCATCATTGGTGGCATAGAGGGTGATAAACTGTAAGTACTTAATTTTTCTTTCATTTTTACCCATAGCTACAATATTTTAAATGTTTCGTGTAGATTTTTAGGTACTGTGGATAAGCTTGGTACAGCTTATAGTGACCCAGTGATTGCGACTGGATATGGTGCATACATGGCAACGCCTATTTTAAGAAAAGCTTACGAAGAAAATAAAGAAATGAGTAAAGAAGAAGCAGTTGAGCTTTTATACAAAGTGATGCAAGTTCTTTACTACAGGGATGCACGATCTTTCCCTAAAGTAAGAAACATAAAAATTAAATGTTTATGTGTTTTATATGTTACAAAAAAATTTAATTTTCTTTTTTTAGTATCAACTTGGTATAATCACAAAAGAGGGAGGTGTTGAAATACAAGGACCATTGACTTTAGATAGTTACTGGGGACCTGCTATTATGTAAAGATAAATATAAATAAATTTTTCTTAATAAAAATATTTACAACATAATTCTATTAAATAAAATTTCATTTTACAACCTTTCATGATTTATTAAAAGGGATGGGAAGGCTATAAGTTTGATTTGTGACTAAAAAAGGTATGTGCAAAGAATAATTTTATGACATCAAAGAGTCAATATATCACAGCTGGTATCTGTGATCAAAATAGTATGTTCACACTGAGCAGTTCGTGCATTATCCACTGTAACAGCTGTCCATCCATCTTCTAAAATTTTAACTTCCTCGCTACCTTGACTCAAAACTGGTTCAATGGTAAATGTCATTCCAGGTAGCATTTTTCCATCCAGATTGTTTGCTAGTAATAATATGTGATTTATAATACTGAATTTCTATAAAGTATTTACATATGACACAGTATCAACATACCAAAATGAAATATATCTGGTGGTCCGTGAAAATAAGTACCTATACCGTGTCCTGCAAATACTGGGACTACAGAATATCCATTTTTATTTGCTGTTTCTTCAATAATATTTCCTGGAAGTTATAACAGGGAATATAAGGGTCCTTTATTTACCTTTATATGCCTATTATTATAATGATTACCTATACTGGAAAAATTTTCATTGGGTTTACAAATCTCAATAGCATTTTTTAAGCATAATTCAGTCACGCGTATTATTCTTTTAGCTTCGTCATCACTTTCTTCTACTTCAAACATTTTTGAACAATCTCCATGATAACCATGTAAATATACCTGAATATTAAAAAAGTCACAAATTAATTTTTACTTTGAAATCTTAAATATTTTTACATTTATACTCTATGTACATTTACTCACTGTTACATCAACATTGAGTATATCTCCTTTAATTAATGGCCTTTTATCTGGAATTCCATGACACGCAACATTATTAATACTAGTACATATTGATTTTGGAAATCCTTTATAATTAAGTGGACTAGGATAAGCCCCATTGCTTATAATCATTTCATGAACTATTGTATCTAGTTCATCTGTAGTCATACCGGGCTAAAACCAAATCTATTAGTTAAATTGTATTGTTGACTAAATTTGATGTTTGTTAATTGTCATGTACCTTTACGTATTGTTTAATATGAGCCAATATTCGTCTAGCAAAATTGCAACTATCTCTCATACTCCGTATTTGATTTTTATCTTTAATCTCTGGTTTCTTTGGTCCATCCCGAGGTAACGAAGATTGACTGTAAGAAGGTTTAGGAATATATGATGGTACTTCTTTAATTTCAGAAACTTCCCATGGTTCAATAACCTCGTAACTCCCGAAAGAATTCTTTACAAGCTTTCGTGGTATTGCCTACAAAATTAATACAATAATTAACCGTATGACTATAGTATGGTACGTAAATGTTTTCTCGAAATAAACATACTTTGGGTTTTCTTTGAAAAAAGCTTCTGAGAAACATTTTTAAAATATTCAATTATAATTTTAAATGACAGCACGATTAGAAAGTTTCATATTTATGATTTCATTGTAAAAATTTACATCCTCTTTTTCAAAACGGTTTGTTAAAGATAACACATTAAGTTTGTAAGTTTGTACACTTTTAAATTAATAAATTGAGGGAACCTGAAACTTGACGTCACATCATTGACTATATATGAATCAGCCGATGTGTCCTTTATTCAATCAAATAACCTTGAAAACACTACGTCTGAGAACCATGGCTACTATGAAATCATTTCGTGAAGTATTATCAAATGCGAAAAATGTACTGATATTAACTGGCAGCGGAGTTTCCGCCGAATCTGGTATTCCTACATTCAGAGGTGCCGGTGGTTTTTGGAGAAAATATCAAGCCCAAAATCTTGCTACTCCTGAAGCGTTTGGAGCCAATCCATCTTTAGTTTGGGAATTTTATGAGTATCGTAGAAGAGTAGCAAGCGAAGCTAAACCCAATAAGGTATTTTAATAATTACAAATTTGATTCTAGACCAACACATCATGTTTTAAAAATATTTGTATTTTCAATTGGAGTTTTTAGGCTCATGAAGCAATAGCAACTTACCAAAATCATATTTTAAAAAAAGGTAAAAATGTTACGATTGTAACACAAAATATTGATGAACTTCATCAAAGAGCAGGAGCAGAGAATGTAGTGGAGCTTCATGGTTCGTTGTTTAAAACTCGTTGTACAGCTTGTCACGAAGTTAATGTAAATAAACGTATTCCAATATGCCCTGCATTAGAAGGAAAAGGGTAAGATGCAACTCTCTGTGTTGTTATATAAATCATATTATGAATATTATTAATGTAAATATAAATAGATCTCCAGATCCAAATATCATAATTTCTGATATTCCAAAAAAAGATTTACCACACTGTCAAAATGAAAATTGCAAAGGTTTGTTGAGACCTCATATTGTATGGTTTGGTGAAAATCTAGATGAACGTGTACTAAAACAAGCCTGTAAGTACTCTTCTATGTATATAAATAAGTAAAGTAAAATTTATATTTTAACATCATATCGTATAACAATATTTAAAAATTATTTTTCTCTCTTTTAAAACATTAGTTTTTGCTGTTAAGAACTGTGACGTTTGCTTGGTCGTCGGTACATCATCCATCGTGTATCCTGCGGCAATGTTTGCACCACAAGTGGCACAACGCGGGATTCCCGTTGCGGAATTTAACTTAGAAGATACTCCCGTTACAAGACACTTCGAGTAAGTAAAAACGATCTTTGGATAACATAGTTACATGCTATATGTATATATAAACATATAAAATACTATTTTAAAATACTTAAAAGTAATGTTAAAGCAAGCATAAAACTATATGTAAAATATTTATCCATAGTCTTCAAATTTCTTTGCTTGTTAGCTCTGTTTTTTCATAGTAAATTTATCTGAAACAAAATAATAATTTTTGGTACGTTATTTTAAAGGTATCACTTTCAAGGCCCCTGCACTGTTACTGTATCAGAAGCTTTGGAATGTTAGTTCTCGAACATCGTATGAACATAAAACTAATATATTTACCTTGTACTAAACATACTTCAGTATTTAATCCAAGTTGGTGTAAATATTCTAACCATAGTCGTTGTTTTGTTGAAAGAGTATCTCGAGGACCTTTTACTTCTACAATTTTATGCTTTAAGAAAAAATGTTTTTAATGATTTCAAAAATACATAAAAAAAAACCTTAGTTACTAAAATATGAAAAAATATACTTCTTGACAGCTTTTTTTGCATAATTTATTTAAAAAATTCTCACCTGTTTAGTATGATAATTCCATACAATTAAATCTGGAAAGCCAGCTTTCCAAAGTTTAAAACTGCTAATAAGTCTTTTACAAATTCCTACTACTCCTTCAACTCCTAAACAGTGTATTATTTCCTACAAATAAAAATTATTTTTTGTTACATATAACTATCATTTATAATACATCAGATAATAATGTAATATTAATAAAACATTCACCTTCAACTGTAAATTATCCATTTGCAAATTTGATGACATTACCGATTGATATTGTTTACATACTTTAAATTTGTCTTCCATATAACAGCTTAATGATTCGGAATTGAATTCGCCAATAATTTGAAGCTTCATATCTATTTTCTCTTTTCTGTTTTCATAAAATTGTTCTGTAAATAAATCAGCTGGAGCGTCTTGATATAGTGTTACAAATGCTCCTGGAATGCTCATATATAACTCTTCCCAAAACATACTGAAGAATAGAATAATTGGTAATGCACCCTCACAATGCAATCCACTGGGAAACCCTTGTTCCCGATAATGATGGAATGCAAGAGTTTCTACTGACCCATAACTTTGACTATCGGTACTACTTTTTATACACCAGATAGATTTATTCCCTGATGTATTTCTAAAATAATTTAGATATTAACATAATATAATATTAAATATTAACATAAAATAAATAACATATATGTAATTAAACTTACCCAGGCTTTAATTCGGCATTTATAGTAGTATATGCAGCTTCATACTTTGGCATGAAATGAATATAATCTTCTAACATTTTACTGATAGTAGCTTTCATAATTAATGCCACCTTAGTTTTTTTCTTAAGAATTTTATTTGCTCTTTCCATGATATTTACTTTATCTACTTGTGTCAAGTTTTCTTTATTCAAGGCTCGTACCACGATAGATGCAGACTCTTCTATATTTTTACGATGATGCATTTCAATAAGAGCTAATTCAGCATACCATTTTCCTTTCTTTTCATGCATATGACACTCTTGATTTATTAAAAGAGTTAAGACTTCCACTACTCGCTTTTTATCGTTGTCTTTTTTAAACGCATCTATACATGCGTCAAGTACTTTCAACCATGTATATCCCCGCATATAACGTCTTACATGTATGGGAAGCAACGAATTTTTTAATCTATAAAATTTTTAATTAGAGCTACGAAACATTTTTTTTCATTAAAAAAAAAAAAAAATTTAAATTACCTTAATGATTCAGTTTCCAAAATGTTTGGTAATACATCCATAGCTAAATTTCCATAATTTTGCACTTTCTTCCAATTCTTTTGTTCAATATATTGCAATATTGTAGATAATGTAGATCTGGCTTCAATATAACTACAAATACAAATGAACTTAAGCTAATCAGAATTATTAAAATTCGTCTACTTCATAATTAATTGTTAAAAAAAGGGGAGAGATTTACCTCATTAAATGTGATTTACTAGAAAACACTGGGAAACAACATCCAGAAATATTAGGAAATATTGTTTTTCCTAAATAAATATCACATAACATGCGAAATGTATCTGCTATACTACTTTTTGGATCTTGATTTGGTATTAACAATGTTATTATCCTATCAATAATGTCCCATGTTTTAGTAGTTATGGATACACAATAATCTAGTATATCAAAAATTGAAGCATACAAAGAACTACTTGGATCGTTCGCTCCAGGAAACAAAGGTTTATACTTTGATAGTTTCAATAATTTTTGTATGTTACTTTGCTTGTTTTTTTTAGAATTAAGTTTCAACTTCTGACAAATTCGATGAATTTCATCTACTTTTAACAACTCGAGTATTGTAAGTAAGTTTTCATTTTTAATGTCAAATTTACAAATCGATCGTGAAACAAGAACCTTAAAAATGTCTTTTAAATCTTCAGCTATTTCAGGATAATTTATGTTACTTTTTCTAAACCATCCTCTTTTTCTTTTTATTATACGAGCCAATAACATTTGAGCATTTATAGGTAGAGTGATTATAGAATATACAAAATCAAGTTCATTTTCATCAAAATAACCACAATTAACAGGATTAGAGAATACACTGAAAATAGTAGCTAACAAGATTTTTGAATTCAAATCATCACACAAATTTATATCATTTAATTCATACTTCATTGAAGTTTTAGTATTTATATTACTATACTGATAGTCAAATGTAGTTCTGGAGTATATTTCCTCCAAATCAAAATTATGTAGTGGAATAGCACCCTGCTTTGCTAAATTCATATTTTCAATAGTCCGAGTTATGATATCAGTATCAATAGTTTCACCAAACAGTTTTTTCCTTGTTATAGTTCTTGGAGATTTTCCAGATGGTACTTTGGATGCGTAATTCAATTTTTTAGGCGTAGAAAAAGAATTATTAGAGTTTCCAAATGAAAAATTATTTTTGTCGGGAGTTTTTAGCTTTTTATTCGATGATTTTTTTAAATGATTATCATCATCATAGGCATCTCTCGCTTTAACAGGACTGTTGTCCGGTGTTTTGTTTAAATCTGTATGATTATTAATTATGGATGTTCTTTCATTAAAATTCAAGTTTTCATTATTATTCAGAATTTTTCTTTTTAATTGATGCGTTCTATCAAACATATTTTGTGATGTATTTTCCAAATAATCTTTTTCGTCCAGTGACACATTATAATTCATAGTTTTGTTGTTCTTTTCATATATAATTTCACAATTCAACTTGTCAGATTCAATATTATGTTGTGACAATGAATCACGTTTTCTTACATTTTTGTTCTCTCTTTTCTATAAAAATAGAAAAAAAAAAAATGATATAATTACATACAATAAACAACAAATACGTTTAAAATGTCTAGATAAACAATTGGTAAAAATAAAATTCTTACTAACACTTTTTGGGTGTGATATACTTTTTGATCTAGAATGTTTTTTAACATTCTCCACATCTGTTATGTGTTTACCGGAGACTGATTTATAAAACTGATCAATGCGTGTTTGCAACATTATTTAACAGGAAAATGATTGTACACTTCAAATCAATGTTGTTCAAGCTAACCTTAAAAGCTTGGAGATTTTTACCATGCATAAAAGCACGGTATGGTATAAAGTATAAAGAGCGTTGTTAATAAATGCTTTTTTTTTCTTGTCAATACTTATTAATTTTCTTGTTTCCATCGATCGTACGTAAAAGAGAGTAAAATAAAGCTCTACTAAAGAACTGGCTATTTTAGTGTAACGAGCGATTACTTTTTAGTAGCATTCAATGA
This sequence comes from Ctenoplectra terminalis, assembly GCA_019453375.1. Classification (NCBI taxonomy): domain Eukaryota; kingdom Metazoa; phylum Arthropoda; class Insecta; order Hymenoptera; family Apidae; genus Ctenoplectra; species Ctenoplectra terminalis. The sequence goes on from SMSQ01025707.1 coordinate 803,592, forward strand.
TAAAAATATGTCTTTTATCACAAAATTTTTACTAATTTACGTGTCATGTAGAAAATCATACGAAACATGCTGCACTTCCTCAAAATACTGTATATTTTAATATAGACATGTAACCAAAGTACTTAAGGTTTATCACCATTTCCGTTAATATGATTTATATAGTAAAACATATTATCAAATTTCTGATTCATCTTTGTGCGTTTTGAAACTTATTATGTTTTCGTTAAATGCAATTATATCATACTGTATCAAATATTATCGTTTCTGTTCTAAATAGCAAAAGATATAATAACAAATTCAAAGTTATTATAATTTTACAAATGAAAAATTTGATAAATCAGAACAGCTTTAACAAAAAAAAATGGCATTTTTATCTAGCAGTATGATTTGCAATAACACTTCTTCTTTGTCAAATTTACGCTCAATGTTATAATAATAACTATATCGATAAATAAAACAATGTTTAAATTTGCTGGTATTTCTGATCGATTGTACTGAAAATGAAAAAAAAAAAAAAAAAAAAAAAAAAAA
>SMSQ01025707.1:805437-843287 GCA_019453375.1 Ctenoplectra terminalis
TGCAAAAAACATATACTAGAAAATTGCGAGTCAAGGAGAGGCTAAAAAAAATTTGGGAATGTAATTTTTATTTATCAGACTTCGACGGTTTATAAGCAATAAATATAATTTACGCCTTAATTTATATCTGATGATATTTTATTTAGACCAAATTAAATTTGATACATGCATTCAGCGAAAGGTGTTATCAGGGGACGAGAGAGTAGATGATGTATGCATCGAAGAACAAATTAAAGGGTTGTCTAGATCAAACATTCTACGCATATAGAATTTGATATATCTTCCCCTTACGTTCTCCGATTGTACAATCTCGAGAAAAGTTCTCTATACTCTCGTCAAACTTTCGTTCGAACTGGAGCTTTGGTTGGAGCGTTTTTTCCAATTAAATCTTCCTGTCGCACAGCGACATAGAAGTCCTACTGTATTCACAGAATAAAATACACGTATAATAGATACACCGCATTTCGACACCCGTCGATATTATCGTAAATTTTTTTTTTTTTTTTTTTTTTTTAACACTCAGAACTTTTTTAAGAGCTTCACGTTAAACATTATATCCGTAAGCTCATTCCTTCTTTCAATAATTTTTTTTCTTTTTTTTTTTTCTTTTTCACACGAAACGATTAATAGGTCTTGTTTGATCGCTCTAAATAGTTGCATTGATTCGGCTTAGTCCTACTTACATGGTACAGTGTTTTCCGCGAATGCAACGAATTAGGTAAACACGAAGTCTCACGGTCCAATTCGACCGAATTTTTTCCTTCTAATCTCATCGATTAACTGTACAAATTATTTAGAAGAAAAAAAAAAAAAAAAAAGAAAAAAAAAACATTTTCTTAAATAAGAGAACATTCTTGTGATATTACTAAGCAATAATCTATCATATTATTAGCTGGCTTATAGTAAATTACTTAAGAAAACATATATATCGGTCTCTTCGTCGGTGGAATTTCGTGTTTGCCAAATCAGAAAATGTAAAGCGAACTCAGTCTTTGGTTGGAGCGATCAAACCTTGAAGATTTTCGACGTTTCATTTGTAAAGTGACTATTGGGTCAATATTTTTAACATTAATAAATTTTATATAAAAATCCATGTACCACTATATTTCGTTTAAAGCGTTCCAACTAAAATAAACAAATGGTTTTTACAAGTACATTCTTGGAAATTTTTTTTTCCGCATATCACTCGTCTTTCTCAAAATCATACGAAGGAAGATTTTTTTTCTCCATTTCATATAATTGAATTTCACAAAGAAACATAAGACGCGAATGTAAAAGAGGATAAAAAAATAATGAAATACAACTATGAAACATGACTTAATCGCAAGTTCGTGAATATGATCAAACGAAGTGAAAAAGCACTTCACGTTCAGCTGTGAATTTGAGAAAAACGAGAGAAATAATAAGATATCTAAAGTATGTACAAATGTGGCAGAAATTAGATTTCACAAAATGTTATATAATATACAGGCGAGTGAAATTCTTAACAAAATAATAAGTCCTATCCAGGATAAAATTTCTTTATTACTCCTCCTCTAAAATCGTCCCGAATTCATAAATTTTCATACACATCGCTGTGCGCCTACCACAACAACATTAATTACAATTATTTTTTAGTTAATTACCTAAAAGTAAGAGATACAATAAGCGTAATTATTTTTATATGTACAATATATCTTTTTTGTTTGTTTCTTATTATGAATTCATGAAGTCTCCCTAGAATTTGCAATATTTGCACCATTATATTTTATTTCTCTCTTCGTCTCACGTTACGGCTCGCGAAAGAACTTTCTTATTGCATACTTGAAAGAAATTTCTATGCTTCAAGTCCGGAAAATGAATGACTATCTGAAACACTTTGCCATGGCCGTTCGTAATACAATTAAATTATAAATCTTCAGTCCAACTGGCTAGAATATTATTCATCTTGATCAGTGCCTACGAATTTAAAATCAACAACAGACAATGAATGAGACCTCTTCTACATAACAATTAAAATTATGCGACGGATACTTTTTAATTTCGTCAGTTCCGAACTCATATATTGGACAATCTACTTTCAATAACTATACCTATTTCTTTTTTTTATATGCATCCTTCCTATTAGCCACACAGAAATATGAAATGTGTAATTGTGCTAAAGAAATTCTTTTTTTTTTTTCTTTTTTTTCTCCAAATACAACAATTTACTGCTGTTTTTTTTTCCCGTATCATTGGTTTTTAAACAAAAATATTTCATAAGCTCAATATTGTCAACTTTCTTGCTAACTTATTTTTTGTTCGATTCTTATATTTTAACGTTATATCTCAATACATAGTTACATGGAATGGGAGACAATAATGCAGAAAGACTAAGAGGAAGAGAATAACGCGCATAAAAATGTGCGAAAATTCAGTAACTATTTGCATTATGGTTTTCTCTATAGATAATTAAACTTCATCTGCAAAATTATGTAAAGAAGCATATGAACTATGTACGAGTAAGTGCCGAAACACTTCAATCTCAATTTTCGCATAGTAATACCAGTAGATTTCAAAAACCATTTAACTACAATAAAACATAGATGCATAAATAACTGAACGAGTCTTAGTTTTATGGCAATAGCACTCTTTGATGTGATATTATACGTTTGTTCTAAGCAGGGATTTAATAATTGCTTGTTCGAAGCTTAAACATAGACTTAGCTATTGTTCTAACATTTATGTAATGTGTAATTTTTTGTCAAGAATTCTACTGGTATGAATAAACGTATATAAATTAAATCCTTTTCCTTCAAAGTACTGCTGTTTGAAACCTGCTATAAGATAGTTAAAAAGATTAATGTTATACAGTTTTATGATGTGCCAAATTCGTGCACGAAAAATATTACTGATTTACTTTGATGCCAATTAAATTAAAATCTAACTCATCGTTACGGAGAAAAGATCGATCCTTTCATATTTTGTATGGCAAATGAATTCAGTATTCGTTATTCGTTATTCTTATTTCCACCGCTTGCAATTACTAAAGTGAAAGACGTGAAAATTCTTAAACGTTCCTTGTAAATATTATAAACCCTAACATAGTATCATGAACTTGTTAGTTTTTAATATGTAATTTCGGTGATACAAGCTTCTCAAACGCAACATTTGAATTTACATTTGTATATTACAATTACATATAATCGTATCTAATTTATTGTATGTTACTAACATAGAAATGCATGGCTCTCTAAGCCATAAAATAATTAGTATCTTCTTTGTTATGTGCGAATTCAAAGGTAATTACTGTTAGTAATAGTTTTATTATTTCACAGCCTGAAAACTTTTAACATATTACGTTTAAACTGAATTTATATACAGTATTGAAATAAAATCAAATTACTTTGAGTTCATTAAGACCTTTGAAATAGACAATACAAGACACGTTTTAAGAATATTTATAAAAGATTTACAATACAATTTTCATACGAAGCAACTATTCTATTTTTAGCATATATTTTTTAAATAAAATTTACAATCATAAATGTACACAGAAATATTATCTTCCAAAATATTAAATTTCATATTGCAAAAGAATATAATTTAAAACTAAGTTTTTACAATATTTTAAGGTATGTTAGTCATTATTTTCTTTCAGTTTTGTAAAAACTTTTAAAACAAAAATGACTCAAACCTAAATTCCAGTATAATACCTTTGCAATAAAATAATTAATGCTGTGTCTGAGAAAGCTTGTTCTATATGATTTTAATAATTCCATTAGAAATGTTCCAACAGTATTATTTGCATATGAGTGAAAAAAAGTGACAAGTTCTACCAAGTTTTCAATAAAAATGAGGCTGTAATTTTACCAAATATAAAAGTTCCCTTGCGTTTAAACAAAACTATTTTTTGTTTCAAGAAACAGAAAATATGTATATTACATTATTTTAATATTCACCTATTAATATTTTTTAAGAAAATAATGTATATCAAAAAAGGAAGAAACGTAACATTAGCCAGAAACTAATAATAAATTTAATGTACCAAAAAGAAATGAACTATTTTTTTATAAAAAAAAAAAAAAAAAAAAAAAAAAAAAAATAAAAAAAAAAAAAAAAAAAAAAAAAAAAATATTATTAAATGAAACACTGTGATTGTGTCGAGTAATCATGGCTGTTCAATGAGCAAGGAAACAAACAACTTATAAAAATGAATTGCAGCATAATCTTTTTGTGATTAAAATAACTTGGTACTTGTAATGGAATCGACACTGTTCCATTGTCATCGCCGTAACAGGCAACTGATCAGAGTATTTCTGTAATCGAATCTAGCCGTACCGCTTTTTGTATTTACGAGCACGTAGAGTATGTCTAGTCTTCGGAGGCAGACAGACATAGGCAAGGTAAAGTTAGCGAAGCCCCCAGTGACGTATTGGCGGCAACAGGGGTGCCGATAGCAGGCATCATGTCACTTCCATTGCTAATGAATTTGTTTTGTTTGCCCGTACAAGCTGCTGTTGTTGCGGCTTACTATCGCAAGCCGCATTTTCCACTCCATCCACCTCCATATCCAAATTTTCACTATAATCAAATATGGAATTTTCGCAAACAAATATTAAAAAAAAAAAAAAAGTAATTAACAAAACTTGATCCTCTGAAAGCTACTAAATATGAATATGAACCGATATTGTTACTTTATTACGTTTTTTGTACACAGCTAAATGGTGAACATGCAAACACTTACCTATTACTATTAAGCGTAATTTCCCCGGACGTTGGGATTTGTTGCGCCTGATTTTGCGTCTGTTGTTGCTGCCTTGCGAGATTCGCCAATTTGCTCTGTGCGATCAAGCCAGGTAACAGATTGGACGGCGGATGTTTTTGCGGCAGAACTATCGTTGATTGATTATTCACGACGTGAGTGCTATTTGAAAGATTATTAGAGTTGTTTATATGAGGCAATGGACCATTTTGATGTCCATTGCCAAAATTTGTAATTGTTCCACTAGTTGTGGTACTTGCACTAAACACTCTGACTCCAGCACTACCACTGCCACAGCTGCCGCCATTCCTATTATTCGTTGGACTAGTCAAGGACTTAGACAGAATGGAGACAGGACTGCTGCTGTTGTTTGGTAATTGTCTGTGTTGTTGTTGTTGTTGTTGTTGTTGCTGTTGCTGTTGTTGTTTAGACTGGTTCGATTGTGTCTCAATAGCAGCACTTGCGCATTGCGTAGATACCGTATTTGACGTCGTCGGTTGATTAATCGTACACGAGAAAGACGACAGGACTGTAGAACTTGTAGAAGTATTTACAACACTAGAACCACTACCACTGCACTGAGGCCGACTCTGCTGTGTTGCAGGCTGTGCAAAAAGACTACTGGGTAGCGTAGTCAGAACAAAATGTGAACTGCCCAGCTCATCTGTCCGCGTATCGCTAGAGTTATTGTCCGATAGTCCACTAACGCACGCACTATTGGTGATACTCGCCACAGCAATATCGAAGTCCGACAGAGCATCCACCGAAAAGTAGTCAGCGATATTAAATTCTGATGTGAAAAGTGGTTCATCTCCCGCACGCTCAGGTTCTACTTCTACACAAATGGATGTTGCATCAGGTGGGAACGGGTAAGGAAGCGGTTTCGATTGAGTCAACGCTGGCTCTATATCCGAGTCCGTATCACTACTTTCTTCACTTGGACTATGCACTGACACAGGTGGAGTCTTTGGTCGGAAGTGTAACCTATGTTGTACATAAATTAATAAATCGATGAATTAATTAATTTTTTCTAAAATAAATTTACTACGCGTTGTTGTTCAACATACCACTCTTTCTTGACTGGAGCTGTTGACGTGGCAGTTGTATCAGAATCCGCTGGTTCTCGTTTCGGTTGGTGTATCGTGAAGTCTAACGAAGACCACATATCATCCATATCGGTTGAACAACGGTCTAATATTACTCTGAAAGTGGACGACATCAAATATTATTGAGAAACATCACTTTCACATAATCGTTTCTATGCATTTGAATATCATACCTGCCACCCCGACCAAGTCGCCGTCGCGCAAAACCAATACATCTCGGTACTGGTCTGCTGATACTGGTCAGTGCAAACCTATACTTCTTATCGGCCAAGCCCCCTTCGCTTTTATCACACCAAGGCCAATTTCCAAAACCACCTGATACAGGCTGCAAAGAGAAAAGCTCTATATCTACAATCCTGAAAAAAAGAACTTTAAGACTATTTCCACACTTTTACAGTAACTCGTGACGATTTTCATTGACACCCATGATATATCAAGTAACATAGCCCGCGCAAAATAACAAAAAATCCTGTTTTAAATTCATGCAACATTTGGTTTACGTCTATTTACAGAAATTGTACGTAGGTAAGAAAAATTTTCTTGAACTTAACAGCACTCACTGGTAGATAAGTGCTATTTCTATTCCGTCGAAAAGCGAATTGACCCTCATCAGCGGTGTCTTCGTCATCGCGATCCGAGGGAACCGAGGGCTGAGAATGTGAATGAGATGGAAGCGGACTATCTTCGTCTGAGCTCATTAGCGGGTCCAGCCCGCCTCCAAGAACACCAGGCCGACTTCCTCGACCACCTCCACTACCTGTTCCACCCCGTACACCATTATCTTCCAAAGTTCCTCCCCTACTATCAGTTTTATGTTTCCGTTTCTTGTATTGTCTTTTTTCTTTCCTGGGTACTACTTCATCCTAAAATAAACGATATTGAACGTAGACATTTATTGTAAACAAAACTTTTTATTCGATCTAATAATAGTATGAACATTTTAAAAAATACTCACTTTACTGCACACTTTATTTGCCCAATTTTGATGAACACCAAACTGATTTGTAAACAGTGGAGCAAAAGCAGGTCTCGGTGCCCTCAACGCCGACACTTCAGCCAATATTTGCCCATTGAAGTCTTGTGCTTGATATCTATAGAATTTTTTAATCGAATAAGGTTCAACATCTATTTCCATAAAGATGAAATATACGAAAAAAATTGGAAGATTGATTTCACACCTTTTCTCATATACTTCAATTGTAAGATGTAAGTGTTCTCGCTTCGTTTTCTCTCTTCTTTTAACCATTTCAAGAAGGGTAACTGCTCTACTAAGATCCCTACGGAGCTTCAGCATTTTTTCGTAACTAGTTTCGTCGTTCTTGCGATTTTTGCGTGTCTGCATTTTTTCTGTTCTACGTCTAAACGCTAAATAAGGATTATTGGCAGCTGAACCAAACCGATGTTCTGTTTTTACCGTTAATAAAAGAGGGTGTTGCTGTAGAAGAAAAAAGAAATGTGTTCGTGTTAATAAAATTTGATCATCAATTACTAATCGTTATAAGCGTATAAAACGAATTTATAACATGTAAAAACTTACAGTTTTAAGACGTTTATTTAGCCAATAATCAAAAACAGCAATAATTAAATCGTCATCCTCTTTCAGAAGTGCTTTAGCTTCATTAAGAGTGACTACAGTTTGTCCCGAACTTTTCTCCAAACGATCCATCATTTCTTCGAACTGAAGAGGAGTTAAGTCCATTTTTCGACTTTGTACCGCAACCCATCTTTCATCTTCTGAATCCATATCATAATCCGGAATATCTTGTTCCATTGCAAAAGCTTTATAAGAAAAAACAAAAGATACATACAATTGCTGAATCTGTTATTTACAGAACAATATTAACTATTATGAATGTATATAAAAGTTTGTTTATGTTCTCTTACGTTGCATGTGTATAAGTTGACGAGGTAGCTTATAATCAGCTGGATATATTTTGTCATAAGCTTCTACATCCGTTAAATCAGATACTTCAGGAGTAGGAATGATTAGACCCGTGCATATCGCTCTTTGCAAGTGATGTTCCTGGACAATCGATAAACAAATAACGTGAAACACAATAATACGAAATAAGATTTAATCATTATCTTTATATGTTTTACGATAAAATGGAATAAGACGAACAGAACATTATACATAAATACAATTTTCAATAATATTTAATAATACGTTACGAATAATATTGGTAAAGTAGTATTGAAACGTACGCTTCGATAAATACAAATCGAACACGTTAAAAACAAACCACGAATAAAACGGAGAACTAAGAAAATAACACATTTAAAATACGTAAAGTAACATTATAAAAAGTTAAATAACATCATGAAAGTTGTATCGCAATGCTCCAACAGCTGTACATTAGTATTGTTGTTTCAATAACACGATGATATTGTATATAATCATAATATATTATTACACGACCGTTATTCACGTATCGAGGAATAGAAGGAAATAATAATTACGTAAAAACTGCCTCACAAATTGCAGCACGCTACAAAAAAAAATACAACGGTCAAGAAATGACAAAACTAAAAAATTGTTACACGCAGAACACCAACGTTGGAGCACCTATTTTGATTTCACGATTACTTTAATATACAAGGCTGACAGCTGTCAATAATGATTTAACGAGGTGCACAAGAGTACAAAGAACAACAATAACATGTACAATACCATTGTCAATTACGTTTAACAATAAAAATAAGGAATTTCTACACATAATAATAGTAAGAAGAGTGCCATCTGCAGGTTGTTTACGAAGATGCGCCCGAGGGTAAGATGGCGGACGGGGAAAACATGCTGGAAGAAGGCTGAACGTTCGACTTACACATTCCTCCTCCTTTTCCATGCCGCTGGGCATTTGGGGCACAGCACGATTAATGGCCGAGTAATCTGGCAAATCCGGTAGTTCCTCGGCCATATAAATCGGCATGGGCTTGGAAGCGTCCAGGGCGCGGGCCCTGAACGACAGCTTGCTCATCCTGAGGCGGCTGGCTCGCGTGTTGACAACCGAGTTGGCTGGTGTCGAACCGTGAGGCCAGTCGGGTCGACTCGGGCCTCGGACTTGGGGAACGTGAACCTGACTGGGCCTGGCTGGGGGCCCTGCGGCCGTAATACCCGGCACAGAGAGCGCTCAGGGCCTCATCGTTCTCCGGCCATCGCGCTGGAACACGGTCACTCAGTCACCAAACGAGATATATCACTTTGAAAACATGTTTGCGTGACACGGTCCCTGCTCAAAGCCATCATGGCCGACGCACAGCCATTTAACACGTTCAGCTTGAGCAGTTCCGCGATGCGACGTGCGCCGCGCGGGAATCGGCTCGCTGCCGCCACCGGTCGGCTTACGAGCGTCTATTGGACGCTAAGCGTTTCCCTTCGATACAAGCCTCGTCCACACTACCTACGATTTATCGTGAAATTCAAAAATCTGTTAAATCAAATTTATTTCGATATATTTGTAAATATATAGTAATATTAGAATTATTTTTAATTAAACGCTGTATCTGATTTTAATACTTTTTCGCCAACGCGATAGTTTATGCCGTGTCATGTCAGGTGGCGTTAAAATTTGTAAAGCTTTTAACGTTAACCTATTGCCGGTTATACCAATGCATGCACGTATACTTCCTAAAAATGAATGAAAAATATTGTTTAACAGTATTATTAAACATTTTTAACGAACGAATACTTGGTTGTGAGTTCGTGACGGAAAATATATATTTTACGATCCCTTAATCCTTGGGTTGACATTTCTTTTCCACGCTGCGAAAATATCGGTTTTTAAATAGGCGTAATAATTACGATCGACACTTGCACTTATTGTATTATTTACTGAATAGCAAATTCGACGAATAATTGTTGATCGAACTAAGTTACAACTTTTTGTTATTATTGTAGTATGTATATTTGTATTTTAAGCATTTGATAAATTGCGCACGCGTCACATTTAGCGGATATTTTAAATTTTCAATTTCGCTCCGCGAACAAGAAATTGGAAAAAATTTCATTCCATTAAATGTCATCGTTTATTTTTCTATTTCACAATTTCTGTATTAAAATTGAACGTACATTAATCGAAACTTTTTTCATTTATCTCTACATTTTGTAACAAAAAATTGCATTCTAGTTGTTAATATTTCTTCGAATAAACTATCCAGATATCAAAATGGTAAATAATTCGAAAAATTTTAACAGTTACGCTGTTGTTAAATTACGATAACCAATGAAAAAGAATTGTATAGAAAGTGTAAGTAAAAAAGCATTAGCGATATCTACAAAAAGAAAAAAAAAAAAAATTCCCCTTATGTTCAACCGGAAACTTAGGTTAGATGTATTGGTGCAACATGTCGAAGCAACAGATGTAACGTCAATAATTAATCATAATTTGAACTTAATGTTAACGGCAATTAGTCATTAAATATTTGATCGAATCAAAGAAATCTTTCGTTGAAGTTAAATCTTATTCCCGCGTGTCGACATGGCGCATAGTATTGCAATTCTTTCCGTGATTCCTAGGTTATCTTACCATCTTCGAATGCAACTTCCAAACTTAACAATATTTTATGTTTTGCCAGGTATTACTTTTGACATTCACTTTCTCTCATACCCATGGAGCTCGAATTTCTTCGGCTCGCAAGAGCTTTCGTAGCGAGCACGTGTTAAAACGCACTACTACTACAAACCGCTAAACACTGAATTTGCGCATTTTGCGTTTACATATTGGCGGAAAACCCACCCAGTTTAAATTTTTGGCGCATCTTTTAAATACGCTATATGATTTACGAACAAATGATCATTTTTCAATCTCCTGTTGTAAAAGATTTAAAGAATCAGATTTCCTAGTTTCGTTCTTCTTTGCTTCGAATTGGTTATATCGTGTACCGTTTCACGCATTAAGAAATCCATTTTTTGTTTCAGACAAAGGTGATACACTGTCAAAATTAAAAAGCGCAGACATAGTGATAACTGATTGTGATCTGTTTTTACCATATACAGATAAGTTACCATCTTTAAAATGGGTACAAACAACATGGGCTGGTGTTGAATCGTTGATCCCATATTTGAAAAATAAAGAAATTAGTTATACCGTTACACGTTTTTCAGACAGAGCTTTTGGTTTAGCTATGTCTGAATATGTGATAGCACATATCTTTAATTTCGAACGTGATCAAAAACATCAATATCAAAATCAAAAAAATTGTGAATGGATGAAAAGTGGGAAAATTTCTGAGCACAGATGTATTTATGACTTGTCCGTGGGTATTCTAGGTTTAGGAAATATTGGAAAGTCAAGTAATAACACATTGCGCTCTGTTCACTATTATTGGCAAAGGTACTAATCTCAGTTTAACGAATATATTTGAAATTTTTGCAGTTGCACAAAGATTGAAAATATTTGGAGCCACTGTATGGGGAATCACGAGAACACCGCTTAAAGAAAGCTTGGATTATGTTAATGAACATAGAACAATTGAACATTTGCCCGAAATGCTAGCACACTGTGATTACATTGTTAATGTTTTACCAAGCACTCCTAATACTTCAGGTTTATTGAACGGAAATGTGTTAGAAAATTGTAAAAACCGTGGCAGTGTTCTTATCAATATAGGTCGAGGTACAATTATTAAAGAGGCAGATTTATTAAATGCTCTGGAACAACAGTGGATATCAGGAGCAATTTTGGACGTTTTTGAAGAAGAACCATTGCCAAAAGAAAGTAAATTGTGGACATTGCCACAGGTAATTTTATAATATAAAATATAAGTTCCAATACCGATTTAAATCAAATCCAGTTCTACTAAGTTAATGGAAAACGTTTTTTTATTATAGGTAACGATATCACCACACATCTCTGGTGTAACTCGTGCTCAAGATGTTGCAGAATTTTTTGTTCAAAATTATAAAAAATTCGTTAAAGGTGAAAAATTGCTAAACAAAATAAATTTAGAAGATGGTTATTAACTATTTAGAAAGTTTAACTATTGATAGAACTTCTGTATAAAATTTGTAGATATTGCTGATACAGTGTACGGTCAATATACTCATATGTAATTGTGGTAATATACATATATATATAGTATATATATTTATATAAATGTATACAAATGTGGTAATATATATTATTATTTTTATAAAACATCTTTAAAAAAATAATTACTCTGTTTCTTGAGAAACTGGATTTGGAGATGGTTTCAAACCTCTTATGCTAAGATCGTAAACTACTTCTTCCACTTTTTTAACGGCATATTTTAATCCATCGAAACGTTTCCTTAGTGAATCATTTTTTAAATTTAAAAGCTTAAAGCCTGCATTTAATTCATTTACAAATCGTGCTATTTCTATAGGTCGATTGTAATCACCGTTGGTGACACTATTTATAGCAAAACGACTCTGAAATGCAATGTTTGAATAAGTAATTGCAACAACTGTATTGTACAATATACTTACTAATTCTGCAGATAATTGTAGCAAGCCCATTAAATAATCTTCTAAATCCAAATGAAAACCGTCTTCTCTATCATTTTTAACTATGTACACAGTGTCGGTTTAATATTAAATATATTAAATATAATAAATTAAATAGACTGCGTTAAAAAAAAAAAAATAATAATAAATTACATACCTCCTAATATTTCTGCAACAGATTCTTTGGTAACCAAAACTTTAATTTCTAAATATATTATTAAAGAAGCTAGGAAACATAATTTTTGAGTAACAAAACGCCATTGATCATGAAATCTATAATACTGATTCTTTGGTATAACTTCTGCAAGTCTTGCATAGTTCTTACGTACATCGTTGAACAATTTCCTTGACGATGCACAATATTCAGACACAACTATAAATGAAAAAGAATAAGTATCAAAATTTTTTAATAAACTATTAAATACACATACTTATGTTTTCTTCCATGTCAGTTTCATTATGAATGTTTTGTAGTATCATCAAAATGTCTCTGGCATTCTTTTCAAGATCTCTTACAATAGTACGGATTTCCTTTAATAAAAAAAAAATAATTTAATTTTTCAGCATATATAGGATGTTTATAGTTATTAATAAAATTTACTATCTTAAAAAAGTTTCAATAAGATGACAATGTGTCAATGTAATCTAACCTGAATTCGTGTAAAATAAACATAAGAGTATTTGATACAAAATCTTTTACATTGCTTACAATTATACAACTCAAATTAGATTAGATAATAGTACATAGTATTCGTTAATTAAATTTTTGTAAAATTGCATTAAAAGTGTTTAGTATTCACGTTATCTTAACACGTAATTTCAAAGCTGATGACAAATTGTTAGTACACACCTCACGCAATTCTTCTTCGTTATTCAAATAATCCTGAAACGAATTAAAAATTTCCGATATTCTCTCAGCCATATTTTTTGTAGTTCCTTTGAAATTTTTTTTAAACAAGCTATTCAACAATACTTTGTCAAAACACGTTAGTGTCTAGTAAAGAACCCGCGTAACAGATGGCGTTATGGCAATTGTCAGATTTCAAATAAAAAATTAGTCGCTATTAAACTTTATTGTATTTTTTTATGTTTCATATATTAGCACGTTACTCCTGCAAAAATAATGCACAATAAAAATTCGTATAATAATGAGCAAAAATTTAATACTTATTTTTTTTTTCTATTTTTATCATCAATTAACAATAGAATTAATAATAATACCATAATACAATTTAAATACTGTACACGCGTAAAATATATCCAGAAGAAATAATCAGGTATTACATACGTTATTGTAGCTTACTTGTCATATTCGGTCTGACGAAGCACTTCCATATTCTACTCCAATTACTTCAGAACTTAAATATAATTTCCTTTCGTTCCTTACGCAGTACGTTCGGTATGCAAAAAATACAGAAAACCTATGGAACGAAACAGAATATAATATAGTATTTAACAAGAAACTTTCTCCTTGTGAAAAGAACAGTCAACGCGTTCATAATATCGTATATGAAATACATCTACCGCTATAGAAAATAATACGATTAATATGAATTAATATAAATTTGAAATGATCAACAGGATCTCTCGAATTGATATAAAGGATCAAGTAATCATTCGTTTGGATGATGATAGAGCCGTGACAGCGGTTTGTACAGGTCGGGAACCGAGTCCGTAAGCGCGCGAGCTGTAAGCTGCAAGGTCTCGCACGGTATATAAATAGAAACCAGTAGGTCCTGCTGTGAAGTCGAGGAAGGTGGTTGGAATTCTACAGGATGCCTCTACGTACCTCGTAGAGGATACCTCGGGGAATCTGCGGGCGTGTCATTGATCCCGATACACGCGTTCAAGTATCCGCGCGAGACTGGCTTTATTGAAAAGTTCACGCCCACGTTTATAAGCTCCCAAGAGCTGCGATAGCGTTTGCTAGGATACACCAGGTAAATCGACTGTGTACAAACAACGGAAAAGTTTATTAATATTCATACGAGAGCCATGAATTGATCGATAAGAATGTTAATGTCAAAATATAAGAATTTTTCTATTCTCACGCTTTTTCTTCTCGTTCTACAGTCATCAACGATACAGAAGAATAAACGTCCTTGCAGGCAACCTTCGACAACGCGCCTTGTGCATCTTCACGCTTCATCTACGATATCCGAAGGTCTGGGTATTGTTATTCGACGTATGGTCAAGAAATTCTGCAAGTAATGACACGCTCGATCAGTTTAACCGATTAATGTTGTAAAAGCAATAGTGTATCTTCTCGAGAATCACTTATTATCAGTTATCTCTTGAATTAAATAATTTATGAATGTTAAATAAAAACAATCGATACAAGTTTCAACCCAGTCTTTTAATCGGAGCGTTCCTTCTAATCTGACAATTTTATAGCGCAATTAAACGCGTTTCACTTGTTGAAGATGCAAAACGATCAACAACAGCGTGTATCTACATGCAAGTGCGAGCAAACGGATCGAAGAAAAACTTGTCGAGGAGGAGGAGGAAGAAGACGAAGAAGACGAAGAGGACGAAAAAGAAGAAGAAGGCTGGGCCAAGAAGGTCCGTTAAACTTGCATTCCTCAAGGCGCCAATCTTAATAAAATCCTGGTACCGTAGGATGTCGTAAATTTTTGGTACCATGTGCACCGCGTGTATAGCCGTTCAATGCGGTCCGTACGAATCATTTATTTTTAGCCGCGTGATCTTATCGTTCGAAGGAAGATTGTCTCAGCCTCGAGCGTCCTTTGACTCAAACATATTTCGCTACAGCCAGTCCCCTGTAACGATCATTTGCATTTAATTCCAACGAGCAATTGCTTGAGATTTTTTCGTATCAAATGGAACGGAACACGACTTCTTTTCAGAGGAAAATCAGCGAAAATTAACAACACTAGCGTTTTTGGTTCCACGGAACTCGAAGATAACCTGCGACGATTACAATACGATTTTTATACGAGTTCTCGTGAAACGAAGTTTCAAGCGTTTCGTGAATTTTGCAATTGATATTCATACATTTTCACGCCCCTGCCAGGACTGTTGCACGAAGCGTAAAAGGAATCTAGTAGCGGCTCAATATTTGTTCGTTAAACAGGTTTTCTTGCNTTTCGTGAATTTTGCAATTGATATTCATACATTTTCACGCCCCTGCCACGACTGTTGCACGAAGCGTAAAAGGAATCTAGTAGCGGCTCAATATTTGTTCGTTAAACAGGTTTTCTTGTTCGTTTTCGCTGCTCGTACTATAATGTCAATACATCGACAGGGATTTGGAAACACGAATATATGAACGGCGAAAGGAATCGTTCAATGCTTCAAGCGTCTCTATAAAATACAATCAAGATCGTTTATCGCGTACAGCTGTACGGATCGTAGTGTTTAAAAACGTTGCACTTGTAGTCTGCATCGAAATTAGGCGAGCAATATTATACGAGAGACAAACTCATTTGGAAACCGTGCTGTCGACAGGGCATGTAGATGCGAGCAACAGTTAGTGCTCAGCATACGCATAACACACGTGAAATGCATCGGCGTAAATGTCAGGGTCACCGGCATACATAGCAGACTTTCAGACAAACGTCGATTAAATTCCGATGGTTTGATTAAATTAATATTCTCGTATACTGAATCTAAGCAACGCTTAGACAGAGAATTGTACCCGTTAATGAATTGCAATAAATATTAACAAGTTTTAGAAAACTTGATCAGAGTCGTCGACTGATGTACCGCTCCGGTTCCTTTTCTTCGGTGCATTTTTCGATTTTAACTGAATCGATAGAAACACGGGTATCGAAGTAACTCGAGCGAGAAAGATAAGTGAGCCTGTTTTGATTCGTACGGCTACGAAAAAAGTGGGACTTCAAATGGGTGGCGCCGTGTTAAAGAAATGCCCCCGGGCGCTACCTTTTTACGTCATTGCTGGAGAATTTCCTACCCGCTGGCTGCTCGCCATTGCGAATCACAGTACTGGCATAATATCGAACCGTTAAGAGCCGAGAGCAGAACGGAAGAATCCGTGGAATCCAAATAAACGTCTGGAAATTGTATCTTACGCTCTTTGCAACATTAGGGACATGCGTCGCGGGGGTACGTGACTTGAAAATGAACAACTTACGAAAAGTCACATTCGCCTCGAAGCGTTCCATAACTTGTTTTTAACCTTCGACATTACGATCTTCCGTTCAATCGTATTTATACAGAAAGCTACATATGTTCGCACCATTTTTCGTCTAAGCTTCGTAATTGGTAGCTCATGGAATACGACGTGGATCTGGAGGAAGAAAAATAATTTATTAAAATGCAATCACTACCGGATATTTTTCGAACTGGAAAAACCCTGGCGTTGTCAGCCTTTAAACCTTTTTTTATTTCATTTCGTTACTCGCAAGACACGGAGAAGACTCGAACAACCCTCTCTGAGACGGAGGATATTTTTACGCAATATTCCATTTCAAGCGGAATGAAAAGTGGGCCTGGAAACAAGAAATCATTAAGACACGAGGAATTAAGAGACAATTTTGTGTAGAGAGATATCAAAGGACACCAGTTCTTCGCGTTCAGACACGAAGAGCAAAACATGTATGCGGGGAACCAACAGGTTTGACTTGCTGGACTAGTTAATAAATTATCGTAGTCCGCCGCCATCTTCATCTTCGAAGTTGCAAATGAGAATTCGGAATACTGATCACCAATTACGAAATAAATCCTCGCGCTGATTACAAGCCGATGTTAACTGCAAATTTCACATGCATCGTAATTATATATTATTAATAATACAGTAACAGAATGCAATGGTACAATGGTAAACGTATTTGAAAAAGTAGAATTTGAAAAGTAGAATTTAAAAAGTACAGATACATAGGTAAGTAACTTTCAAGTCACATGGCGATATAAAGAATTAAAAATTCCCAGGAATCGCATACTGCAAGTTCATTCAAAGGTTGTGGTGGTCCCAAAAAACCTTACAGACCACCCACAGTCGTTCCACACCACCCACAGTTATGGCGACCTTGAGCCTATGCTTCGTCGAACCTTCTCTCTATCTCTATCGCTTCGCAAGAAATTTGGTGCTACATAAGCTCGAGTTCCAGCGTACAATTGTATGTGAATGCGTATAAGAACCGGAAATTGTTAAACTCATCGTTTCCTGCAACTTTTTCGGTAATACCAAATCCATTTTTATATAAACAACAGATGTATAATGCTGGTGCATTTTTTGCGCATCTCGCGTGGCCACAAATAGCATAAACACGTATATTAGCGATGCAGTTGGGTAAGTGGGTAGGCTCACGTAGTTCGTACGACCTTCATAAAAACTCGTCGATCAGAGATTGCCGGGAATGTTGAGTGAGAACTCGCCGTCTATGGGGTGGCGAATAAAAAAGTAGGCGCCTACCTTGACAAACGAGACACCGACGCTAACTACCATGCCGAGTAAATGACAGCGCAATGATGAAGGTAAAAAACGACGCTGACTGCGCGAAGAAACGAGCTACGTCGAAACAAATACGTCAACGACGTCGTCACGATTGAGTCTCGGCATTAAAAAAACAGGTCTCCATTTATAGATCAAGAGAAGAGCACCATAATTTGCAGACACGGTCATTCTTTATTTCTCTTAACAGATAATTCTTTTTCCATCGATGCAATCTGTGTAAAAAAAAACAAAAATAATAATAACAACAATAATAATAATAAAAAATTAAAACGTGAAACACAAATTCTCGTTTTTTTTTTTTTTTCGAATAAAAATCGAATACTTATTAATCGTTGCAAAAGGAAATCATGTAACTAGTTCCTGCATTGAAATTGGTGGATATATTATAATCCTAGCAATTTCCTGAGGATTCAAGGTTCGCGCAAGAGAAAGACGGAGAGAAAGAGCAGTCCATAGGTTAAGTCCCCACCAAAGAGGCCCCGTGGAAAGATGCTGGCCGCTCTCACGTGGTTAACGCACGTAGATACATATATTATCCTGGCGCGCGCACACCTTGGCCTCCCGTGGTTCGGCGGTTAGTGGTTAGTGGGTGCACAGGTTGCCGATGTGCGCGCACACCGTGCGTGTCGTCGAGGTATGCCACCGGTCAATCCGGTGCCACGTATACCGATCACCGCTTTCGTTAGCCGCATCCTTGCACTTTACTTTTCGAGTAATACACGTGAGTTTTCGCTGCCTTTTACAACTTCGTGGTATATCTCTTCCGGCCTGCGTACAAGCAACTATGTTCCTTTCCGTCTCGCGTGTTCGTCTGTGACGCGGCTGGTACCAGTGCGATGTGCGATAACACGCGGGAAAATGCTCGGTCCTTCGTGGTAATGGAGAAATTTCACAACGAATTCGCATTCGCGAATACCTATTGGCGTGACGTCGATTTATGTGCAACATTGTTATTAAATCAGTTTAATTTCGTGGATAATAATGAAAGCGTAACAGTTCTACCACGGGCGTGGTAGAGCAAACGTATTAATATTCACGAGTGTATTCGGTGTGAACCGACAATAAATAGCTCGAGTTCCAGGTGAACGGCGAGATTTTCCTTTGGTGAACGTTCAGGATCCGGTTGAGCGGTCGTGTTCGTCGTGGCCGTGACGAAACAACGACATGGACGATGTTTCATTCTTTTCTCGGACACGACGATGGGATAGCTTCATTTCGTAGCGCATGGATGCTATGTACAGGAGAAAGTGAAGCACTCGGAAATACGAAATAACCAGTCCCTCGGTGATTCCGAGTTTATGTAACCGCGCCAGTCGGACATTGCACGTGCGGTCGTTGAAGTCTCCACGCCTTTGCCGGTCGTCGCATTGAAGTTTCTCGAGGACATATCCACCTGGAAGTGAGCGAGTAACACGATATCAGTGCGAATCGATCAGTTCAACGAATTCCTCCTGTGTCGTACTCTAAAGTCGCGCGAGGGCATTAATTAGAGTGCTAAATAAAATTCCGCTAGTTTGTCTTTATTTTTCTTTTTTTTTTCTTTTTTTTTCTTTTTCGTTTAACTCTGTGTTTAAATTAACGTCTTGAAAAATGTAACGATGAGGACTTTGATTTGTTTGCCGCGTCAGAGAGAATAACATTAAAAAAAAAAAGGAGATAATTCTATGTTAAGCAATGCAAGGTGATCGAGTAAAAAGTGCGGTAAGGGAGAAAAGATTCAACGTTAAGAAGTGGCTCGAGAAGAGAACGAGGAGGGACCAAGAGGAGGGGGCCGCGAGAGGAGAAGAAATAGAAGGAGGTGGAGGAAGAACAAGAAAAGAAAACATTTAAACGAAGAAGGCCTTCGTATTACTGCTATGAGAGGAGGACCTGTGCCGCGAGAGAGGCGGGAACATGCCTAGCGATTTGAATACCAAATCGCTGCTCTTGTGCAATTCCTTTGCCTTTTTTTTTTTTTTATTCCCTCCCAGCCCCTACGACCTTTTCACATCTACCTGCGTGCCTCGCGTATTTTTAGGCGTGACACGCTTTCTTTGTACCGTCCGGACCACTGTCGTAAAAACAGTTTCCTCGAAAAAACTATGTATACCGATACCACTGACTTTTTCTCCATGGTTGCGATGCATCTTTACTCTTGAGTGATACAATCGGTAGACAGAGAAAAAGAATAAAAACGAATAAATAAAAATTGGTATGATTAAATTGAAAAACAAAGTGATCAAAACCGAATGAGAAAAACATTACAAAAAATATTAATGGGAACGCGCTGGATATACTTACAACATAATAATGTGAAACTCCTTTTCTATGGAACAGAGTAACTTGATTTAGCCTCTCCTAGGCTTTGTCTGTACACAGTAGACGGAGACATAGCCTAGAATAGGTTAGGTCAGGGCTCGTTCGACACGAACATCTTCGTATTACTTCGTATGTCGAGGACATATCCAAGGTCAAGCTCAAGGTCTATAATCGGTGGGAAGAATCGAGGGAATATTGCAGGTACAGGCGGTGCTTCTTTAAACATTTGTATTTTTCTTAATTAATCACGACCCCTGTTTGATTCATAACTGCTTAATGTATGTACGCATTATTGTTGCGCATTACACGCTATCGTCCATTACAAATGAATAATTATTCGTACCTGATTACATTACGCGCCGTGAAGTACCTGACATATTGTCGCCATTTAATATCTCTCCACATACATTTTTGCGGGAAAATTGAAAATTCTGTTATTTAAAATTGATCGGTAAATAGTATTCTTCGATATTTACAATCGATAAGAAGGGAAGTATTCTTTTTACCGACGTACTGATTCTTCTTTACCTATTGGCAAAAATGGCGGAACAACGAGTAGTTTCAATTCGACACCACATTTTTCCATAATTAAAAGCGGTCTGCAACAATAAAAAAAAAAAAAGAATATCCTTGAATTTACGAAGTAATTAATAAATAAATATAATTAAACAAACGAATGAATTTATCCCATTTATTCCACTCGTACATTCTATTGTTTAACCGAAACATTTATTATACCTGTAATTGGTTATTAAGATCGGAATATTATTTTTGGATTCGTTAAACGTACAAAAATTATTTTGTCGCTTCGATCTTAATGACAATGATAAGAATGACGGAAAAAGAAATTTTTACTTAGGGATAAAAGTAGGAGATGTATCGATAATAGAACAGATTCGTTCGAATCGCTTCAAGTAAATTTTTTACTAACTTAAAAAACTGAGCGAATACAGAAGAGTATCATGAATTTAGATTACCGTGTTCGACTACTCTCACAAGCTTTCCATCGATTATGGTAGAATTACAGTTGAATAAAAGTACATCATTGGAAAGTACATCGTGTCTACGTAGGTTGTTCAAATATGATTCTCAAATTGCAGTTGCGTAAAATACTTTCTCTACGCACTATTATTTCAGGATTTCCTTTAAACAATCCTAAACGTATCTACGTTCGTCGATATTATAAAACAAAATATTCAAACACTCTCGAAGCTTGATGTCTTTTTTTTTTTTTTTTTTATCATAAAACGAGTGCTCTAAAAGTATTGCGAGATAAATATATGTACCTAAAAGTATAATTGCAATCATTCCAACAATTTTCCTTTTACATATGTATTGCTGTAATACAAATTAATCAATGTATTTTTGTATACATATGTTGTACAAAGCATCGAATCGTTCTATTCCTTTTTATTCATTTTTTTTTTGAGTCCCTAGAAAAAAAAAGCTATTTGAAAATCAGTAACCATAGCTATGTN
This sequence comes from Ctenoplectra terminalis, assembly GCA_019453375.1. Lineage (NCBI taxonomy): Eukaryota > Metazoa > Arthropoda > Insecta > Hymenoptera > Apidae > Ctenoplectra > Ctenoplectra terminalis. Next base: position 826,946 of record SMSQ01025707.1, read on the forward strand.
CTTTTTTTTTTTTTTTTGCAGTATACAAGCTGTGTATGTTCGAGAGTTCGAATTCAATTGAATCGATTGATCCATACAATATGACATTAATAACAATGATAATTATATGATAGTTAATATTACGAATAATTTACTACATATTGCCATGAAATTTGCAAGAACTTGCAGATTTTTTTTCTTACAAATTATATACAAATTTTTTTTTTTTTTATCATAAAACGAGTGCTCTAAAAGTATTGCGAGATAAATATATGTACCTAAAAGTATAATTGCAATCATTCCAACAATTTTCCTTTTACATATGTATTGCTGTAATACAAATTAATCAATGTATTTTTGTATACATATGTTGTACAAAGCATCGAATCGTTCTATTCCTTTTTATTCATTTTTTTTTTGAGTCCCTAGAAAAAAAAAGCTATTTGAAAATCAGTAACCATAGCTATGTTTGAAAAAAGAAGCTCTGAGAAGCGTCTTAAAAGTTATACAAGTAGCTTTTTTTTGTTTTTTCTCAACTTTAATGTACGTAACTTTCAAAACAGCAATCCAAATAGGATAGTTTCTCATATATAAAAAATTGAATACCAAGCTTGCACATATTAAGAAAGAAAGAACTATTTTTGTGTAATAGAAAATATAGAAAAAGAAATTAATTTTTACCGCAACTGTCGAAATATTTAAGAGAAAATTATTTCAATACGGTGTGTCTGTCTTATAATTAATAGTATCTATTAAATCGACCGAATGTTCTACGCGATAACGTTCAATACTCCCACTAATTTTTCAAACTAATGTTTCTTAATGATTCACTGTATTAACAAATAGTATTGTGATCTTTTTTTAAGTACTGGTTGCATAATTTGTTGAGTATTACTTTTTATTCACAACAATGTTCTCAAATGCGATCAACAAACCAATTGTAAGGACAATGAATTGTGCAAAACAAAAATATTCTCCTGATTAAAGCTTCTTACAACATCAATTATAATTTTGGTATACTGTACATATTGAAAACAGCATATATAAATATTATATTTGAAATTTGGCAGGATGAATGTTTCTCTTTCGAAAAGTCAGATTAAAAATTTCTATTTTACTCTGAAACGGACCCAAGTGCTTAAAATATTAAAATATCATGAAAATTGTTTGGTAGAAAGTGCAACCAGAATTAAGTCTTAAAGAACACGAATTTCTTCCTTTCTATTATTGAGTAATACACTTCTGCCATAATTAATAAAAATATAACACATATAAATGTTAAAAAAAGTTAATACAGAAGAACAAAAAATATGGTGATTATCAACTGATCCTTATGTTCAGTCTGTACAAAATGTACTACTCAAAACAATTAGAATTTTTTTTTCAATAATACAGACAATAATACAGAGGAATAAAACAAACGCTTAGCATAAAAAATTGTAAACGCAGAAAAAATACGGTACATTGTTTATACGTGGTGGGGCAATTAAAAAATCGGATATCTTATTAAAATTAATGAAGTCATGCGAGTAAGTGATTCTCTAATTATTCTGAGTAGTGAGCTTTTAATTATCTAAGCGGTTTCAAAAAATCAATTACCAATAATAAAAGGATAAAATTCACCTATACGTGTGCACTGTTCTTAAAAATAAAAATAACATTTATACTTAAAAGTATAATAACATTGCACTACATGTTGCTCGAACAACTTTCACGAGTATTTTTTCATGTTAAAACATAATCGATCCGCGTACAACCAAAGTATTCACCGTTATTGAATAGAGAAAAGAAATCCTAGACTCTGAATGATAACTTAGCAATTTCTCTGTGTACGAACACCGAATTTTACCAACTTGTAATATCACCTTTTACGATTTCTGGTACACACTTCTAAATACGTTTAGTCAATAGTATTTAATTAAAGCCTACGAATCTAAAGTGCTCGCTCATAGTTGATATGTCGATTAAAATATATTATCTACAGGCGACGATGAATTTAATGCTATAGCAGCATGATTTAATCACGTGGAACCACGTGTGCCGGCAGATTCGTGTAATAAAAATTTCCTTTCAATTAAAAACCTATTGGTTTAAACATTGTACAGTTCTAAATTTAAGTTAGGTTTAAAGAAAAATTTAATTTCAAGAATCTATTATTTAAAAATAATAAGATAAGAAGTTATACACTTTTTATCAATTCTAACACCAGCACAGGCTTGTTTCACTTGTTATGAATTCAATTTATGGAAGTAGGAACGAGCAGCATTTTTTAGACATTAAAACCATCACGTTGTTGTTTCACAATAAAAAATAATAATAATAATAATAATAATAAAAATAAAAAGGATTGTTACACGCCAACTTCAGCAACCGATGAAACAATTTCGACTCGTTTCTACTTCTTTTTAAACGACATTAATATAGCCCTCGGTCCATAACATTAACATCTTTTTTTTTTTTTTCGAATTTTTAAATTAGATGCCAACAATTTGATATGAAAAATTCACTAACCATAATGGGACGTAGATTTTTATATGATTAAGTTTGCCAACAGCAGTTTGTCTTTATCTCACTAATAAACTTCCTTAAATACTTAGTAATATACTTTAAGTTTCAATAAGAATGAGATATCTCGATAATCATGTCGTAAAACTTATTTTATGTTCTTATTGCCTAAAAATAGTCATCCGTTCTGAGGAACCAATATTTTTTTCAGCTTTGGCATGTCGTCGCGACTTCTTCTTCTTCTTCTTCGCGATGACAGTAAAATTGTAGTAAAATTTTCGTAAAATGTAATTAGCGACTTTTACAATTAAGATGACAGCATACACTCTTGATCTTATACAAAATAATGTCATCTACTTCGTTTTCAAGTGTCAATATGTTTGACGTATTTTTTGAGTTCATTCGCATTTTATAAGCTTAAAAACGATTAAAAGTTGACTAGAGGCAATAATCTCTCGGATTTATAATAAATGAAGTTAAAGCTTCTATCTCTTGATTCCAAGTCTTCAGTTTCAGGGAATTTAAGATTCGTACGGCAGCATTTACATCTCTCATTGTATGGATAAAGCCTCTTAGTTAGCTGAATCTACCGTCTAGGGTCAATGCAAGCTGGTAGATCATTAAAAAGCAAAAGTACGGAATATATCTTTGATCAATTAGTTTCCTTTCACAGTACAAACAATTTATCATCGCTCGATTCAAGGTTCCCTATCTATTCTCTTAGTACATATATATGTATACATACATACATGTATATATATATATTAAATTTCTGAAATGACAAAAGCGTATGTATTAATCGTAAATATAAAAATTTTCACGGTACTGTCCTTGGCAAACTTTTTCAATTGAATTGCTTAGAACGTGTTAATTTTTGAATCATGCATAATTTTTCTAGTCTAATTGTAAACGGAAAAAACATCTATACACTATGAATAACATTCCATATTTTTCTATCCCAAATATTGAAATGCATTGTCAGTAAGCAAAATTTGTTTAATATTTTAATTTTCTTATTATGCGTTGACGTATCATTATGGATGACAATTACCATCCCTTTTTAACATCCATTAAAATTGACACGTTTCATGGCTTATTGCCCTACTAAAATAGCTTTACAAACATATGTGCATTTTACGACTATTTTTCTGTTTCAAATAAGTCGTACAATGACTTATATTAGATTTGAAGTTAAATGGTGTGAAATCTTGGAGTACAAGTTCTACATGAAGTTTTATGTAATGTGACTCAAATATTAAACCTCCGTACGTCCTTCGTCTTTTCTTCCTAAGGTCTTTCTGCTATAACAATAACCTCCGTTGGCGTTTAAAACACGTGTATTAAAATCTTGTAGAAAGTTCATATCCTAGCGTACGAGACGGTGACCCTTTAATCTCTGTGCGCTTTAAATACTTAAATTTTTATGCAAACAACATTTATCGTTCCATTTAATAGTACAGGATATGTCACTTTGTACGAAGTCACACTTCCAAGGAAAAAAAAAAAGAAAAAAAAATTATTTGTTAATCTGCAAATTGAAATATTCGCACTTGTCCAGAAACACTTCACTTAATGTAATTTTCGTTCAAACTTTTCTAGTAGAAATCGATCTGTTTGATTTCAAGACGTGCCTCGAGATTTTTCGTATAATAAAAATATCGAGTAAAAACATCAGCGCAGTTCATAAGTGATTCATTAAAATATAGATTAAAATCGTCTTTTATACGACATCTTTGCGATTTTTTTTTTTTTCCCCACTTACTCGCAATATCCTTACAAGAATACTGTATGTGTGTGTGGCAATTTGAATGTTGCGACACTGGCTATCAACAACGGTAATGCAGTTAACAGTGCAGGCGCAACTAGAGGTGCGCCAACTAAGGTTTTATAAGTTGTAGTTCCGATTAAACCACATATCCTTATAGCGGCCGCTATAAAACCGAAACCAGTACACCTGTAAAAATCAGTACGCTTCATCGTTATAGATATAGATAGATTTCGCAACTTTTTTAATAGAAGGATCGAAGAAAAATTTACCTTAAATGAGTAGGGAAGCTCTCAACTGTAACCAACGTAAGTGACGTCCAAGCAATAGCGAAAATTGCTATAAAACCACCTTCGAACCCAAGCACTGCAGAACTATTCGTGCCCACTAGGATCAAACACAGAGCACCTACCGACGAGAGAAATAATGAGATACCAATCATTTTTGGCCGCTGAAGTACAGTGAGTGTTAGTCCTGCTAAAGCAGCAGCAGGCACAAAGGCCAATTGAGCAACTAGATGACCATGTAATGCTTCCTCTATGTAAATATTATAATCCAAATCAAGAGTTGGGCACGGTCCTCTTAAACTTAACTCCGTATTATTTTCCAGTTTACATCTCGTAAAGACTTGTTCAGATAGATCTGTATCTACAAATCTACAAATAATAGACCATCATATATTTTACATTTCGGAAGAATTCGAAAGATATTATCATTCCATAATACATACTTTGAGTATCGAATAACACTGTCTGTAAAGTGAGTTTTACTAGATTTTATACTACTGAATTCTACAGATTGAAAAGTACAATTATCGAAATCTACGTGACTAAATACCATTTTTGTGAATCTGAAATAAAAATACTTTTATATGATTTAGTTCAGTATTCACCTATTTTTTTTTTTTTTCTTTTTTTTTTTAATATACATATATTCACTTACTTGCAATTAAAAAAAGTTGAATCTCTATATTGACAATTTTCTAAAGAACCATTAAATGTTAGCCCCGTGTATTCTCTCCCAGAAATCTGTAGAGTGTGATTTTTGTATTCCGTAGCGCGTAAAAGCTTGAGGTACTCAGGACACCAAACCATAAGGCCGTACAGTCTAAAGTAAAATAAAAACTTAATATTATAAAACGAAAAATTGTTCGAGTATTCAACGAAAGTACGCACCCAAATGATACAGTCGACCAAATAATCATAAGCACTACTGTGACGCGTAAATGAGGCGATACAAATAATTCCAGGAAGGAATTCCAAAACTAGAAATGGAATAAAAATTAAATACTAGTCTTTAAGGATATGAAATAAAAAAGTACATATACCCTTACCATTTCAATGGAATAAATTATATCAGCCAAAACGCTAGTGTGATTAGTAGGAGACGGAGGTGCCATACCACGAGGCCTTTTAGTTGGAAGCTCTAATTCAGAAAGCTGATACTGTGCACCTGTTGCGCCTTTACGCGCGTTATTTTTCTTGTATATTTTCTAGGAAAATTTATTAATTCGAATTTAAAAACTCAACTGATATGTTCGTTAAGTAAAAGCATTGATACAAAAAGTACCTGATAAACCATCATTGCTTCCACGTCCCTGCCTGCTTCTACCAAATACCTAGGACTTTCCGGTAGAAAAATGAGTCCAACGGTAGAGCATAACGCAGGCAAACAACAAAGTAAAAGGAAACGGTGCCAAGCACTGAAGTGTTCTTTATTTTCAAGAACCACCATTTCTCCGGTCGTAGGAACCACTACCCATGCTAAGAGAGCGGCGTACACACCACCTAATGCTCCTGCTGCTACTAATAAACCAACCCATCTACTTCTGCTTAGTCTTGGACAACATTCTGCCAGATATGCAAATGCTAGTGGTAAGGATCCTCCTACCCTGTGATGATATAAATTAGGCAGTTTACATTTTGCGGCTAAATTATATATAAATGAAAGAAAAAAGAAAAAAGAAGAAAAAAAAAAGAAAAAGGAATTTCTTACCCAATTGCAGAACAAAATCTAGCAGTCATAAATGTGCCATAAGTAGGCATGAAAGTGGCAACACCACTAAACAAAGCATGAACGGACATCGCAGATAATAAAGATCTGCGTCTACCAATTCTATCTCCTAAACCACCCCAGAATAATCCACCTAATGCAAGACCCATTAAAGTAATATTGCCTATAACACAACATAAAGAGCAATTATTTAAACGCAAATGCACAATAAGAAAGAAGTAAAATAAATAACTAACTGAGCCATCCTTTCTCATTGTCCTCGATGCACAGTTCAACCTCTGCGCTTGGTAAAATATATGGTACAACAAAAAATTCAACAGTATCCGCTGCAAGACTCAAGCCTGTACATAGAGCAGCAAGCACTTGGAAGTAACCAACTCCGGCCTGAAAAAATATTTAACAATTTAATAACAATATATTGCACGATGAAGAGATAAAAAACTGGACAAAAGACACGGTTACTTTTTATCGTTGTTCCTTAAATACAATTCATTGAAATAATGGTAATGATAAATTGATATATTTATAATTTGTAAAAATATAAGTGTAACCTCCAAATAAATAATGGAAAATAAAGATATTTACTGGGAAATCATCTAGATAGCCCGGTATCTCTCGCGACTCGTATTTCGTTTTTACAATTGATTCATCTAAAACCTCGTCCATATCGAAACCGCCAGAAAAAAAACTAAAACACGGGCAGTGAAAGGGTAATTAAGCTAAAGAAAAATAACTTGGCTAAAAAGGACGCCATTTACTACAGGTTATGTTTTTGTTGTTCGATTGATGAAAGTTCAATATTTTATTTCGATCTGTCGAAAGATCTACCGTAGCCAATCTGAATACAGATTTCAAATTTGTGTAAGCTCATTGGCCCGCCGTTCGTTCCGCGCTTTAGAGAAAGCATTACGAAAAATATCGATCGATAATCGATGATTCAATATATTTCGATAATCGAAATATTGCTTGCGATTCTAATTCAAATTTTAATTGCCTGGTAATCCCCGAAACGGAGCAGGCGTTGCTAGAACGGGTTCCACGTATTTTCTGATTTTTTTTATCAGTATAACAATTGTAGAATGCAAAAAAATTGATTGCTATTGCTAATACGCGTACTAAAGTTCAAGTAGAGTAATAATTTAACGATGCACGAGCAAAAATATATTACATATCTTCGATCAACCACGAGACACCACAGGATCAAGAATCAGAGTCATGGTGGGTAAGATTTTTATCGAATTAATCTACCAAAGGGTAGTTGTCCTTTTTTTCGACAAAAAAAAAGACTTTGGAACACGATATAATAAATAATAATAAATTTCATAATCAACAGAAGTATGATATAAAAACACACTCGACCGAAGCCGAACCAATTTTCCTCTTAAGCGTGGACGTCATATTTTTTTCACAACATTCAAAATGGTTTCGAATAATTAAGATTAAATGGAAAAATTGAAAGAAAAATCAGGCAACGAACCTGCTTAATAGCGTCCTCGTGAAATTGTGCCAAAAGCGTTGCATCGGCGGTCGAGTCGATGAGATCGTGTTCAGCGGAATCGGCTGAAGCCGCATTCACACTTGCGGTGTTCGCGTTCGTCGGTTGAGTCGTCATCTCCTCGGTGTATAATCCTCCTCCTCTATTGTTCAGTGTCCGTTCTCCAATTCCGGATATCGTGCCACCGCCGGAAGATACGAGGCCACCCCCGCTGCCAACGAGCCACTGGCTTTCCTCCTCTGACGAGGGCATCACTGCCACAAACCATCTGCAACGTCATCAACGGTATCCTAGAACCTGGCTGGATCAATCGGAAGCACGACGAATCGGCCAAATGTGTGAGTCCATAAATTGAAACATTTTCTTCGACGACGCTTTTCAATCTCTATCGTTTATATTTATTATCATTAACACACTGTGGACTAATCAGGAGACGTTCGACGTTACACTTTTTTTTTTTTCAATCTAAAAAAGTAAAACGATAAGTAGATAATAGTGAATGATACATTATCTTCAAAAATGATATAACTGAAAATTTTTATCAAAATTCATGTTTTTTATAGCAGATGAAGGATCCCAGGTGACCACCTGAACACTAGAACTACCGGCGATTAAAGTAGACTTATTTGCACCAAAGAAAATAAAATGACACCTGTAGTAAGGGTAACAATTCTTTGTATATATTTTTTACAATAAAATCATGGAAAATCCTCTAAGATATATCACTCTAAAGTTATAAAATTTCTATAAAAAATTATGAACCAGTTTGACCGGTCCGGTAGTCCTAGTGTTAAAGACGATGTTGTTAATGGACCGATTAAGATCTTTTTCTCATTTTTTTCTTTCNATTATGAACCAGTTTGTCCGGTCCGGTAGTCCTAGTGTTAAAGACGATATTGTTAATGGACCGATTAAGATCTTTTTCTCATTTTTTTCTTTCTTTTTTCAGGCGCTCTTTAAAAATCGGTCTACTAACAATGGAATAAATTAAGGTGGCCACCTTAGGTGATTCACTCAGTCTATATGTTTTGCAAAAGTATACAATTAATAAAGTTGATTCGATTACAACTTTATCCCCTAATAAGATTTACGAAAAATTTGCGAGTCTTCAATGTGATTAAGGTTGAAAAGAGTTGTCCTCGTGTTTTTTTTTTTTTTTATATAGCTACCTGCACGACTGTTATTAACAATTCTGTAAAAAATTGAGGAAAAATCATTTCTCCTTCTTCTTAAAATGTACTTTATAAAGTACAGAACAAGATTGCTCGATTCTTTCCAATTTCATAACGCCGGAGAAACTATAGGAGGATTCGTTAAGCAGCTTTTCAAAGACATTTAAAAAATCTTGTCCACACGTAATGATGCGCATCTTGCGTCAACATGTCGACGTCATTAGAGGATGCATCGAAGCGTGCATTTTTCGTAGGCATGTATTATCACGGCGGTATGTACACCGCTTTGAAACGTGTCATCGGTTACACACGTCGACACTCTAATTTATCGATTCGTGGTTCACTCATACAAGTCGATGATAAAACGCCTACGAATAATGCTCGTGGATAGGGGATCTACACGTAGCTTTGTTTAAATATACACAACTACACGTGTCAGTCCTTGCGTTAACGTTTGCGAGGTGGACATTGTTAAGTATAACCAGAATCTACGTTACCGTGGTCCTTTGGCTCTTTTTCCTCAACATTTATTCTTTCTCGTGTCTCCCATCTACCCTCTCTTCTCTTCGCGGCACAGGAAACTCTACGTATTTTCCCTCCTACGCGTTCACTTTTCGTCCTTTCATTCTCATTCAGTTCCCTCGTCAATGAGACATAAATTAAAAACAAGGACTACAAAACAACAAGTGTTGAGGAAAATTGGTGCATCGTACTACGTGTACGTTTAAGTTGGTTATTTTTAGTGGTTCTGGGAATCGAGACAGCTAAAACATTCATTACGTATATAGATCTGATCATCTATAACTTTCATCGCTAAAACTTGCCCGGTATATTAATTTATAATTTTGGTCAATCGTCGTAGAGCATAACCTGGTATCGAACACGGTAAACATTCAAACTAGCCACGATTGAAGCGTGCGCTTATCTATAGGCATTTGGAAAAATAATTTATCCATGTTTCTAAGTAACGCGATTCTTCGTCCGATTCCAAGTTTCGTTTTCGCAGAACGTGTCTGATTTTTCTAGAAATGCAATAGGAAATTTAATGTACTTACGATTACACCCGATCGATCGGTTGATAAACGATGGAAATAAATGCAATGATTTATAAATACTTTTCATAGTCACTGCGTTGCGCAACAAATGACGGAAAATCGTAAAAAGTGTATCGCTGGGAACGAATAGAATTTTCATGAGAAATTACCAACCCATCGCTTTGACACCACTTTAGTAATTCTAGCGTTAAATCGCACGGCAGCAAGATAGTCGCATAATAAGCAACGTCATCGAGGAACAGAGACCATTATGTACACTCGTAGACGATAATATTTATTCATTCCCGTGCATTCGATCGTTCAATCGATGAGATAATACCGTACTACCTTTAACGCGCTATTCGACGCTACACGGCCTACAATTATCGGAGGAAAATATTTTTTCCTTTTCAAATTCCGAACGATAATAGCGGTCGATGAAGTAGGAAGTTGACGAACGCTTCGATTACGAAATCTTCCACAAATATAAATATTTGTTAACAGTTTTGTGATAAAACAGTACGTATCTGTATATTAAGTTGCACGGATCGTATACTTATAGGAGAATTGCTTCGTTACGCATCATTTGTTTCAACTGTACCACGGTTTCAACTGTATCCTTGGCAATTATCGAAGACAAAAAAAAAAAATTAAAAATCTCACGTACGTTGCATTGAAAGGTGTATGCGAATTAATCGAACGGGTTAACGGAGAACATAGACGATGTGAGATTTTTAAGTTTTTTTTTCTCTTTGATAATCGCTTTGTTACGCATCATTTGTTTCAACTGTGCCACGGTTTCAACCGTATCCTTGGCAATTATCGAAGACAAAAAAAAAAAATTAAAAATCTCGCATCGTCCATGTTCTCCGTTAACCCGTTCGATTAATTCGCATACACCTTTCAATGCAACGTACGTGATTATTTTCTGACCAATTAATTACCGTCGTCCAAGCGTCTCCGCGCACAAATTCCAGCAGAATCTCGGTTACGATCACAATTGTAAGTCCAGTGTCGATGATCGATGAACAGGAAGCAAAAGCCGCACGTGGCCTGCACTGGTTGAATTTCCGTCGCGCGAATTACTCGTGTAAAAGAAAATTTCGCGAGAGGTTCGTCGTGCGCCGTTGTCGGTCTCTGACTCACGCAAACACCCTGTCTCGTGTTGCTTTAATATTCCTTTGAAGGAACGACGACGTCCGTGCGCAACGACGATCGCCACGATACGCGTACAGTTAAATGCGCGCACGATAACTGTATTTAATTGGTGATTAACGCTAATTAGGAGATACGTACGGGGCCCGTGGTGAACTCGTTGTCATGCGTGTCTAGATTTCAATGGGGACGACCGAGTGTCCGAGTATTAACACGTTCGTTAAAAGGTAGTTTCTGAGTCATTTAAATACCTCGGTGCAGTATTTTGTATTTCATGTTGCCGCGTTGAAAAAGTACAATGCTGCACGTATTTCTGTGCGATCGGTTCTAATTATTTTCACGCCTATTGTATTCGGTATCATATTTTTCGTAGACGTAAGAAAGTTCGTACGCGTCCTTATCCGATTTAATAATGTATCGCTCATCCGGAGTAAGAGTGACACGGATGAAAAAAAATGTTTCCGAGGAAATGCAAAATAAGTATTTGGTATTCATTGATTCAACGATTTAACGTCATCGGAACAAACTTATTGAGTAACATATTAAATAACAAGTCGACGATTTTATTAGGCAAGATATAGGTGTTTTAAAATTATTTTAAGTTCGCAACTAAAACGTACAAATTTCCGGCTTGGAAAAATTAAAACAAGAAAACTCGTATTTTGCATTCTGTATTCTAAAAATTGGGAAATAAATACGATTGGGTCGAAAATAATCCAAGGGCCGCAAGCAGGGTTAAAATAACCCACCTCCAGAGAGTGCAACACTCCGTCGTACCTGGTTAATAGAAGATTTCCGCGAACCGTAGCACCTTCCGTATAATCTCTTCACCGACGAATTTTCCCATCACACGATCAGAAAAGGTGTGTCGTTTAACGATAATTAACGCACTCGATCCCATGCATCGGTTGCCGATCAACGACTTATCGATTATCCTTTCAACCGGAATTATTGTTGGCGAGGACGATGAACGTGCACTCGCACACACGCGAGATAATTTCGGAGTCGCTTTTGTCGATGTTATCACTTGGCTTCAGAGAAATAGCGACAACAGCTGTTTACCAGAAATGATGCTTCCAAAGCACGGTTCGCGTTAGTTCACCTCATATTACGATATATCCAAGCATCCGCTTGATATTGAATAATTATTGAAACAATATTGTTGTCCAATTGAAATCTCATTCGGTCAGTAGCAGATCACTTTCACGACAGAATTCGGGTGAACGTAACTTAATTAAGGTCTCATGGTATTCGATTAACGTATATAACATTGCTACATTCAGTGATAGCAGCTCTCTGTTTCTGACCGGCAATCGCCGCGAAATTAATCTTCCACTCGTGTTCGATTCGTGTAAAAAAAAAAAAAAAAAAAGGAAGAAAAGCACACTGATTTATTTGTTGTAATTTATAATAAATCTCGAAGAACTCACACTTTTATGCTATTTTTTTTTTCGCCAATACGACAATCGCGTTACACCTCTGGGTTTTTGCGCGCGGCATGCCTTAGAAATCAATGACGAGACGGCAAGTCGCGAATACGAGAACCCTCGAATCTCTTCGGCGATACACTGCTTTATTTCACAATTTATTTTTAATCCTCTGGCCTCACTGTTGCCGATTAATGCCTCGTTGGAATGATTCCGAGAGATTCGCGTCTAGGTGTCAGACTTTCTGAACGTTCGTGAAAAGCGAGCAGCTTTGGTAACATTTTCATAGTATGAGGCAAGCAACACTGCGCGTGTATCGATTGAGGGAACAACTACGAGTCGCTAGAATCACCTTCGCCCTATATAGCGAACCACCACTATATCTCCCCTCGGCCCTCGTTCGACGTCAACTCGACGAGTGTTTGTGGAATGGCTCATAGACACCGAGATCTTCCAAATCTAGACCTTTTGCTAGCAAGGGTTGTCGACCTACTCCCTGTCGTTCCATCTTGCATTCCTTTTCATTTTTTTTCTCCGTTTATGATCCATACTTTTGTGAACCAACTTCGAAATGTACATTTTTTTTTATTTAAATGTTTCCTTAAACGGGTTTAAAAATAATCGAGGAATCTTAATATACAGCGTTTAATTTAATAAAATTCGTAGAGTCGTAACTTGTATTCAAAAAATTACAAAGGTTCAATGGAAAGTAGTACTGGGTCAGACAAAAAATTATATGTTTTATTATTCGTCAGAAACTTCATCGTCCTCAACGGTTCTTGCTTTCTCTTCCAGTTTTGTCCTCGCAATTAGCTCCTTGGCTGGATTAAACACACCGTTTGTTTGTACGTTGCATATGTAACATCTTGTGCTTTTTCTGTAGTGTTCTAGGGCGCATTTCTCACAGAAATAATGTTTGCACCTGAAAGAAACATTTATTATGTATACTTCGTGTTTCGTTAAACTTTCTTTGCTAAGAATACAAAAAAGTTATGCGTACTTTGTGACCACAGGATCGGTGAAACTATTCCGGCAGATGAAACATTTAAACGGCAATGTTTCGTCGTCGCTGTCGATTTCGTATTTCTTATCATCCTCGTCTCCGCTATTGTTGTATTCTCCCGTGGCAGCTTCTCTTTCTAACTGCCAACCCAATTTGTAGTCCGAACGATCGTGAAGAAATTTACAACTATCTGAAAACGAAATCATAATTGTATGTTTAAGTAAATAATTCATAGTTGTATTAACCGAAAGGATTTTAATTCCGCTTACCTCCAAATCCACAGAAACCAGTTTCTTTATAGTCTTTACATATGTCTGGCTGATAATCCCATCTAACAGTTGCTCTGAGATTAGCCGGTGCCCTGATAGGTCCTTTTCTTACCATACCACTGGAAGCATTTCCAGCAGCTGTGTCTTTCTTCTTATAATATTGAGCATAATTATTCAAACCTCTATAAATTTTATCATCCTCTTTTCCTTCAAGCTCCTAAAAAATATCGTTGTATTCAGTTATATCGTTCTAGCTTTAGACATTCTTTTATTGGGATACTTTCCTACATACTTCATTTATTTTTTGAGCTTTCTCAAATAAAGCTTGAGCATCCTTGTCCTTCTCTGTCTCTGTTTCTAAAATTGCTGTTGCTCCTTGATCGCTTGGCCCAGCTGGCATAGGAGTTCTAGAGCTTTTATAAGATACTGTAACACTTTCTTCCTCGCTGCTATCGTGGTCAATATCTTTTGGTTGATCCTTTAATCTCCTTGTATTGGTCTGTAATAAGTTTGTAATAAATTTTTATTAACTTTATAATCTTTTTAGATATCAATGAAATCTGTTTAGTACCGAGGTATGTTCATAAACAAGGAAAAGTACTGCACGGTTCTGTTTACTCACACTTTGTTTCATAGGATTATTATCATCCTGCTTCTTTTCCTTCTTAATTACCGTTGTTTCATCTTCGCTGCTTTCTGTTTAAAAAATACATATAAATATAAAAAAATATACAATTTAATCAGAACGCATATAACCTATAGATGATGTTAATTGAATTTATATAATGAAATTACGATCAATTGGAATAAGAAAAAAATCTAACGTTTCCTGAACGTACTTACCATCTTCGTCACTTGCTGATTTACGTTTTCTCGTTGCGGTGCTTCTGATTTTTCTCCTTTTGAATAAAAACGTGCAATTTTTCTTGTCTGTTTTGGGTTCTGCGTCTTCCATATTTGTTTTGTAAACAACCTGGTTCCACAGCTTTTCTAACTTAAATTCAATATTTCACCGCTATTTTAACATCCGTGGAAATATACATTTCGATCTTCTATTCGGTTGAACGATATCGAATCTTCTTAAGTGACTTAAATCCTCGAGCAAGTACGTTTTAAAGGTATCGTATACGTCTTCTGTCTACAATTAATAGGTTATATTTGGCTAATCAGGGACGCTATACAATCGTCAAATTATAATTTAAGTCTACGCAAACATGTAACATAAATGAAAGTATATATGAAATAATTTCACGAACAAGAAAAATATATGCTTCTTATCTTAAGATAATTTAATTTGTACGAGAAGAAGCTTAACAAGTAATTAACAATAAATTTTTGGCGCGTTTCAGAAAAGTCAATATGAATAAGAAAAAAAATATGGCAATTGATTTCCAAGACAATATGATATTGTTAACAAGGAAATATTTAAAACGTAAGATTATGTGTCCTGAGACAAAGTTCAGGCATCACGTTAAAGAAAGAATGCACATATTAGAACTGTTGAAAAGAACAGTGGAGATGGGAGAAAGTAATTCTGCTTTGTTAATTGGACCTAGGGGTAGTGGAAAAACAACAGTATGTTCTGACTTATTAGTTTCATAAAAGACATCATAGCGTCTTCGTAGTTTGCTTCTATAGATTTTTATTCTTCTAGTTGATAAACAGTGTTTTAAAAGAATTGTCATCTGCAAAAAGTTTCAAAGAAAATGCATTAATAGTAAACCTTAATGGTCTTGTTCACACCAACGATCGATTGGCTCTAAAAGATGCCACACGTCAGATGCAGTTAGAAAATGTGGTTGGTGAAAAAGTTTTTGGCACATTTGCCGAAAACTTAAGCTTTCTGCTTGATTGCTTGAAATCAGGTGATAAGAAACGTTCCAAACCAGTTATTTTCATATTAGATGAGTTTGATTTGTTTTGCGAACACCACAATCAGACTCTGTTGTATAATCTGTTTGATGTTGCTCAGTCTGCGCAAGTAAGTGTAGATTAAACCCTTCCATTAACTTTAGAGTAGATTGGCTTAAAAATTAGCTCAACTTTTATTTTCTTAGGCACCGATATGTGTGATAGGAATGACTTGTAGATTGGATGTTATAGAACTCTTAGAAAAAAGAGTCAAATCAAGATTCTCTCATAGGCAAATATTTTTATTCCCTGGGGATACATCATCCTCGGAGCAACCAATATCTGGCTTTGATGATCGTTTAGAGCTTTTCCAACATCTTCTCAGTCTTCCTGATGATGAGAATGTAAATAGAATAGAACAGCAATACGATGACTGTACCATAGATCCACAGTTTGGTTCTGTTTGGAATGAATATATAAAAAGCTTAGTTAGTAACGCCACTTTGGTAAACTTGTTGAAGAGAATGTATCAGATAGATGTGAGTGAGAGAAGCTTCAGAAATTTCTTGGCAGTTGCTGTTTCTACATTGTCGGAGAAGCATCAAAGACTAGAAGTAAATGATTTTGTAGAAGCAAGTAAAATGTTTTCCCAAGATGATAAGGTGCTCATGCTT
>SMSQ01025708.1:0-18514 GCA_019453375.1 Ctenoplectra terminalis
CCCTTTCCATCTCTTCGTCTCTCTCTCTCTTTTCCCTCTCGCTCCCTCGATCGGTCTGTTCACGCTCGAAGCCCCGGTCGCTGACTACGTGTCCCCCTAGGGCAGCCGTCGATGCGCATGCGCAGCTTCGCGATTATGACGTCATGCACCATGACGCCACAACGCCCGATTGGCGGAGCGCGTCGTAGCAGTCGTTGTGTCGTCGTCGTCGTCGTTGTCGAGTCGTGGACAGCGGAAGGGCGAAGCGGGGCGAGGAAACGCGAAGCGACCAATGAAGGGGGGGTAGGGGGGGCAGGAGGGAGAGAAGGGCGGGAGGGAGGGAGCGACACCCGTAGCTCCGCTTTACCACCGCATTCTCGAGCGTTCGTCTCCGTTCGTCTCCTCGTACGGCAACCAGGCGAGCGAGTGCACGTCGTGTCGCGCGCATACCATTATTTCGTGTCTCGTGTTCAACCTAGAATACGGTTTCTCTCGTATACGTATCGGCGTAGCATACGCTTTTGTGCATCGGGTTGTGCGTTAATGGCGGTTGGTCGTTAGTACCCCGGGGGTCACGATAAACGATTACACAGCGAGGCTAAGTTGTGCGGGTAAAAATATCTGGCGTCCGAGTAACGTGTTCTTCTTTTTTTTTTCCTCTCTGCCTCCGCCTTTGCGGCGCGTCGCTCGTTTCGGGCGCTGGTTAATATACGCGCTCGGTGAAAAAAAAATCGCGGCGCGATAAATTCGGCAGGGAAAGAGAAGAAAAAAATAAAATAAAATAAAAGAACAAGAAAAAAAAAAAAAAACTAACCAACCAACCAACCAACCAACCAACCAACCAACTCTCTGTTCGGCATCGTTTCACGTCGCGTCGATGTAGCCACCGAATACGAAAGTGGAAAGGAAACGTGAAAAGACGCGGTGGGAGTAATATTGAGTGATTTTCTCGACGAGTGAAGTTCGATTCGATTTTCCTTAGTGTTTTGTATCCAGAGGCCAGCGTAAGTCTCTCGCGTCGGATATGCTGTAGAAACCGACATTGTGCATCATACCAGCGAGTGCGTGAGAGATAGAGATAAAGAGAGAGAGAGAGAGAGAGAAAGATATTACAGAAACGAGATAAGTAGATAGCAGTGCAAAAGTGGATGTGAGTGATACACAACGATCGTACGACGTTGTGACGGCGACGACTCGGCGGAGTATTCACGGACGAGGAAGAAGATCAAAATGATGGGAAAGAGAACGCAATGCTACTTGTGCGATCTACCCAGGATGCCCTGGGCTATGATCACCGAATTTTCCGAGCCCGTATGCCGCGGTTGCGTCAACTACGAGGGTGCCGACAGGATAGACGCCGTACTGGAATCGGCCAAACAGATGAAGAAGGCGCACGGTTTTCACGAAGCAAGAACATCGACGTCGAAAGCTTACAGAACGACCGGACACACGGAACACAACGGCGGTGCCAATTTGGACGTTCTTCCAATACAGAACACTGGACAGAATCATTCGAGGCATCACAACATAGCCGGTTACTCTCAGCTTCATCATCGAAATTCTATAACCGAATTCAATTCCGGCACGTCCAGACAACAGATATCTCGACAACACGAAGAGACTCATGAGATAGCGAACGGCATGAGAAGCAATAACGTGAGAATCCCCAACGCCCACCTAGCGGCGGTGGCGCATCACGTGAACTTAAGCCACAACAGAGGAATCGCGCAATTCAAGCGAGGAATCTCGACGATCGACGAGGACGAACACACGGAGAAAAGGCTTTCGTTGGAGGAACAGCATCCGGCCAGGCCGCCATTGACGAGGGGCGATTCCTTGCCAGCTGTAAGCCTCGCGGTTAGTTACGTGCAGGACAGAAGCAAGGAGAAGCATCCTGTGAGAGCGCCCAGTTTCGAGACCGCCACTACATTCAAGGCCAATGGTGAGTTTGCACACAGATGGCATATGATGTAGGTACACAAGTGCTATGGACGCGTTTCCGGCTTCGACGCTGAAAACTACCGAAGCGATCGAATTCTACGGTTCGTAATTTCTTTTCTACCAATGCATTTCCGAATACTTGTGGTTTATTCAAATGTAACGATGCAATTGGTTTCTCGCGTTATGTATTTTTTTTAAACGTATCGTTTTGGTTTGGTTGGTGCGATAGGTTGGCTCCGAGTGTTGGTGGTTTTTTTTAGTGTTCCGCTAGTTACAATTTTCACTCGTTTCGGTGGAACGTTATTTTTACGAAGTTGTTACTATTGAACTGAAACGTGAACGGGGAAATATTAGCATTCCTGAAGACAGTTTAAATATTCTTCCTGTGGCGTTTAATAATTAACCGGCGACGCATCGATGTATTTTTGGACACTCGTGTGAATAAATACAGTATAATATCTTGTTCGGAACTAATGTATTTTACGAGAAATATATTAATTTTCCTGGAAGAAGTACCGCTTCTGCGAAACACATAATTTTGCCGGTCGTGTATTTAAATTTTGCTCCGAAGGAGCCGGTTAAGTGTTAATTTTCATAGTAGCGATGTATCTAGTAATTTTAGTCGGTCACTCCTGTACCGTGTTAACGCATTGACGACGGGACCTTGTTTCTGTAAAACTTACCAGGGAATAAAGTTACGATCGAATAAATTCTTGGTTACATACTTTCGAGAATAAATCGTATTCGAGACATAGCTCTTAATTTAAAATTTCAATCGAACGGATAACTTTTTAAAAGCAACCTTTCATATATCGTCGTTTCCTGTTCTCACCTTTTCAAGATCTGAAATACAAAACACGAGAAATCTCGTCACCCGTCCTCGATGTGTTAATACTAGAATTAACGTATATTTATCTCTAGCGAAGAAACCTAACCGAAAGGTTTACGAAAACGCGTTTTATTTTTAACAGAAACTTATTAAAAAATCCCCCAGAAGGCGTCCTAGAAAATTCGTAAAATTTTAATAAAATTTTAATACATTATTCCGACCGTTCCGGTAGGTTCTAGTGTTAAAACAAGGTATCGAATTTTCTTCCCTTTTCGGAACAGATGGTCTTTCTCGCGCTCACTTTATCGGCTGGTAGTAAAAATAGGAAAACGTTTGGTCGCGCGCGTGGCCATCTGGCACGAGAAAGGAGCCGCGTGTACGAGTTAAAAGACTCAGCCTTTGGGCCTTCGTGGAATCATCGGGTGCACGGTAAAAGGAAGTTACATGTCTACCTTCTCTCTTTCCTCCCACTATATATCGGTCGCGCGTTGCCTCGCGGCCCCGTGTAAACGAGCTCTGTTCCTCTCTTCGTCCATCCTCGAGGCCGGTTCCTTCATTCTGGACGAACGGCAGTCGTCCAAACGCGTATAAAGGAGACGTACGTTGAGCACGTGATGGGACGACCAAAAGATACACCGAGTTGCCGTGCCGTGACGTCCGATCGAATGACGTCACTCGGTATATTTAGATACAATGAATGAGTCCGTTGTTGCTTAATACAAATCTCTGTGGCGTTGCAAATATTTTGCAAATGTAATTTCGCTGCCGATTCGTAATCGAGCAGATAACCGATCTTTAAAACGTTATACGTGCACGGTTGGTCGGCGAACAAAATCCGGCCATCTTAGATATTAAATCTTCTTTCAAAATATTTTTATTTCTCTACATATTCTGTTTTATTTGAAAGGTGTTACGAATTAGTTAAAGTAACTTTAGCAATTTTTTTGATAAATATTCTTCTATTTGCAAATCTATAATTGAACCAAAAGAACAAAATTCCCTAGGTAAGGAACTAGTTTCATATTCTGTGAAATAAACTTACAGATTTTAATTATATGCGTTACGATGAAAGTACAATTTTATTTATTTATTTATTTTTTTTTTTTTCGTTTCGAGGAAACCGTGTGCTTCTGGGTACCTCGAATATAAAGTCGATGCAATACTTTCGAAAACCGGTTCGACTTGTGCATGCTATATAGTTATTTTTTTTTTTTTCCTCTTTTTTTTGTTTCGCGGCTGCATCACGAAGGTAACTGTAGCGTGCCCCCCTTTTTCTTGCGCTCCTTTTCGTCGTACGTGGCTCATTGACGAGGCGGGTTGACGATGCTCGAGGTTCGCCTCCCGCGTTCGCTGTGCTTGCCCGTACGTACCTACGTACAGCCGGGGTGACCTTGGTCATCGACCGTTATTTCGACACTGGCCACTTTCTAATTCGACCTTAACGCGCGTGTGTTTACGGTTATCGAGTGGCTTGCTGCAGTGACTGCGGAACGGCCATCTGTCTTTGTCGCGACGCTTATAAATATTTCCTGGAAAATTTCCGATCGCCTCTGTTACGCGGAACCAAAATTTAGTGTAATTCTCGCCGTTCCGTGAAACGATCGATATTTATCGGTCCTCGTGAGAGTGGAGACGGGTAGCTTAGAATTTGTGTCTTTTAACTCGTTGCCGCACACTTTTTATTTCGAAGTGGCGCTCAGAAACACACTTTTTTCTTTTTCAATTGTTTATGTCTACCAGATGAAATTGAGTGTAACTTGTATATTTGGAAGTGAAAATTATCACATTTGGCCACAGTTTTATTACTCGATAATTAACAAGTGTATGCATTAGAACAGTTCGTACTAACGCTGTTCTTTTTTTAATAATGCAAATTTGCATAACGTCTATAGCCGTCATTTGCCTACATATCGACAAAAATTTGACGGCTATAGCCGTCGTTTGCGGCAATCGGTTAATACTCGTTTTGAAATTTTATCTTACGATACGTACATTTGTATTTTATTATTTTAGTAAATAGATTTAAATAGTTTTTTTTTTTTTTTAACCGAGTGTTAATGGATTAATATTTTGTGCAATTTATATTTTTTACATGTACGTAAAAAAGATTGTTTCTGGTTAACTCTTTGGGGCACGCTGGGATTAAAAATGTCCTTTTTGATGCACCGTAATTGTGGAAAAGGATTTGTTTTAATAAGTATCGTTCGTGAACTCGTGTGGCACGGTTGGACTATTCGAGTCCCTATAACAATTAAATTAAATTATTTTTTTTTTTATATTTTCACATGTGATTCCTTTATTAGTAAAAATATATGAGTTTTGTTTCATTTAACCCATTGACTGCCAGGCATATTTAGATCGTCTTGCCCTGGGCGCCAAGCTTTTATTTTAAAGAATACATGAAATTTTACAAAATATAATAATATTAAGTTATCGATATAATATTGTAATGGCATTTACAGTAATTTTTATTGGGAAAAAAAAAACACTAATAATTCTTAACTCAAATGGCCATTTGAAATTAATCTAAAATTGCAGTCAATGGGTTAAAACGTAATAAAATTTCTATGCAACACGGGTCTATTTTATTATCTGAAATCCTGTGCCGTAAAGAATTAAAAGGTTCCTAGATAGTTATAGCGACGTGTATCTAGTAATAACCAGGAATCGGTAAAATAACGGAACAGTGCCGCTGATTTTTCCTAGCTTCGGCTGTTTTCGGTTACCTGGCTCGAAACAGTGATTAACGGCCGTTACGAGGCTTTTAAAACGGTCGATCGAAAAATTAAACGGACCGTCCTGGAAACGATCTAACGGTCTTTCAAAAACTGTTCTACATAAGGTGACCGCGAAGAATATACCTGTGTCGAACGGGATCGAATACACTAGGAAACGGGAAATACCTAGATTATAGTGTCAAAAGGCGTACAAAAAGATAGAGGTTTGGTTAACCCCGTTGGCTTACCGTTTCTTCAATCTTCGTGCATATTAGCGATAGTTATTCGCGTCTTTGACACTTCGTCAAACGCGAAGTATCGAAATGTTACGTGTATTTTGTATTTGCTAATTTTCAATCTAGTCAATTTAAATTACAGCAAAATTGTTGATAATATGAAATGAAATATGAATGAAAAATAAAAAGTTAAAGCTAAAATTTAACTTTATCATAAATATTGTGTGTTTTTATTGTATTTTAACCAAAATCGGCGCCACAAATATATAATTATTGAGCAAAGGGTTAACTATGGACGATACCTGTTAAATATATTTGGATCGTGGCCTAGGGAATTCTGAAGTTCTGCGCGAAATTCTACGTTCTCATCGGTAGTTAATATTCTTATTTGCTTGTTTTTTTCTTTTATATAATTTTTTTTTTATCCTCGAGACTAGCGTTTCCGTTGGAAAGGCAAAACTCACGTTTACGTATGCGTGTTCAGATAAAAATAGATTACTGCTGGCAAAGATATTAGGGCCTGGAAATAAACATGGATTTTAGGGAATTTTTATAAAATATAAATATTTCTTTTTTTTTTATTATTATTATTTTGCTTGGTGTATTTACATACAATGAATTTTGTCGTTTTAATAGAGATTAATTTATTGTTAGGTACTTTGTAAGTGATTTTTAGCGAATAGAGAAAGTTACTGTAGCTCAATTGTTTTTATAAACATAGGATATCACGAGACGTAACAAATACTATATGGATACTGTTCTCGTGTGTCCTTATCGCATTAAAACAGTCAGGCTAGTATTAATTCTAGCAATTATCTGACCGCTCGTGTGATATTTTCCCTCTCTGGCTACTTAAATTTATTGCTCATTTCACTCTATCTGTGCACGTTACGTTCAACTCCCGTCATTCTGTGCCTCTTCAAAGGGAGTTAACGTACGTTAAGCACTACTATTCTCTTTAATGAAGAGTAAACGCATGAAATACTCGGTTCCCGAAGTGGCAATTTTCTAGATAAATCCGATAGAGAAATAATTGAAACGAGGCACTCTATCCTAGTTCAATCTTATAGTTATTTCATTTTTATCGCGTTTTAATTCTGGTAATTTCCTACAGTGTCGTATTTCCTAACCTTTAAATTAGCCAAGATTCGTGAACTTGTTTTCGAAAGTAAATTCTTTGCTTTTAACAGCAAATTGTTTTTTATCGACTTCAATAAATCGTTGGTATTTAATTTTATCGTTACACTTTCTAATTAAAAAATTGAAACGTGGATATATTTAACAGGTTAATGTATCGTTATCGTCGATAGGTTTTCAGAATCGATACCGATCTCCATCGATACATTGTACCTTCGAAAAGAAAAAAGAAAAAAAGAAAAGAAAAGAAAAAAATTAGCTCTTTTTTATTTTTCGATACATTGATTTAAAATTCGCGCGCATCCATGTATGCATACCAGAGATTGATGAGAAACGGCGGATCATCAACAACGCAACGGTAGTAACGAGTAACGAGCACAACTCGCCTGTGTCGTGTTTCGCAATGATCGCCACGGTTCGCGAGTTCTCGACTATGCTCGATCGATCGCGTACAGATAGGCATGTATACATCGGCTTCATCCTACGTCACGGGACGAGTACCGCGCTCGTGTGCACGTCCCTCCTCGCCGTGCCACATACAAGGTGTTGCAAAACACGTGACAGAACGTTAGTTCGATAGGAGAATATATCGAGTGCAGAACGTTCGCATCGATGAATCTCTCTAAAAAATTCATTTCCTATATTCTAACCTAAAAATTCATCAAAAATAACATTTTATTCTACTTTTCCAACTTTTTTTTTTTTTTTTTTTTTTTTCTTTTCTTTTCTTTTCTTCTCTTCAAGTTTCCATGCAGAGAATATCTGTTGTATAATTCAACAACAATCTCACCGACGTTCAACTACTTAAAACCGTTTTCCTGTTTCATTAACGCGTTGACTGCCGCGTTTTACGCAGTTTGTCCATGGCGCCAACATGAATTTCTTATTAACACTTTGCCGACCGATCGCGGAGATCTCCCATTTTGACTGTAGCAACGCGTTTCTCGTTTTCTATCATTGTTAACACATTGACGACGGGACCTTGTTTCTGTAAAACTTACCAGGGAATAAAGTTGCGATCGAATAAATTCTTGGTTATACACTTTCGAGAATAAATCGTATTCTAAACATAGCTCTCAATTTAAAATTTCAACCGAACGTATAACTTTTTAAAAGCAACCTTCCATACATCCTCGTTTCCTGTTCTCACCTTTTCAAGATCTGAAATAACAAAACACGAGAAGTCTCGCCACCCGTCCTCAATGCGTTAACTACCTCGACCTGGAGTTTTTCGTAATTGCCGACGGACTGCCACTGTGGACCGCAACGTGTAATAAAATCAACTAATTTTGAAGGCTCCTTAGACTTTCCCAAGAGCGATGGAAACCGAACAGTTCCCTGTGGCGCGTGCGGTCGGCAAAGTGTTAAGCGATGTATATTATGTTGAAAAAGATAATATCTATATTTTCCTGGTATTGATAAAATTATTTTTACATATTCCGGTACGGAATTAATTTCTTCGAACCGTCAATAGTAACAGTGGTATTATTTTCAAATTTATCACTATCGATGTTTACTCTAATTACGTATTTTACTATTGGTCGCGTCGCCCGGTCACCGATGGACCCCATTGCGCTCTAGCCAAATCGAGTGCCGGTGGTCCCCCGCGACAGTGAACGTGTTAACGATTCCACCAAGGTTATCACCGACTTAACAGGAAACGTAACCTAAGAATAAACGTGTTTCGGGACACTGTGTAGCGAGGGATACGTCAGCCGTAAAATGCGCGCGTCGACGGCGTCAACGACGCTCCGCTGGGAGGGTCATACTTTCGAAACAAGGCCACTATAGTCGACCGGTTGGCAGCGATATACAAAGCGCAGAGTGTGACTAAGCCGGGGCCGCCTACGTGCGTGATGCGATGTCTGTTACAAAACCGCGCATGCGTGCTCGTATCCACGGCCCGCCCGCCCATCTTGTCCCACTGGGAAGCCCCTCCGGTGACCAACGTTTCTCCTTCGTTTCCCTCGGCATGGCAAAAGCTCTCTTGCTCTGCGCGCTACGTTTCTTCGTAATACAATTGTAGATTGAGAACGGAGACGCGCCAACGGTCCCTCGCCTCTGTATCGAAGTCGTCACGGAAAAGTACCGGTCACACGTCTCTACGATGGCAGACCGCGCTTCGGTCGAGAGAAACCTCTCGGTGACTCGTACACTCGGGTCGGCCATTTGGTGGGGATAGATACGTGCGGATGCTGCGTTGCACTCCGTGTAACGTACACAGGCGCGGGATTGTATACTCGACGGAGATATCGCGTGTCACGATCCTCCGTAGAACGTGACGAAACGATGCTTTTTTTCCTTTCTCAATATCGATCCGTGCGGTTTATCTGCTCGTGCCGTAGGAATGCGTTTCTCCGTATGTGGGTTCGGAAACTCGTAAACATCTTGGGACGAGAGAGAGAGAGAGAGAAAAAAAAAGAAAAAAAAAAAAAAAAAAAATAACGAGACACGCGCGATAATCGGAAAGTAGCACGTTGTCGGGTGAATTTCTCGTATAGCGTGTTGTAGCTGTTTAGATAACACCGTACCACGAAATGGCAGTGTGAGGTTGTGAGAGATTGTCAAGCGGTTTTGAAATAAGTCTGGCTCGTGGAAGTTTACGGTTTCGCTGCGATTATCGATACGTTTAAATGGAGCGATCTCTTGGTTTCTCGGAATATTTTTATTTTACGAATCGACGTAGCCAACTGTGTTTTTCGTTAATATTGCGAGTTAACGTTCCGATAAAATTGCGAGAGGCGGAAGTTTTGTAAAATCAAGTAAATACCGAAGAACGTGTGTTTGTCTTGTTTGTTGACCTTTCTTAATGTATGATCGAAGAGAACACCACGGGTTCGAGGAAAGTATCGGGATACCGTATTTCATGAAACATTAAATAGGCGATTGAAATTCCCGCGAGAACTGTTTTAATGAACTAATTTAAGGAGATTGAACAATGCAAAGCTACGCCTTGAGATTGTACCATGCTTCATAGTTTGTAATTATTTAACAGTGAATGTTATTATAAACCAGTTCTTATACAGGTTTATGTTAAATAAACGGTTTTTGAAAGTAGATTAAAAAAAACATTTTGAGATACCTTTCATTGTAATCGAATTGTAATCTCAGAGTAATAATAACAATACGCGGAAACATAATCGGAATACAATTAATTTAAATTCCAAATAATCTTCCTACTTATCTCGCAACTGATACAAGGAAATCCAAAGGCCAGTAACTGCAGACATTTTGAAATACTTTCAAGTACGGTCCAATTATAATTTCATAATATTAATAGTATCACAAAAAACGATTAAAATATGTATTAAAGTTCCTAGTATCGATGTAGAAGTAGTTGCAAAAAATTATTCGGCCATCTTGGATGTTTAGCGAATTTTTTATGTAATTATACAAATTTATGCAATTAAACTAAAAAAAAGTAATTCGTCATTATTCGTTTCGCCTTGAAATTACCACGAGTTGCACTCGTCATTCGAGGTTAAGGTAATTTTGCTCTGAAAGAGCCAAACGGTTAAGTGTTAACCCTTCGCGCTCCACGCGATTCTTTATCACCGAAGAAAAAGAAGTTTTATTTTGAACGGAAAAAATTACTATTGCTTGTCAAAGTAGTTACTTTTATTCATTTTACAAATATCCTTTTTTTATCTGGTAAAGGAAACATGAATTTTTAATTTTGTAAATCGTCATGCTGTGATATCTTTGGAAATTGATCATGCTGAAAACAGAATGTCTTTCAGGAGCCAAAGGAGCGCTAAGGGTTAACCCTTTGCACTCGACTGGCACCGCAGTGGCGACACGCATAATTTTATTCAGAGATTAAGTTCTGAATTAAATTCTGCATCTTCGTCAATTCAATCGCTTCTTTTGTTTTAATCCCTCGGCTACTGTGGGCGCGTATACGCGCTCAGAAATTTTGCTTCTGTGACACGGAGAGCGCATATAAGCGCTCAGAAATTTTACTTCTGTGACACGGAGAGCGCATGTAAGCGCTCAGAAATTGTACTTCTATGACACGGAGAGCGCATATACCCGCTCAGAAATTTTACTTCTGTGATACGGAGAGCGCATATAAGCGCTCAGAAATTTTACTTCTGTGACACGGANAGGGAATAAAGTTACGATCGAATAAATTCTTGGTTACATACTTTCGAGAATAAATCGTATTCGAGACATAGCTCTTAATTTAAAATTTCAATCGAACGGATAACTTTTTAAAAGCAACCTTTCATATATCGTCGTTTCCTGTTCTCACCTTTTCAAGATCTGAAATACAAAACACGAGAAATCTCGTCACCCGTCCTCGATGTGTTAATACTAGAATTAACGTATATTTATCTCTAGCGAAGAAACCTAACCGAAAGGTTTACGAAAACGCGCTTTTATTTTTAACAGAAACTTATTAAAAAATCCCCCAGAAGGCGTCCTAGAAAATTCGTAAAATTTTAATACATTATTCCGACCGTTCCGGTAGGTTCTAGTGTTAAAACAAGGTATCGAATTTTCTTCCCTTTTCGGAACAGATGGTCTTTCTCGCGCTCACTTTATCGGCTGGTAGTAAAAATAGGAAAACGTTTGGTCGCGCGCGTGGCCATCTGGCACGAGAAAGGAGCCGCGTGTACGAGTTAAAAGACTCAGCCTTTGGGCCTTCGTGGAATCATCGGGTGCACGGTAAAAGGAAGTTACATGTCTACCTTCTCTCTTTCCTCCCACTATATATCGGTCGCGCGTTGCCTCGCGGCCCCGTGTAAACGAGCTCTGTTCCTCTCTTCGTCCATCCTCGAGGCCGGTTCCTTCATTCTGGACGAACGGCAGTCGTCCAAACGCGTATAAAGGAGACGTACGTTGAGCACGTGATGGGACGACCAAAAGATACACCGAGTTGCCGTGCCGTGACGTCCGATCGAATGACGTCACTCGGTATATTTAGATACAATGAATGAGTCCGTTGTTGCTTAATACAAATCTCTGTGGCGTTGCAAATATTTTGCAAATGTAATTTCGCTGCCGATTCGTAATCGAGCAGATAACCGATCTTTAAAACGTTATACGTGCACGGTTGGTCGGCGAACAAAATCCGGCCATCTTAGATATTAAATCTTCTTTCAAAATATTTTTATTTCTCTACATATTCTGTTTTATTTGAAAGGTGTTACGAATTAGTTAAAGTAACTTTAGCAATTTTTTTGATAAATATTCTTCTATTTGCAAATCTATAATTGAACCAAAAGAACAAAATTCCCTAGGTAAGGAACTAGTTTCATATTCTGTGAAATAAACTTACAGATTTTAATTATATGCGTTACGATGAAAGTACAATTTTATTTATTTATTTATTTTTTTTTTTTTNGAAATTTTACTTCTGTGATATAAATGTTTCGAATATTTTATCTATCGTTATTCCGATAGATCTTGTAAATGAATTCTTGTAGACACTGTAAATGAATTCTTACCCGTGTGGTACGACCGGCGAGTCTCAAAATCTGCCGTAGTCAAAGGGTTAAAATAAAGTAAATTAACTAAGTAAATAAAAAATCGTAAACATTTGTAATTTTCTGTTTCTCTTTCGAAAAGAACACTAAGTTTTCACAGTAGTCCTTTGAAATTAAAAAAAGTTCGCCAGTGCAAAGGATTAATGTTTAAGGTGATGTGATACTTTTGCGATCAACTGTATATCGCACAAATGAATCCACCGAGTAAATAAACGTACGAACGCGTATCGCGTGTTAATGATTTTATCACTGAAAGTGACCCGAAATGGCGTGGAAGCGGTTCGTAAACAATATCAAAATGCGTAACCTCGCAATGTCCTGTAGTATATATCGATACACGAGAACGCTCGATATTCCGTCGTGTACGAGCGACGATAGCGCGTTCATGAAAGCAAATAAGTCACGAAAACCACTTTGTACACAGTTGGCGATGTCGATGGGCACGTCTTCTGTGCGTCGTTCAATCGGAATTCTCTCGTGGAATATCAATTTCGCGTTAACGTCTAAACCTAACCCATCGACTTAACGGGCAGCAGCTGGTGTTAGACTCGACTCGATTCGATCGTAGGCGCTTGGAAATCGGTCGAATCCGTGTCTCGTTATTTTCTGTCCGTTTTAATTCTTGAACTCCATTGGCGCCGCTACGGCCACACGCGCAATTTTTATTTCTTTTTGTTTTTAGAGATTAAGTTTGAAGTAAAATTACAGAAAAAGAAATTATAGAAAAATGTAATATTACAGAAAAAGAAGTTATAGAAAAAAGTAATATTACAGAAAAAGAAATTATAGAAAAATGTAATATTACAGAAAAAGAAATTATAGAAAAAAGTAATATTACAGAAAAAAAAATTATCAAAAAAGTAATGTTACTTCAAACTTATAAATATAGTATATATTTAGTTCTAAATATCTTCGTCGAGCAAATTTTAGTTTTAAAAGAAAGCCAATTAACCGAATAAATAAAAAATGGTACACGTTTATAATTATCTTTTCTTTCCAAAAAAATATTCTAAGTTTCCATAGTAATTCTGTGAAACTTGAAAAAGTTGAGTGCAATGGATAAGGAATTTAGAAACGAATGAATGAAAAAAAAAAAAAATTGTTACGAGAAAAGAGGGTAAAGGATATTTATTTCTGTCTTCGAATGCTCTATTAAAGTCCGTTATTATGTATCGAGATGCTTGGTAGATTATTCAAAACGATCTTGGAGTTTCGACAATTGGCAATCAGTTGGTTACATTAATAAAATGCAATATGCGAAGCTGGTAGAATATTGTGGTGGCGAATCGGTAACATTTTAACGAATTTCAGTGGCGTACGTTGGACCGTCTATTGCGTTGGCACCAACAAATGTGGCGGCAAACGGAGGAGGGTCTCCTCTTCGTCCACGAACGAGCCCTCCGCCTCCGCCGCCACCGGCGCAAGAGGCCTCCAACGACAATTCACAGTCGAATCATCATCAGGTAATCAGATTTATATTTATATTAAGATGTTAACCGGGAAAGACGAGCTGACTCATGCGAATTACCGATATTTTGAATATAATAATTCTCTTAAGGATTGTTTCATTTGTGTTAGAAGCGCGTTATATCATATTGCTCTCGGTATTGAAAAAAAATGCATAAACTAATTTTAGTTTGACACTGGAACTACCGACAATTTAAGTGTATCTATTTGTACCAAAGAATTCAGGACAATAACTGTTTAGAAAATATGTAAGGGGCAAGGAAAATAAAGTTTTATTTATATTGTTTGTAGAGAATCATAAAAGATTCCTAGAAATTCACCGTTGTGAATTTATAGAATTTATACGAAAGGTTCCAAATTAATCATTTTGGCCACTTCTGTGAATAATTTACTTGGACTTTGAAATTTGGAATTTAAGAAGTTAAGAGTTTAGGACTTTGATATTTGGAATCTTAGAATTTAAGAGTGTAGGACTGTGAAAGGTTGGAATTTAAGAATTTAGGACTTNCAATTGGCAATCAGTTGGTTACATTAATAAAATGCAATATGCGAAGCTGGTAGAATATTGTGGTGGCGAATCGGTAACATTTTAACGAATTTCAGTGGCGTACGTTGGACCGTCTATTGCGTTGGCACCAACAAATGTGGCGGCAAACGGAGGAGGGTCTCCTCTTCGTCCACGAACGAGCCCTCCGCCTCCGCCGCCACCGGCGCAAGAGGCCTCCAACGACAATTCACAGTCGAATCATCATCAGGTAATCAGATTTATATTTATATTAAGATGTTAACCGGGAAAGACGAGCTGACTCATGCGAATTACCGATATTTTGAATATAATAATTCTCTTAAGGATTGTTTCATTTGTGTTAGAAGCGCGTTATATCATATTGCTCTCGGTATTGAAAAAAAATGCATAAACTAATTTTAGTTTGACACTGGAACTACCGACAATTTAAGTGTATCTATTTGTACCAAAGAATTCAGGACAATAACTGTTTAGAAAATATGTAAGGGGCAAGGAAAATAAAGTTTTATTTATATTGTTTGTAGAGAATCATAAAAGATTCCTAGAAATTCACCGTTGTGAATTTATAGAATTTATACGAAAGGTTCCAAATTAATCATTTTGGCCACTTCTGTGAATAATTTACTTGGACTTTGAAATTTGGAATTTAAGAAGTTAAGAGTTTAGGACTTTGATATTTGGAATCTTAGAATTTAAGAGTGTAGGACTGTGAAAGGTTGGAATTTAAGAATTTAGGACTTTGAAATTTGGAATTTAAGAATTTAGGACTTTGAAATTTGGAATTTAAGAACTTAAGAATTTAGGACTTTGAAATTTGGAATCTAAGAATTTATGAACGTAGGACTATGAAATTATTGAAATTGTTCATAAAATTTTCATAAATCTATTACTACGTTTTTCAAAAGATTTTCCATTATATCCTATAAAAGATATAAATCTCTGTTTCTCCTCCTAATTTACCATATATTTTTATTAAACTTTTAATTTTAATTCCTTCACAGAAACAAGTATATTTTAAAATGTCGGTAGTTCCAGTATTCAACGATTACGCGTGAATACATTTATAGTGTCAATGATAATGGTTCAAGGTTCCTCTTTATCATTCGTTGTTATTTATACCTGTTTGTGTTTTACGTGCAAATTGAAAATATTTTTATCTTTTAGGGTTCGACGAATGGCCCATCACCTATGGCCGCGTTGATGTCCGTTGCTGACAATTTAGCGTCGCCAGAATCAGTGCCACAACCACCGAATAACCCGAGTCCGACCAGCAGAAGCCCACCAACCACTGCTACGAATGCTCAGCAACGTAGTGCCTCCAGAGGATCTCAGCATAGCCCGAACAGTTCAGGTAATTGCATTTCTTTATTCATTTATTTATTTCTCTTTTTAATCCATTCCCTGCGAAAGGCGTATACAGCTCTCAAAGAAATTTTATACATTTATAGAAAATTTGGAAGTACTATAATAACAAGCAAAAATATATAAATATCTAGTTAAAGTTCTATTTTTTAAATTATATGAATTATTTTGTTAACCCATCGACTGACAGGCATATTTAGAGCGTCCAAGGTTTTATTTTAAAGAATACATGAAATTTTGCAAAATACAATAATATTAAGCTACCGATATAGTATTGTAATGGCATTTACACTAATTTTTATTGAAAGAAAAAACACTAATAATTCTTAACTCAAATGGTCATTTGAAATTAATCTAAAATTGCAGTATTACGAGATGTCTCGTAGTTGGCAGCCAATGGGTTAAAATATGAGATTGCATAGAAATTCCCAGTTTAATTATTGTACATAAAATTGTAAGAAATATGTTAAACTAAGTGGTGTGTTTCTTGATATTTTTCAGGATCCTCGGGTAGAAGGTCTAGTGGTTCAAGGCACGTGTCGTCGACAACCGTGACAACGTCATCAGAAGGAGCAGTCGCCCAGGTCGCCGGTGCTGAACAAGTGTCAGCACCTATACTGAAGTGCACCCTCTGTCAAGAACGTCTCGAGGACACGCACTTCGTTCAGTGTCCCAGCGTACCACACCACAAATTCTGTTTCCCTTGCAGCCGAGAGAGCATAAAGAGACAGGGTGCTGGCTCAGAGGTGAGTTTCCAATTGATATCTTTAAGAAATGAAGGTAAAATGTAATTAAAAATTAAACGGAAACCGTCGAACCGATTAATAGTTAGTATTCATATTTCTGGTTGATAAACGTTGGCATCGTGAAGCCTATTAAGTAGGATACTGGTAGATCAAGTGTTAAGCTAGATGTCCATTTGAGAGTTTCTTGAGATTGTTGTTCTGGAGGAAAGTGTTTAGTTGTGTGTCCATTTGGGAGTAGTTTCGAGAGTTTATATTTATAGAGAAGAAAAGTAAAATTTGAAATTTGGGATTTGAGAATTTAGGACTGTGGAATTTGGGATTTGAGAATTTAGGACTGTGGAATTTGGGATTTGAGAATTTAGGACTTTGGAATTTGGGATTTGAGAATTTAGGACTATGAAATTTGGAATTTAAGGATTTAGGATTCTGAGATTCGAAATTTGGAATCTAAGAATATTGAAATTTAGGAAATTAGGAATTTAGGATTCTGAGATTCGAAATTTGGAATCTAAGAATATTGAAATTTAGGAAATTAGGAATTTAGGATTCTGAGATTTGAAATTTGGAATCTAAGAATACAGAAATTTAGGAAATTAAAAATTTAGGACTCTGAGATTCAAAATTTGGAATCTAAGAATATTGAAATTTAGGACTCGTGAGATTCGAAATTTGGAATCCAAGAATATAGAAATTTAGGACTTCAAGATTCGAAATTTGGAATCTAAGAATTTAATAATCTCAGATTCGAGATTCAAAATTTGAGAGAACATCAATTGAACAACGCTCTCGGACAATTACTACTCCCAACGCGGTGCCCATTCGCGTGTAATACTCTCGCGAGCAACTCCCGATTAGTTTTACTCTAAAGCGGACGCACACCTTCGGATCTAGAATGAACAATTGCCATTCGGTCGTTGTAACAACCTAATTCACCATTAATTTCAATTGTTTCAGGTTTATTGCCCAAGCGGAGAGAAGTGTCCACTGGCGAACAGCCAAGTGCCATGGGCGTTCATGCAAGGCGAGATAGCCACTATCTTGGGCGACGATACCACAGGGTCCGGGCTGAAAGTAAAGAAAGAAAGAGAGACTTAAAGATTCTCTTGATGTTTAAAACGGGGCTCAAATTTTGCACCCTCTTTTGAAAGAGGGTTAATCATGGTGGAACCGTGAAGGTTCACCAAAAAATACTTTTNATATATTACGAATCACAACGTAGAAGAAACCGAAAGGAGAGATTTTTGTGTCCGGTTTGGGTTTGTACTTAGGCTCGATCGCCTTTCTTTATTGTTTCTTGTGTCGCGAACGTTTCTCGCGTTTTTTGAAGTACAGCAACGTTACAGAGGACATACATTTTATCATACCATTATACGTACAAAAGCTCGCACTTGTTTGCTTCACGTACACACACACAGACCCATCCTAAAACATATAAACACACGCAGAGACATCCTAAAACATATAAACACACACAGAGACATAAAAAACGTAACACGAAACACACACGATACCGTATACAATTGGGCGGTTGTATTGTACTTTATTTTTTATTCACGCTTACTCGCGTGATCGCGGATTAACCGAAGTTGGAAGTACCGCGCTTCGGTGTTATAAAAAAAAAACCCGTCGAACAAATCCCCGACGGGGTTGTCCTTTTCTAATCTTTTATTTGTATACTCTTTCTACTGCTACTACACACTCGTTGTATGATAAACGAAAAAAAAAAAAAAAAAAAAAAAAAAAAAAAAAAAAAAANAAAAAAAAAAAAAAAAAAAAGAAAAAAAGAAAAAACAACACGGCGGACATATTTAGACCCAGCGTACGGGTTTTCTTGTACATTGTGTATATGTGTACATACCACATTATTAATAAAAGTTTATGGATTAAAGGAGTAACCATTTTTAAATGTACAAAAGAATTTAAATTCGTTTGCGTGTTATTAAATTATTATTTTTTTTTTTTCATTCTCTATTCTCGAATCATTGTAAGAGAAAAACGAAAGTCTTACGTTTCAACCATTGTTGTAAGATTTGTTCGAGCGCAACGAGCGCCATTTTTATTTTCTTGTCATATTTTTTTTTT
>SMSQ01025709.1:0-30004 GCA_019453375.1 Ctenoplectra terminalis
AATTTATAAAATTTCTATGACAAATTACGAACCAGTCATTTTGACCGATACACGGTCTCTCATGCGCCATATTCTCAGCCGAAAGGAAGAACTTCGAGTCACGAAATTTCAAATTTCAATCGACAGCGTGGCCCTTTCGAAAGAACACCTATAATTCTACAAGAATTAATTCACGGAAGGAATATTTATCTCTTCGGGACAAATACTTTGTTCGTTGCAAATTTTTGTTTTGCCTTCGAAAGGAACGCGTGACTTTTGTGTGATCTTAAGTCGATTTAGAACTGCTCGCTCTTTTCGAGCAACTTTCATAGAAGTTCTGTTCAACGGGGAAGAAAAGAAGAGAAAAGAAGCACTTTGTAGACGCGGAAAGGAAACAGGATCGCAGTAAATACATTGGCCGTTACGTAATCACGGATAAGGAGCGTTAACTTAATGAAAGTCGATTTCGAGTTTAATTAAAGAGCCCTGTTGGCAAAGAAAAAAAAGAAGGAAAAAAATAAGAAAAAAAAATGTTTAGTGGAGCAGTTTAATTAAAGAGCAACAAACGTGGAAGCTTCGTCGTGAGACAGATAAACGAGCGAATAAAACGAGCATAAGAGAGGAAAAAGGGAAAACGTTCGAGGATAAATCAGCAACGATCCTTCGTCAATCTACGGTGACAAACTGAAGATTAATAAATTGAAGTTTCGGCGAAGTTCTGGCTGCCTTTATCGCGGCGGTTCGATTCGAGAGGTCGTATCGAAGCTAACGTTCGAACGGAAACGTAGAGAAAGAGAGAGGGAGGGGGTGAGAGGAAGCCTTTGCAACAAATCCTAAAAGATGTCAGATTTATGGAAGCCCCATAAATAAATTGGATATTTGTTCGACGACGAGGAAAGTTTTGTCTAGGAGTATAAATGTGGACGTTTGGAAGAATGGAAATGATGTGTGGAAGAGTAGAAGTATTTTGTATTCTATTGTTTTGTTAACCCTCTGTAGTCCGAATTTTATCTGCTTATTGCAGAAAAAATTAGGGTTGATTACAGTTTTTCCACTTTGATTTGAAAATGTTTTAATTAATAATTACCGTAGATGGATCGTGGTGTCGCTACGGTAATACAGTAATCAAATTTAATAGCGCAGTGATAACTGAACAAAATTAATTTTTTAAAATATAGATACATCGGTTTGTAACTTTTAAGTCACACGGTCCTATAGAGGGTTAATTAATGAGGGAAGATAAAGAAAATGGTACTGAAGAAAGATACTGTGTTCATGGAAATTTAATTACGCGATGTATCTAAATTGTTAATATTACGATGTAAATAATATTAATTTAATATCAGTATTAAGATGATAGGATTTTAGTATTGGGGAATTTTTAAGATGATTATAAAAAGAATAATTAGAAAGGATTGAAAATGTTAAAAAAGACGAATGTCGTAAAAATAATTGTTAATCGTTATTTATTTTTACGTCAAATCTTTTTTTTTTTTTAATTAAGGATACTAATAAATTTCTTATTTTTTTGTATTTTATAAAAATGGAGATACGATAGAGACGCAGCATCATAAAAGGAATTTTTGAATAATTAGTAATGGTAATAGAAATAGTCTAATTATCTTGTGTATTAAATGAGTGCAAAAATTCTGTCGCTTATAAATAATAAGTTGCAATTATTTTTGCGCAGTATTTTTGTTTACTGTTTTGTATATTAATTATATATTTATTTGGTCTACTGTAGTTATTTCTAACTCTATTTAAAGCTCCTGTCTATCATACTTAATTTACAAAAATAAAAGTAGTTGTGACACAAAAACCGACAGAATTTTTGCATTAACCTAATATTGTGGAAGGACTTTTTTGCTTGAAACTTAAGGTCGAATCTGGTGTTCAAAAGTAACCAATCCATCACAGCAAATAATGTTTCTAACAATGGATTGCATAACGCAAATTTATGGAAATAGATCCAGTCTTGTGAATGATTTACGTACTTCCCGGCTGTAAATCTAGATCAAAACAGTTACTTTCTCATGAACAAATTGTTCTATAACTGTGCTTCTGTAGATATGCATGAATCTTATTATAACTTTCTTAACAATGTTTAAACAAAACATGCTGTACAAAGTAGTTTCAACTCTACTTTGTTCCACCGACTTTGTACCTTATTAATTAAGGTTTAAATATCAACTTTATGAAGAAGTTAATTATAGATACTTGCAATGGAACTGAGAAACCCTTTGTGTCAATTTTAAAAACGATCGTTGAAACATTTTTCGTTTCATAAAGATTTAATTATAAAAATGAGGTACAGCAGCCAAATACGAATAGAATAAAAACACTGACGCTAGAAATAGTTTTCAATGAGGTTTATTTGGTTTATTTGAGGTTTATTTAAACGTCACGCCGATTTTTGTCGACTTTCCATTAGACTATGCGCTGTGATACTAATTCAAAAGCATTTGGTTGCGGAATAGTTAAGAATTTAAGAAGAAAATTGTCAACGCCTCAAAGAAAAGTCATATCTTTGTTTAATGCAATTTAACAGAACCCATTAATGAATCATAAGGTATTATTTCTTGAAATTGATACTGTCAGTCCTGAGAAACCAACGACGCCTAAGCGAAAATTTCACTATAAACCACTGTGGCGCTTAACTTGTTAAAAAGAAAATTGTAAAGGCCTTCAAAGGAAAGTCATATCTTTGTTTAATGCGATTTAACAGAACCCATTAATGAATCATAAAGTATTATTTCTTGAAATTGATACTGTCAGTCCTGAGAAACTAACGACGCCTAAACGAAAATTTTAGCGTCGGTCCTCAGGGACCGGCGTGGCGCTTAACGTGTTAACAGTAGGACTCCGGGACAAGAGTCCTGAGACCACCCCGGTCTGTACCACATACCACAAGCATTGCGTCGCAACAAACCTTGAGACCAATCCTCCGCCGGGATCCCACCGTATACGTACAAATTGGCGAATATTTACGAGCAGTAGCGCGCATCAACGCCAACCAGAATTTATTTATCCGATAACACGGTCACTTCTCGAATTCGTTTGGAACAGCCAATGAAAGCTACTCGACAAGTCCATCGTGAAGCTTATCGAGTAGCAGAGCGGCGGCCACTGGTTCGATATCGATGGAAAACAGTTCCGATTAGTCGATCAACGGGTGGAACGGCCAGTGTCTCGAAAAACGCCGGCCCAATAAATTGTCAGCGTCGGTAATCTTCTCCGGAAGTTTTCCGATATTTCACGGCGGTAACAGGTAAATCGGGCAGCCCGTGAAATTGCGAGATCCGGGGGCCGTTGTCGAGTGCCACGATCGATTAGATATCCTCCCGTGAACCCCGTTCCGGATTACAAGGCCTGGCCGAAAGAAGGTCGAGCCGGTTCGACGATGAATACGAGTAACGAAAACGATTAGGCGACGTCGAGCTGGATTATGTTGCGACTTGAAAGGACTCGGGGCTCGCTGTTCGCGCCTGTGAAAATTGGGAACGATGATTCGGGAGGTGAGGATCGAATGGTGTGAATTAACCGTTTCATTACGGTGCTTTAAGGAATAAAAACGCTATTGCTATACGGATCGATACAATTTTTGTCGGTATGACAAAAATATACATATCAGAATTTAGACACATTGTGCAATGAATTTTGTCAAATTAAAAAGTTAAGGTTAAGGTTAACTTTAATTATCATGGATTCTTTTTACGAACTCAAGTAAGT
The DNA here is from genome assembly GCA_019453375.1 of Ctenoplectra terminalis. Taxonomy (NCBI): domain Eukaryota; kingdom Metazoa; phylum Arthropoda; class Insecta; order Hymenoptera; family Apidae; genus Ctenoplectra; species Ctenoplectra terminalis. Next base: position 3,709 of record SMSQ01025709.1, read on the forward strand.
CGAGAATTTTCCACTCTTCATTCGGTATCATAGTGGAGATTTATTTTTTATTTAGCTTACTATAATTCTTAATAAATTCAAGTATCAGTGATTAATCTATTATAGTTATTATATTAATCTATTATTAATCTATTAATCTATTAACATCATTTATAGATCCAATCGTGTTCGATATTAGTAAAAAATTTTTAGAGTATTATAATAAATATTAGAAACTTGTTACCGATATACATGTAATTTTTTATTTTAACTTTCACATTGTACATTCATTTGTTTCAAAGTTACAAAATTAAAAAAAGAAAAGAAACGTGATTTATTTCAAAGTAGAATAAGTCATAATTATAATCATTAACCCCTTGACCTTAAATGACGAGCGCAACTCGTCATGGTAATTTCAGGGCGAAATGAATAATGAGGAGTTCCATTCGCCAAGACAATCGTATTACTTTGTATTACAATTAAATTGTACAAGTTTCTTTATTTTGTAGTAGGAAAACTTGTTTTATTTTCAAACACTTCTGGTATCAACGTGTAAAAAAAAATTAAATCGTATCCAGATGAAAAATAATTTTAATTAAATCGTACTTCAAGGGGTTAAACTACTTGGAAAATGTAAAGAATATTTAGAACGTGTTCAACGATCGAAAAGTATTCTAAATATGAAACACTTCAATTAAAATTCGATAAACAGCCAATAAAATGGATCGAATGCTCCGAATCCCGATCTACGTAGTCTGTAACTAATACGATGTACAATACTATTTAATTTAAGCGAACGAGTTAGAGTTTGTACAAATGTCTCCAAAGGGTTAATGGGAAGGCGGATAGTTCGGCTGTTTGGTTGTTCTCAGCTCTGATTGTGAGTATAGAAGATTCCGTGGATAATGAAGACCATTCACCGTGACATGAAAGTTTATCAACTTTAATTCACCGGATCGTTAAATCAATCGATGCTTTAATTATTTATCATTTGAACGAACGCATCGTTTCGTTTACTATCGGAAGAGAACAAAACTTTTCCGTAAGCTGCGGCTTAATCGGTGTTAAAAAATCCATTGGCTTGTACTAAAGCTCGCAACGACACGACTGGCATTAATTTTTCCGCGTGGTGCGTTTCAGCGTACGCTGTACGTGTTATCGTACGTGTCTAATGGATAACGACAAGCGGACGGGTAGACAAAACTACGCTCTAAATGCCCCATAATACGCTTCATTAAATAAGAAATTCACAAAGCGCGCGCGTTGCGCGTTTTACAGCGCCATGACGTTCGAAGCGTTCACACGGCGTTAACACAGTGTAAAACAACGCCGATTCAATTTCGTTTTGAATTCCTTTTCACTTCGTTCGTCCCGGCTCTCCAACATATTTCCACTCCGTTGAACATTGTTTTAATATCGATTTCATTGTGTAATTTTAGCCTGAAATTTCTGGGAATTTTAGGTACCTCGTGTTTTTCATTTTGGAATTTCTTTTTTTTTACCCTTCTACGCCGCTGTGGTGATAATTCATTCATTTTCTGTTTCTAGATACTGTAAGGTGTTCGATTTCTTTTGCCGCTGTATTGTATTTGTTCTGAATGTTAAATTAGGAGTGAAGAACAACTGGTTGACATTTTTCCTGAAATACATCATTTGTGTAACTATTTCTGAGGGGTGTAGAAAAATTAAAAAGAATTGCAATGTAGGATTTATAGAATGAAATTTTAAATTAATGTAGGGAGACATTGAAAGGAACGTTGGTAATTTTTTTTTTTTTTTTTTTTTAAGATGGGAAACATTTTTAATTCTTATACTACTGTGGAACGAAACTATCAAAACATTGAACATTTCACTGTTGAACACTAGAATAATCGATCATCGAAGTATACTTATTTGTACTAAAGAAATGAAACTGAAAGATATTCAAATTTATTTATATAAATTTATAATTACTTTCACCAGAAAATTATGAAAAACTCTCAAAGATGCATCACAGCAAATTTATAAAATTTCCATGAAAAAATGCATAAAGTAAAGAAGACCAACTTCAATTTAACTATTTTTTATAAAAAAAAAATCACGGAAAATCCTCAAAAGTGTACCACAGCGAATTAACAAAATTCACATGATAAATCTTCGATACTTCCAGTATTAACAAAACCCCACCTCAATTACCAACAAAATCGTAAAAAATATCCTTTTCTCGACAACGATCAGCTCTACCGTGCCACCGAATCTCCAAAAAAAAAAGAAGAGGAAAAGCCAACAAAGAGGAAGGCGAAGAAGCATTTAAAAGAAAGAAAAAAAAAAGAAAAGGAAGAAAAAAAGATGCATAGCAACTCTTTTGTTTCATTCGGCGAACTTCTATCGGCTCTTTCCCGGCTCGAAGGACCTTCCACAATGGCCGTACTCCCCTAACCCACTTCCACGGTCTCTTCAGGCCGCAATCCACGTCAACGTGCCGTATTCGGGGTATTCCAAGCCGCGACCACCCTTTCAACCCCTCTTTTCTTATTGTCTTTGCCGCCACCCCCTTAGCAGCCTCAGCCGCCTCTTCTACTGTAATTACAAACGAAGCCAATTAAAGCGGATGAGCCTAAATGGCCTGGCCCCGACGTTTGACTGCATCCGCCAAAGCCGGGACAATTGCTCCGACAACGATCGTGTCACTTCCGGCCTCGTTCCTCCTTTCCCGGCAATTTGCTCGCCGCGAACCGTGGACCGGCAAATTTTCGGCAGTTTCGCGGAGATGACTGTGCTTTTGAGTTGTGTTTCTGGTTTCGAAAGCGGGCGATGTGGGAATAGGGATGATTTTGTTGGAGGGAATAGAATTTGTTTCAAAGATGTTTTTGTCACTCTTGGTTAAAATACTGCCTTGTGAGTTTCTTTTAACTTTTAACTTTTAACCCTCTATAGCCCGAATTTTGTCCGCTTATCAGAGAAAAAAGTACGATTGATTACAATTTTTCACTTTGATTTGAAAATGTTTTAACAATTACTGTAGATGGATCGTGATATCGCTACGGTAATACAGTAATCAAATTTAATAGTGCAGCGATAACTGAACAAAATTCATTTTTAAGGTATAGATTCATCAGTTTGTAACTTTTAAGTCGCACGGTCCCATAGAGGGTTAATTTTATTTTATATCGATGAAATTTTTATTCCATCATTTTTTTGTAAGCAATAGAGAAGAGTTGTATAGTTTCTGAGAGCCGTGCTTAGAGAATCGGCTAAGTGTGTTCACTTAGAACGGCACTATCCTTTTTTTTTTCCTAGGATACGTCCTAGGAAAAGCCCAGAGTTAAAAACAGTCCGAGCAGGCACGTCGACCGGAGCAGGTCGAATAAAATATATTATTTACGGATAGCTTGTTTCTAATTTCTTCTAGCATCGCCCGTCAGCCTTCCTTACATTTTATTCGAGTATATAGTTCAAGTTGTTTCGTTTAACCTTTTTAATCTTCTTAGAAACGTGATTCCACTTCGTGAAAAAATTTTCCGAGTTGGAAACAGATATAGTATAGTTGCTCGTTTGAATTTTTTAATCAGATTTTTAGATTGCTCTTCGAATAACTTTTCGGCACTTTCTTACCTATATTTCTTAGGTGTATTTTTTGATTCGATTGCTTAACTCAGCCTGAATATACTTAACTAGATTTAAATCCTGTTCTTAGTTTAGTGTACATAATTAATGCAACACCTTAGAGTATGAATCTGTTTGTTCGACTTGCTTAATTCGGACCGATTTAGATCCTGTAACTGACATAGTATACATAATTAATGTTACACAGTAATAGAAACTTAACCCTTTGCCCTCGAGAGGCGACCTTCACTCGCCACTTGGATTAATGCTGCGACTCGAATCGCGTACAATATAATTATTTTATTTCAACTTTTCGCGTATCTTTACATTATACATGACTTAATATTGAATCTTAAGCTCGATAACTTCGGTTCAATATTTTAGAAAGCACTGGTCAAAATCCATTCTCTGTTCCTCGGGTACAGTACAAGTGTCGCAAAAATGTGTCTTTCGAGTGCAAAGGGTGGTCAATAAGTTCAACGTACAAAATAAAATGAGTGCACATATCAGAATTGAGGAACCTTTTTACCATTAATAGTCACATTTAAATTAGTCAGTAATAAAAGAGGCCCGTATAATGTTTTTATAATATTTAATTCTATTAATTTTCAAATTGTCGTAACTTATATAATTAAATATCAATTGATACAAGAGCTTTTACGAAAGCCACAATTTCTTACGTTCTTCACCTACGTGATATAGCGTCTCTTTCGACTATGTCTATCGATTAAAAAAAAATTCTCAATTTTATCTTCAAATACTTCAAAAAGAAACTCCAATAAAAATATTCGATTTTCATGCTTAATTTGTAACTTGGCAAATTTGAACCTGCTCACTGCTTACTGAACCTACGCTCGACTCTGTTAAAGCCAAGCCTAACCACAAAGCAGCAACGCGTCTGCGTTGTATCGGCTGTGCAATCAATCCAACTATCCATCGTCTTTCTAGCCCATTTGGGAATTCTAACTCGAGCAAAATTCAACGGCCATCGAAGACCGTCTGCAGTTGGCAGTATCGCGTATCCCCGGCGTTTTCGCTTTGCATTCATAGTCCGGTGCCGGCCAACAGCGATCCGGCCATTTCTCTTGCGATTCGCGCAACAAGTTTCGAAACGGTTCGCATTAGCTCGTCAATGAGGGCTTCTGTGTGCGCGGACATGGACAACTGTTTCCTTGGTGTGTCACGAGCCTCTGTACAGAGCACAGAGAGCTTTATGCCAGACTATTCCCTGATCGATCTAAATTGCACCCTTAAGGCTATTTCCTCTGCTAACGCGATTGACGTCACAGGGAACCATTTCTTCTACTGTCTTGCATTTTGATCGTTACTTTGACGCATTTTGGATGGGCGGTATGTTTTCTTTTTCTTTTTTTTCTTTTTCTTTTCCTTTTTGTTATCGTTAGAAGTGAGATGTTGGGTAGACCGAAGCGAGTCGAATCATCTTCTGTTTGATAGGGAGTTTTTTTTTTTTTATTATTATTATAAAGTCGCAATTAATAGCCATTTAATTGGAACAGTAGTAATTAATATTTTTTTAAACTTAAAAATATTTCTTTTGACTGAATTGTTATTTTAGTTCGATTTGCTTTGGGATGTCTTACTAGGAACTAATAATTACCGATAATTACTAATAATTACTGTGTTTACTGATAATTACTAATAATTACTATATTTACTAATAATTACTATGTTTACTAATAATTACTACACAGTTCAGTCCGTACGACATACGAACAGAGTGCTCTGTTCGTTTGGTCCATCGTGTCGCTCAATTTATTTCGTTGATTGTTCAGATAACTTATTGTTAGAAACAAAGATATGAAAATGGAAGGCTTTTTTTCATCGAATGCAGCAATCAAACTTAGTACAGCTTTGATTTTCGAGCGAAGAAATTAAGGTATGGTGTTAGTTCACAAGGAAGTAAGACAATTTCGTTATTCTAACGTACGATAGAAAAAGTTAACAAAGTTAAGTTCAGCACGATTTCATATTTTCGTTTATATTCATTCGTAATTATTTTCAAAACGTCCAGCAGAAAATTGATCGAACACACGATAATGAAAACAGTAATTGAAATAGTGCTACAAGTCACTGAAACTAGCATTTTTTCTTTCTTTTTCAGTACAAATAGGACCGTTTTCAATCATGAAAGAGAAATGGACAATTTTTGTAGCATTTTTCAATTCGTTTCAATTTGCAAATGAACTTACTGCGCGCCGCGAATGTAGTTGCCTAGAAAATCAAAAAATATCGATTAAAGAATCGTGCGGTCGCGTGTCGGCTGACCGTGCGCCAATTTAAGGGAGTAGTTACTCGCGTTAAATTAGTACGAAGCATTTACAAATTTATTTGTTCAACATTTTGTGATCCAACGTCTCGTATAAAAAATCGCGATTAGAAATATTTTCAAAAATCGGTATATTTTATATTTTTCGGTGTATTTTGTAGCGGACAGAATTTTTGCAGCCTGCAATTTTACGCATAATTTGCATACACCGTGATGCTCCGACAATTAAATTCCGTGTAAATTCTCGAAACGCGGATAACGGAACGACCTTGCGACTTGGAACTGCGTTTTTCGGTGACGCCACACGGTTTCGTGTGTGGCACACCTTTGCCCGCTTCCTGGCAGAAAGGCGGCGGACACGCACCTTGAATCGGGGAACAGGATGCGTGGGAAAAGTCGTGCATGCGTGTCGGTGTAGATTTGCATGGAAAGAAGGGGTATTGTCGATCCATGCAAGGTGGTCAAAGAGCTGCAGGATAATTGTTGGACGGCGGAGTTTGTGGTTGGAACGGTTCCTTAACTATTGTGCCGGTATGATTTTTAAACCGTCACGGAAAGTCGCATTTCTGAGGACCATAATTTTCTAATGTCCTGATAGTATAGTCGTTAACTCTGAATAGTTTTTTTTTTTTTTATTTACCCCGATAGGAAGATTAATATTGAAACTATTAAAGTGGTTAAAACGACTAATTCCTAGCTTCTTATAGAAATATTATAAAACTGCGATGCATTTTTAGGGTTTCTGTTTTTGATTAAAAATATGTATTGGGATTTGTCTGCCTTGCATTGTGTATTTCTTTATTGAGATTTTGTGAATTTACTGTGACGCATTTTTAGGGTTCGTATTTTTTTATTAAAAATATGTACAGAGATTTTTTTATAGAGATTTTGTCGATTTACTGTGACGCATTTTTAGAATTCGTGTTTTTTTTATTAAAAATATGTACAGAGATTTCTTTATAGGGATTTTTTAAATTCACTGTGATGCATTTTTAGGGTTCATGTTTTCTATTAAAAATATGTATAAAGAATTTGTCTTTCTTACATCGTATATTTCTTCGCAGAGATTTTTTTAATTTACTGTGACCCATTTTTAGGATTCGTGTTTTTGATTAAAAATGTATACAAAGCTTTGTCTTTCTTACATTGTATATTTCTTTATAGAGATTTTGTCGATTTACTGTGACGCATTTTTAGGATTCGTGTTTTCTATTAAAAATGTATATTAAGATCTGTCTTTCTTACATTGTATATTTCTTTATAGAGATTTTGTTAATTTACTAAGATGCATTTCTTATTAAAAATGTATACAAAGATTTGTCTTTCTTACATTATATATTTCTTCATAGAGATTTTGTCAATTTACTGTGACGCATTTTTAGGATTCGTATTTTTTATTAAAAATATATATTAAGATTTGTCTTTCTTACATTATATATTTCTTCATAGAAATTTTGTTAATTTCCTGTGACGCAGCGTGTTTTCTATTAAAACTTGTATAAAGGTTTGTCTTTCTTGCATCATAGAGTTTATTCCTCTCTATTTAAATATGTTCCTCATATTTTCCATTTTTTATTACGAGAAAGCTCATAAAGTGATTAGTTTTTTTTAAATTAGAAAAATGTGTCTTATGAAATGAAAAATTCTAGCCCGTTGAATAATTCGTTTTGAGTGAGTATACAGTTATTATTTTTGGAAATAGGAAGAACGATTAACGAAAGGACACTTTAAATGAAATATGACAAATGGAAATATTTAAAAATATTATTTGAAATAACTGTAACTGAAATTAAACAAGGTATCGATATCCTTTAAATAACAGAGGATTCAAATAATATCGTTACTACGTTATTTTTTCATTTCGAGTACGGAAGGGAAAGATAATATCTGAGTTAATGGTTAAAATAATTGATCCCGCTATTTTTAACTCAGATCGGTGAATCTGAATATTTCAAATTGATATCGAACGATAAGAAATGTCCGATTCACAAAAATGATTGTACAATTTCACAAGAAAATTAAACCTATCAAAGCGTATAAAATTCCTTTCTTAATTCAAAAGTTTCGCAATTTTCCACAATTTTTACTATACCAAAAAAATATTAGCGCGCGACAAAATTTTGTACAAAACCCTCGTTTCGTTCATAACTTCATCGTTTCAAAATTATTTCCTAAAACAACACAAATGCACTTTTAGCGTGAAATATAAAATATAAATTGATTAAAATATCCGTCTAAAACATATCTAATAAAATATCCGAATTCAAACGAGCAAACCTTAACGAATAAATAAACTATTAAGTAAAAGGATCGCTTACGAGTTATATCACCTCGAAATTAGAAAACGTTTCGAACTACGTTATTCAACGAATGACGAACACGTAATCGAAAAATTTCATTGGAATAATTCACGATGAACAAATTTCTGTATGCTACGGTTATTAGGAATGCGGTAGAAAGTAGATCAAAATATAGGCTAATCGTTAAGATCGCTTTTAATTTAATTCCCATACGAAAGTTTACTTTAATCAGCTGAAACATCAGACTTCCTAATACCTGCTCTGTTCACGCGATATCGCTCGAAAGGATGGCGGAAAAATATTGCGAAAAAAATCATTTCTCGCCAGTCCGAAACGTGACAGTTATTTCTGAAACATTGTTGCTTTATTTACGTTCCATTATACTTGATGAGGAAACGAAAAAAATTGCAGACAAATAGCGTCCGGAATACGAAATCCTCGGATCGATGTCATTTTATTTGGTCGAGTGCCAAGGCGTGCTCGAAACCAAGAGAGCTTTCTTCAAAGAGCGTTCATTTGAATTGGCAAGAGCTAAAATGGGAAATGAGATTGTCTTAAGTAATTAGTTATTGGAGAGTATAGTTCGCGTTATTGGGATTATTCAATTTTTGGTATAAATATTAAATTTGCGCCAGCACAACTGGTTATCAGAAATAATTACGACTACTTGATAATTTAAATTATTTTTTTTTATCAATAGGTACGTTCAAAAATTCGTTAAATTTGATGTATTCTTTATCTCAATGAGAGATGTTGTTACAGAGATACCAAAATTTTCTGTTAAATAATTTTAGTTGCAAAGTGAACAGGAAAATAAATTTTATTCGCGATTTATTTTCACACTAGATCTGAAACTTAAAAAAATTTATGACCGCAGAGAGTTGATAATAATGAATCTTATAACACACAAAAAATAAATCAAGATACTAAAACTAATTTTAATACAGTTAACAGTTAAAACAGAATTTTTGAACCCAATAGTTTCCCAACGCTAAAACTACCAAAGAGGTCAAAATGATTTCTAGTTTCTCGTAAAAATTCTACAAATTTACAATGATACTTCAGGAATTTTTCATGAAGTTCTGTAAAAAATATACATAAAGATTCGTTGATCTTACGTTATGTATTCTTTAAAACACCTCTCATTTTTATTTCTTAGGGTACAAATAAATCTACTGTAATCGTTGGTAGTTTTAATACCAAATAAAACTAAAAAAAAAAAAGTACATCCTTTCGCAGAACACACAATTCCTCTTCACCAAACATCGAGTAACACCAACGACGCCAAACTTCCAACCAATACTCCCTATTCTACAAATTCTGTTCCACAATCAAAGCACATCGGATAATAAGTAGACCAAAGCGGTTCATCGATGCTCGACAAATTCCCACCCGAAAAGGACCCATTCCCCTGTGGCGCTCACGCAGGATCGACGTTGGAGGAATACCACACACGCGAAGCGGGGCTGAAATTAATTCCAGGCATCGAAACGGAAAGAAGAGTGTATCAAGGGGCGGAAGTGCATCATTCTTCTGCAATGGCTCCCCAGAACGAGGGTCGACAGCTGAGAGGACTATCTCCTTTCCCCGCCCCATCTCTTTCTCATAAACCACGTGAAACGAGCACGTGGAAAAGGAGACGCTACTCTTTCCATCCTCTCGCCATCCCTATCGTTCTTTCCTATTTTTCTCTGTTCCACCTTCGACGTATCCCTCCTTTGTACTTTCCGATTTCCCCCTCCTCTATCAGCCTCTTTTTTCATCTCCTACTCCCTTAATCCATTCGTCCCTCTTCGTTCAACGCGTCGTTGCTCCCCTCTTCCGCGTTTCATTGTCCCTTTCGCTGTCTCTGTTTCGCTCGCGGATGTTGTACGAGCATCGTGCGGCATGGTCAACAGGTAGAAGAGACAGACAGGTGGCCGGACGATATATTCATGATGTCGGCGACGATCCTGAAAGCTGGCCAGTGGCCGCGATCCCTCGCTACGTACGCCTGTGTTTCGGTTTCTGTCGTTCGCGGATACTTTGGATTTTTGATTTCGATGAAAGCGGAGGATCCGTTGTGCGGTGGTAGCGAGCTGTTGGATTGACGAGGGTGTTTTCCGAGTGCTTTGGATTTTTATTCGTAACGGAAAGTAGAGGATTTGTTCCGCAGCGATAGTGAGTTTCTGGATAGATGCAGGCACTCGCAGTTGTTTTGGATCTTTCTTTGTGACGCGCAGGGAGGATTTGTTGACTGACGATAGTGGGTTCTTGGATTGATACGAGTGTTCACAAGAACTTTTTTATTTTTGTTTTGTGACGTATCAGAGGGATCTTTTAATGGACTATTGTGTGTGCTTTGATAGACACGAGAATCTTAGATTTTTATTTATGATGTAAGGGGAGAATTTGTTAACTGAGGGTGGTGGGTTCTCGGATCGATCACGTGTATTCACGNACATCCTTTCGCAGAACACACAATTCCTCTTCACCAAACATCGAGTAACACCAACGACGCCAAACTTCCAACCAATACTCCCTATTCTACAAATTCTGTTCCACAATCAAAGCACATCGGATAATAAGTAGACCAAAGCGGTTCATCGATGCTCGACAAATTCCCACCCGAAAAGGACCCATTCCCCTGTGGCGCTCACGCAGGATCGACGTTGGAGGAATACCACACACGCGAAGCGGGGCTGAAATTAATTCCAGGCATCGAAACGGAAAGAAGAGTGTATCAAGGGGCGGAAGTGCATCATTCTTCTGCAATGGCTCCCCAGAACGAGGGTCGACAGCTGAGAGGACTATCTCCTTTCCCCGCCCCATCTCTTTCTCATAAACCACGTGAAACGAGCACGTGGAAAAGGAGACGCTACTCTTTCCATCCTCTCGCCATCCCTATCGTTCTTTCCTATTTTTCTCTGTTCCACCTTCGACGTATCCCTCCTTTGTACTTTCCGATTTCCCCCTCCTCTATCAGCCTCTTTTTTCATCTCCTACTCCCTTAATCCATTCGTCCCTCTTCGTTCAACGCGTCGTTGCTCCCCTCTTCCGCGTTTCATTGTCCCTTTCGCTGTCTCTGTTTCGCTCGCGGATGTTGTACGAGCATCGTGCGGCATGGTCAACAGGTAGAAGAGACAGACAGGTGGCCGGACGATATATTCATGATGTCGGCGACGATCCTGAAAGCTGGCCAGTGGCCGCGATCCCTCGCTACGTACGCCTGTGTTTCGGTTTCTGTCGTTCGCGGATACTTTGGATTTTTGATTTCGATGAAAGCGGAGGATCCGTTGTGCGGTGGTAGCGAGCTGTTGGATTGACGAGGGTGTTTTCCGAGTGCTTTGGATTTTTATTCGTAACGGAAAGTAGAGGATTTGTTCCGCAGCGATAGTGAGTTTCTGGATAGATGCAGGCACTCGCAGTTGTTTTGGATCTTTCTTTGTGACGCGCAGGGAGGATTTGTTGACTGACGATAGTGGGTTCTTGGATTGACACGAGTATTCACAAGAACTTTTTTATTTTTGTTTTGTGACGTATCAGAGGGATTTTTTAATGGACTATAGCATGTTCTTTGATAGACACGAGAATCTTAGAATTTTATTTATGATGTAAGGGGAGAATTTGTTAACTGAGGGTGGTGGGTTCTCGGATCGATTACGTGTATTCACAAGAATTTTTTTATTTTCATTTGTGATGTACCAAAGAGTTTTGTTAATGTACTATAGTGTGTTCTTTGACAGACACGGGTATCTCAAATTTTGATTTATGATATAAGGGGAGGATTTATCAACCGATGATAGTAGGTTCTTGGATCGATCACGAGTATTTTTCGCAAGAATTTTTTATTTTTATTTGTGACGTACCAGAGAGATTTTTTAATGGACTATAGCGTGTTCTTTGATAGACACGACAATCTTAGATTTTTATTTATGATGTAAGGGGAGAATTTATCAACTAATGATAGTGGGTTCTTGAATCGTCACATGTATTCACAAGAATTTTTTTATTTTTATTTGTGACGTACCAGAGGGATTTTTTAATGAACTATAGCGTGTTCTTTGACAGACACGAGTATCTCAAATTTTTATTTATGATGTAAGGAGAGAATTTGTTAACTGACGATAGTGGGTTCTTAGATTGACACAAGTATTCGCAAGTATTTTGGATTTTTATTTGTAACGTACCAGAGAGATTTTTTAATGGACTATAGTGTGTTTTTTGATAAACACGAGTATCTCAGATTTTTATTTATGATATAAAAGGAGAATTTTTTAATCGATGATAGTGAGTTCTTGGATTGACACGAGTATTCGCAAGGAATTTGAATTTTTATATGTGAATATAAAGGGAGGTTTTGTTATGACATCGATGAGTATGAAGAGGATTTATTAAGTGTCAATATTGAGTTCTTGGATAGACAGAAGATACTCGCAAGTATTAGGTTGTCCCGAAAGTTTCTTTCGTTGTCGTATAAATTCCTAATACGTGATTCTGAAACATAAGTGAATCAGTTATAAATTGGTGTTGATGGTGGATTAAACATCAACAGCGAGATTTTCTGGCATCCTTGGTGACTGTGAAAGTGGAACAAAGTGCGTTTCGAGTGTCTCTTGTTATCAGAAGAGTACAACCAGATAGAGTAGCTCTGAGTTCCGGCCAAAACAGAAGATGTAAGTGTCGATCGATATTTGTGTCAAGTATTTTGCATTCTGAATGAACGTGTAAAAGAAATTCCAGCCTTGTGCGGATTCACGAGACACACTATTGTTGGAAATTGTTAGACTTCGAGTTTCGAGGCTCGATCGCTGTCGATGTTAGTATTCCGTGAGTGTCTGGATGCGTCATGGTCGTTGAAAGTTTCAGATGCCTGGAATCGTTCGTTCATCGTTGACAGAAATTCCTAATTTTTTCGCTTACCATGGTGTGGTCGAAGCGTGTAGGTTTTATACTGAACAGTTGAAAAATTCAGTTATGGGTTTGGAATTTTTAATAATTCTATTTGGTAAATTCTCAAAATTTGTTGTATTAAAATTGTGTTTGATAGATTCCTAAAATTTATTATTCTAAAATTCTGTTTGATAAATTCTCAAAATTTGTTACTCTAAAATTCTCGTTGCTATATTTTTAGAATTTATTCTAAAATTCTGTTTGATAATTTCTCAAAATTTGTTACTCTAAAATTCTCGTCACTAAATTTTCAATATTTATTCTAAAATTCTGGTTGCTAAATTTTCAGAATTTATTCTAAAATTCTGTTTGATAATTTCTCAAAATTTGTTACTCTAAAATTCTCGTTACTAAATTTTCAATATTTATTCTAAAATTCTGTTTGCTAAATTTTCAAAATTTATTCTAAAATTCTGTTTGCTAAATTCTCAAAATATCTTACTCTAAAATTCTGTGTAGTAGATTCTCAAAATATATTATTCTAAAATTCTGTTTGATAATTTCTCAAAATTTGTTACTCTAAAATTCTCGTTGCTATATTTTCAGAATTTCATCTAAAATTCTGTTTGATAATTTCTCAAAATTTGTTACTCTAAAATTCTCGTTGCTATATTTTCAGAATTTCATCTAAAATTCTGTTTGATAATTTCTCAAAATTTGTTACTCTAAAATTCTCGTTGCTATATTTTCAGAATTTCATCTAAAATTCTGTTTGATAATTTCTCAAAATTTGTTACTCTAAAATTCTCGTTGCTATATTTTCAGAATTTCATCTAAAATTCTGTTTGATAATTTCTCAAAATTTGTTACTCTAAAATTCTCGTTGCTATATTTTCAGAATTTCATCTAAAATTCTGTTTGATAATTTCTCAAAATTTGTTACTCTAAAATTCTCGTTGCTATATTTTCAGAATTTATTCTAAAATTCTGTTTGATAATTTCTCAAAATTTGTTACTGTAAAATTCTCGTTACTAAATTTTCAATATTTATTCTAAAATTCTGGTTGCTAAATTTTCAAAATTTATTCTAAAAATCTGGTTGCTAAATTTTCAAAATTTATTCTAAAATTCTGGTTGCTAAATTTTCAGAATTTATTCTAAAATTCTGTTTGCTAAATTCTCAAAATATCTTACTCTAAAATTCTGTGTAGTAGATTCTCAAAATATATTATTCTAAAATTCTATTTAATAAATTCCCAAGATATCTTATTCTAAAAAAATATTAGGTAACTTCTCAATTCATCGATTCATTTTGCTCCCTGTTAGAAACTTTGTTCAACAGTATAAACCCTATCTAAAATTCTGAAAAGAATTCCTACAATGAAAATGTAACAATTGCATTAACCTTACATTCTTCGAAATTAAGCTTCATGAATATCTTTTATCCATTTTTTCCTTACAATTTTTCTTCATCTTCTCACAGTTCATTTTTCTCTCTCCCTAAAACGATACTAAAATAAAATACCACCGAATAAAATATAACAGTACCGTATTACTTATTCCAAACGAAATCTCCCCGATTGCCAAACAACGTGTAAACACGAAACATCTATAGACGAACGTTGACATAAAATAATACAATAACCAAAGATACAAAATTAATATACTCGATCTCCTCGCGTACAATTTCCTTTAAAATCCACTTAAACAAAATCCATTTCTGCTCGCTCCCCATCAATTTTTTCCTATTGCATTAATTTAACTACGATTTCCTGTTTGTTTTTTTACTGGCCGGCGTGATATTTCCTTCGTCTCCGATACCTCGACGATACGTGAAAATATTACATCATTTATTTTCACTCGCTTCCACTCGATATATTTCGTATTACATCGACTGGTTTCGAATTAGAGTGGTATCGAAGATTCAAGCGACACAGCCGATATTGTCAGTGACAACTGATCGATAGTAAATTCCGCTTGCATTAGAAGCTGACGATGGAAAATATTTGTTCCATAATATTTGAAACGATACCGCGGCGGGGTGTTCAAACACACTCAAACGTCGAGCGAGAATTATCGTTGCCGGATCCCTCGTGTTTGTCGGATCGAACGTAATCCCGTGTATCCACGAATTTAATGATATCAAAGGATTTGAGTAAGAAGATTCTCCGATGGACTTCGTTAGAGCGTCGAAAAATACGTGGTTTCGATATCTTCTTGATAAAATAGGGATTTAATCGGTTACCTCGGTAATGCTCGTTGGAAATTACGCAAATTGAATTGAGGGAACGTATTCCTTCAACAGTGATCGAGTATACCTTTGTGTTTGTAAAAGTATAAGATTAAACGGAATTGGCTTGGATTAAAATTGTGTTTGTAAATAATAGCAATTATTAGTTTCAACTTTGCTTCGTTAGAATGATATAATTGTTTGAAAATAATTTGTTGCGTTGTTCGATAGAAATTTTAATACTGTTCAATTCAGTGATTGTTATTCTCTAAAATTCTGTTTGGTAAATTCTCAGGATATTCTAAAAAAATATTATTTGGTAAATTCTCAGGATACTCTAATTATTCTAAAAAAATGTTAGGTGAATTCTCAATTCATTAATTCATTTTGCTACCTTTTAGAAACATTGTTTAACAGTTTAATCCTTAGCGTTCTTTTGGCTCCGCTAGGGAGATATTCTGTTTTCAGCGTGATCATGCTCAATTTCCAAAGATATCACAGCATGATGATTTAGAAAATAAAAAATTTATGTTTCGTTTACGAGAGGAAAAAGGATGTTTGTAAAATGAATAAAAACAAGTATTTTCATTAGCGATAGTAATTTTTTCCGTGCAAAATAGAACTTCTTTTCTTCGGCGATAAAGAATCGTACGGGGTGCAAAGGGTTAAACCCTATCTACGTTTCTGAAAAGAATTATTTAACATATTATTATTCTACTGAGAATTGGTTGTTTCAATTTTTAGTATATTTTTTTAATTGCACCTTTTTGTTATATATTTTGTTTTTTATATATAACTATTATTGATCGCTTACAGTATTTTTTATTTAACCGTCGGTTTATTATTTTTTTCAACCACTGTGCACTTAATTATTTTAATACGTACGGGTCTAATTATTAAATATTGTACTGTAAATGTCGTTTTTGTAAAAGGTAAAATCAAATTTTTATGAATGAAAAATATTTTTTCAATTTTTCATAATTTCTTCTTGCGATTTTTTCGGGTTTTTTTTTTTACTTAAATTTAACCCTTCGCGGAGCAAACTTCATCGGATGCTTTCGAACAGCTGCTCCACATTTATTTAGCCACTTCATTGACCAGAAACATATTTTTCTCGTCTCGATTCCCTGATAATACGTTCCAGAAAATATTACATCGCTTATTTTCACTACCTTCCACTCGATATACTTTGTATTACATCGACTGGCTCCAAATTAGGGCTATATCGGAGACTACTGCTACGCTCGATATTCTCAATGACAATCTTCTCAATTTCCATCATATTCTTAAATATTTTCATATATTTTCAATTTCACCTATATTCCTCCGTCTTAACATTTAATACATTTACTTGAATCAAGCAAAATTCTAATATAAAAAGTACCGTATCTCGTAACCAAAACCATAATTTAATAACAGAAGATCAAGCCCGTTCTCATTATTTTCATAAATATCCGAGCTTGGAATTTTTTTATCCTATTTTCTCAGCTTTAAACTTCTTCGTTTCTCAATTTTAATATTCCGTTACAATCATTTATACACAGTGGGTACAAAAATTATTTATACCGTTATTAATTTCCCTAAAACGACCAATTCCTAATTTCTCATAAAAAAAAAAATGATTAACAAATAAATTAACCGCTGTTTTAATCCCTATATTTTAAAAAATTTATTTTATCCAGTTATCCCTGTTCTATTAAATTTGATTACTATATTATCATATCAACACTACGATTCATCTATACCAATTATCAGTTTAAAAATTTTCAAATCTAAGCGAAAAACTGTAAGCGGTAATTTTTTCTCCGATAAGCAGACAAAATTCGAGCTATAGAGGGTTAAATACAATTTAAAATTTAAGTCGAGATGCAAATGGGTTAAAAAAAAAATTTCCACAACAGAGAGCACAAAATTATCGTTTCATAGGCAGCAGTCTAAATTAATATCCAGTAACTAACCGTGCTCTCGCAATAAGGTATCTTCGAACGGTGATAGCCAGTTCCTCGGCATCTCGCGAAACAATGGTAATTCGTGTCATTGTCCTCCGAGTGTTTATCGAGTCGTCGTGTCTCGGTTGAAACGCGGCAAAAGAAAAAAAGAAACGCTCGAAGGAATCGTCTTGTTTTTCATATCGAGAAGCAGTCTGTCACAGACTGTGTTCGTTTCTCCTTTCTTCCTGTCGGAAACGTTTTTCTCGACGTCTCGTTAACGTCGAGAGATCTAGGAGCAAGTCGTTCGCCAACGGACCAGAAGTGGGTTCGAAGAAGACAGGAAGCTCTTCAGGTGTCGCTTAACCTTTCGGTTTTCCAATTAAACACCGACCAATCGGAGGGAACAGCCTTGGCTTCGTTGCTCTTTCGACGTCGTCGATCGAACGCCTCTTTTGTTACCGCGAACCTCGATTGCGGAGTCCTTCGACGGGAATCGTCACCGCGAGATTTTTCCTTTTGGCGCGTTCCTTGGACACGAAAATAGTTGCATTTTTAAAAATTAATTGAACGCCAGAAACGCCAGAAATATTTATTTTATTTATTTTATTTGACATTATTTCCATCGAGAATATATTATAATCAGATCACCGATTTTCAGGCGAACTCTTATTTTTATAAATGTGATTTAAAAAATAGGAGGTGGATAGATAATCGTTTCATTTACTGAATATTATAGCGAGATTTATATTTACGCTTATTACTTGCATTGCGTGTATTTCGGTGCTTTCAAATTTTCCACAGATGCATTAAAATCCGCGGTCTAATTGTAATTAACACGGTACCTCTGTCAGATGTATCAGAAAATAAATTACCGTTTAAAACTATTTCAGACATTTCCACCGATCAAAAATTCGGAAATCGTTTTCGCTAATAAATATCGTGGATGAGACCACTCGAGGGGCTAAAGTAAATTGTGCCATAAAACGGTCCATGTGACGGGGCCCAGCTGTGGTGAGATTTTCGGAAGGGCCTCGTGGCAGAAAGTCGTGGGACTTCGACACGAGCAAGCTTCCGCTGTATTAAAATTTACTAAATAAATCGTTATTTGTTACCAGTCTAGTTATCATCACCCACTACTCTCTTACGTCCAAAAGTGTATGATATAATTAATTCAGGATAATATCTTTCAAATGTTTCGCTAACCAAATTATCGTTCAGCCGTTCTAAACTACAAAATCTAATTTAAAAAATTTTCCCAACACCGATACTTCCTTCTAACAAATTAATAACTTAATTGATAACTTTCTTCTAACAAATTAATTTTCCTCTTCCAGACAAAAGCTAGCGCCCTTATTCAACAACAATCGACCACAACCATGCATCTTCACTCGGAGACTCTCAACGACCCCTCGAGGATCAAAGAAACATGATCCCATCAATCGTTCGCCAAACACTCTCTTAAACCCATTCACGAACAAACGAAGCCTATCTTCGAGCCAACGAATGATCCTGAATCAAGATGGTGATCGCGAGCGAATCCCCCGGCGCCTCGACGTCCAGCAAGCTAAGGAGGTCCCGCAGACTGTCCTCGACCAGAGGACTGAAGGTCCGAGCGAACGCAAACACAGCTGGCCAAGCAGTTCCCCGACCTGATCTGAATCAGAAGCTCGGCCTCTGTCCCATAGTTAGCCGAAACTTGGCCGATACAAAGGGGCGAGCACCGATCAATTGGGAATTGAACGAGAGGATCAGCCTGAGCAGCGGGTCCAGCGCTGGCTTGGAAGTTCGTCCGGACGCTAGAAAGGGAATAGAGTTGAGCGGGAATCGTAGGAAGCTGGAAATCGACGGCAGACAGACGATCATCGATAAGCAGGATCGTCGAGAGAATAGCAGAAACTTAAAGACCAGTTTGGAGCTCATGAACGTGTCAGGGTTTCACCAGGACCAGGACAAGAAACGGAAAGACTCGTGGTCGATCGAGATCAACGTGATCGAGCAGCCAGAGGAGGAGGAGGAGGAGGAGGAGAACGTGATCAAAAGCGATTCCAAGTACGAAATAGGAATTCCTAGCGATGGGACCGCTGGGTCCAGGAAGTCGACGAAGCAGAGGCGACAGCTGTCCGCCGGCACGAAGACGCAGAAATCGGCGAAGAACGAGGAAGATGAAAATGTGAACGGGAAATGGGGTAGGAAGAAGGTGGACAAAACGAACGATTCGATCTCGAAGAGGCTGGAACTGATTCACGAACTGAACCAGAAGATCTTGGCGAATTATGAACGGTTTCAGCAAAAGTCCAGGTCCAAGAGTCACTCGAAGGAGGCGAAAGAGACATTGTCGAAGAGTAGCTCGAAGGAGCAGAGTGGGAGGAGCAGGTTGACCTTGAACGAGGAAAAGGAGTATCCTTCGAATCGAAAGGAAGAGCACATCTACGCGGAGGCGAGGCGAAAGGGTAGGACGAAAACGGAGTGCGTCGTGCAGAAATCGTGCCAGGATTCACCGAAGCAGCGGAAGCTGGACATAAACAAGTTCACCTTCTCGAGGGAGCACTGCGAAAAGCTGACCGCCTCGAAGGATCATAAATCGGAGACGTTGGATAAGAAACGATCGACGAAGACATTGTCGAAATCTAGGATCCTACGTGACAATGAGAACTTCATCATGGCACCGAAGCCAGGTTTCTACGAGCCTGACGAGGCCAAGGAAAGGCGGACCTCTACGAAGGCTGAATACGGTACCAGATCGAAACGCGGGGACGAGAGGAGGAGCGTTTTTTGCTCGAACGAAGACGCGGAGCGGGAAGGTTCGGGAAAGCACGTAGTCGCAGCGATCAACGGCGACATCGATTGTCTAGGGAGCTCCAGATTGTACCCAAAGAGCTATAGCGATCGGTCTAACGAAGCGAGAATGGAACAGGCGAACGGGGACGATCGGGTAGGAACGAGCGCATCGAGAGAAAGGCACAAGCCAGAAAATCGGGACGAAACAGAGACCAGCCACGAGATTGGAATCGATCGGGTTAATGATAAGTCTCGAGAAGAGAAAAGTAACCAGGCTATCGATCAGACGGCATTGGAGCACGAGATTTTGGAAAATCTGGACGAGACTATCGATAGCTTCGATCGTGAAAAGACGGACGTAGAGACGACGAGGATCGCCGAGATGCAGGATGAAAAATATAAGAAGGAGATGGACAGCTTCGATGATTCTATGCAGCACGGTAGCCCTTTGTCGGAGCCAACTACTCCGAAAGTGGTCAGACTTCAGGAGACCTTTAATTCCTCCTGGGACTCAGGAGTAGGTGTGGATGTCGCTGGAGGAAGTGGTTGGGTCAGGATACACACTGGGATCGAGAGCAGCCTCGTCTATCTCACTCTGGACACCACAGCCAGAGATGTCTGCAGGGACATGCTGTTAGGCGACGACTTGTCTCTGTTTATACAGGTAAGCGGTACCGAACTTCCGTGGCTAATTATTCGTTTGATTTACGACGCGAAGGTTGTGCGACCGCTCAGGTTAATGAGGGGAGGGGGGGCGGACATGCTAATGAGGAGCGATACGACGGCGTTGAAGGTGTTTGCTTTAAGCTGAGAAATTTTCGCTTCTTTTCTTTTTTCCTTTCTTTCTTTATATAAATTTTTCGCTTCTTCTTTTTTTGTTTTTGTTGAGAGATGTTGGGAGTTGAATTGAGTAAAGAGAAAGAGGAGAGGATTAGGGTGGTTTATTTGGGGTGAAAGATAGATGGATAACTTGATAGGTTAATTTTTTTAATGTTTCTGGGTGTTTTTGGGTGGAGTTTGAATGTTAGTTGCGCTGTTACATATAAATTTTTGAGAGTTTTAGTATTAGTTTATTTAGATATTTCAAAGTGGTAATATCTTCAGATTGAACAGCACGTTTCTATTATATACCAACAGTATCGTCTGCATTAACACCATAACTACTAAAATGATCAAATTGACAAATGAACTATTTCGTAAATTCTCATAGAAATTCTACAAATTTTTAACAATACATTTTCAAGTATTTCCCGTGATTTTCTCTGTATGATTAAAAATTCTATCTTCCTTGCATTATGTATCTTTTCGAGTCTCTATAATTTTAATTTCTTCGATATCAGGGTGATTTTATCGCTAAACATGCAGAAAACAATTCAGAACTCGCTGCAATAAAATTGAATAACCCCAAACTTCGATTTGACCCAACAAAATTCTCCCCAAAAAATGGTACAGAAATTCCAACCATCTAAATCCATCGAAACAGTAAACAGTGTTCGGTGTTGCACCGGTAACCGACTCTCGGGTGAAACGAATATGACTGGCCGTCTGTGAGGAAGTTTAAACTTCGGACGAGCGAGAGGGCGAAGTGAAACGTGATAAGAAAGCACGATTTAAGAACGGGAAACGAGAGTGTGGGTGGCGAGAAGAAAAATGAGAGGGAGGGAAAAAACGACGAGCACGATCAGGATCTCGGGGAGGAAAAGAGGTGTTGAAAAAAGGAAGAGAAATGGCGGGGAAAAAATACGAAAGGGGTTTCAACGGAATATCACCGCGGGCTTTATCGCGTGCTGGAGCATTAACGACGTCTGCGACAGCGAGTGGACCGGAAATCCTGGCGTACCGCAAGATCGCTCTGAAGGGATCCAAGCTGCGCGATTTCGTTTCGTCGTTCTCACGAGAGTAGCAAAAGAGAGCTCGTCACGAGTTATCGTTTCCCTTCGATGAAAGAAAGATAAGTTTATCGTGTGTGTCCGCTTCTTTTGGTAGCGCCAAGGAATCGGAGGGTTCGGTACCGGGGATCAAAGTTGGGTGAATGTTTGAGAAGTTTGATGGTCGAGGGTTGCCAGCGAGGAGGAACTTTCGATTAGGTAGTTGTTTCGTGTGAACGAACTTGGGATATTCGACTATTTGAATTTTTTTACTTTGAAAGTTTAATTAGGGAACGGGATGGTGAAATGATGAAATTTTTGGGCACAATTTTTATTTCGTGTTTTATGTTTGGTATTCCGTTGGACGAAGGGTGGTTAATTTGGTTGAATAGGAGTAGATTTGATTTTTGGTCTTCTATTGGCTGAAGGGTGGTTAATTTGGTAAAATAGGAATAAATTTGATTTTTAATAGAGAATAACTGGCAAATTTCTGAATAGAATTTTTATTTTACATTTTATATTTGGCCTTCTATTGGGTAAAGGTTTGTTAATTTGGTAAAATAGGAGTAAATTTGATTTTTCATAGAGAGTAACTGATCAATTTCTCGGCAAAACTTTTATATTTTATGTTTGGCTATCTATCGGGTGAAAGGTGGTTAATTTGGTAAAATAGGAGTAAATTTGATTTTTCATAGAGAGTAACTGATCAATTTCTCGGCAAAACTTTTATATTTTATGTTTGGCTATCTATCGGGTGAAAGGTGGTTAATTTGGTAAAATAGGAGTAAATTTGATTTTTCATAGAGAGTAACTGATCAATTTCTCGGCAAAACTTTTATATTTTATGTTTGGCTATCTATCGGGTGAAAGGTGGTTAATTTGGTAAAATAGGAGTAAATTTGATTTTTCATAGAGAGTAACTGATCAATTTCTCGGCAAAACTTTTATATTTTATGTTTGGCTATCTATCGGGTGAAAGGTGGTTAATTTGGTAAAATAGGAGTAAATTTGATTTTTCATAGAGAGTAACTGATCAATTTCTCGGCAAAACTTTTATATTTTATGTTTGGCTATCTATCGGGTGAAAGGTGGTTAATTTGGTAAAATAGGAGTAAATTTGATTTTTCATAGAGAGTAACTGATCAATTTCTCGGCAAAACTTTTATATTTTATGTTTGGCTATCTATCGGGTGAAAGGTGGTTAATTTGGTAAAATAGGAGTAAATTTGATTTTTCATAGAGAGTAACTGATCAATTTCTCGGCAAAACTTTTATATTTTATGTTTGGCTATCTATCGGGTGAAAGGTGGTTAATTTGGTAAAATAGGAGTAAATTTGATTTTTCATAGAGAGTAACTGATCAATTTCTCGGCAAAACTTTTATATTTTATGTTTGGCTATCTATCGGGTGAAAGGTGGTTAATTTGGTAGAATAAGAGTGAATTTGATTTTTAATAGAGACTAACTGGCAAATTTCTGAATAGAATTTTTATTTTACATTTTATATTTGGCCTTCTATTTTATGTTTGGCTATCTATCGGGTGAAAGGTGGTTAATTTGGTAGAATAGGAGTAAATTTGATTTTTGATAGAAAATGATTGACAACCTTGAGCTCTAGCAAATTTGGTATGGTTCATTCCGTCGTCGTTTAAAAAATCCGGACTACTTCATCCTCTTGTATATTTTTTGTAGAAAATAATGTATAAAGTAATGATTAATTCATAATGTTGATTCTTAGCATTTGGCTTGAAATATACATTTTAAACGTGTGTCAGAATAACCTTTTAGGTCATTTATTTCTGGTATAAAATACGATCAGTGTATCAAAATGTAATTCACAATTGAAATTGTTAAGTAACATTTCCAATCACCGAATTAATTATTCTACCAAAACAAAAGTACAATGAAGATTTTAATATTTTGTATCCACGTTCGGTATTCAAATTGTGATAAAAATTAAATTAGAATTAATTGTAAGAGATATAAATTTTTATATTTAAATTGTTAGCAAGATTAAATTACTAGTGTAACACCGTTCAAGAAGCACATAATTATTTACCAATCTATAGCAAAGATTTTCTGTTAATATTCATGAAACGAAGCTGATAGGTTGCTCAAAGTGTCTTTCGTTTCCACCGAAAACCTAAATTCGAGGTTAATAGCGAGTTTAATTTTGATAAGGAAACAACCGGGGTATAATCTTACAGAGTATGGATTTTCTATTTAGAGAGGATAATATTTGAAATAGGGGTGGTATTTGTAAACCAATGTCGACTCAACTTGCTTTTATTAGTTCCCTCTTTATACATTTTCCGAGTAACATGTATATCGGAAACGTGATCGTTTCGAATTTCCAATAACCAATAACATCGTTCCACTGCATTTTGGGTCACTCTAAACCAGATATTCAGTAACGAGACAGTGAAACGCTCAAAAATATACAGCGTGCTATTGCACAGGAATTATTGAATAAATTATTGAATAATAAGTTTACATCTTCAAATTATAATTTTTGTTTACGGTCCAGTTTGTCAGGTTACTCCATTAATTGAAACTCTCGAGAGTCAAACCGATCGATTTCACTTTTTTAAATTTGTTAACTTTAGTATCACAGCATGCGATCGGGTGCATAATTTTTCATTAACCAAAATGGAGTCGATAATCGCACAATTTCGTTGTCTTCTCTGAGTGATTTTTAAATCAGAGTGTCCTGTAGGAGTAGATTATTGTTAATCGGTAATATTACAGCGGAAAGATTAAAATTGACATTTATCTCGCGACAGTTTTAGACTATTTTATCATTCTAATAATAATTTAATTTGCATATTTTTGTGAAAGCAAATTTCTTCGCTCGTTGATGTTTATTCCACGCTCGTTACATTTTCAGTGATGAATTTATAACGGTGAGGAATAATTGAACTGTCAGAGAATAAATTTGTAATTTGTTACGTACAACGCTTGGTAATGATGGCACGACCACAGACGTGGAAATATTTTATGTAAAATTAATTAAAAATTACAAAATAAGTAATCGTGATACAAAATTTTATTTCCAGGCATCAAACGTGCGTATGTTTAATTAAAAACCAGATTTTGCATTCTGTGTCGATAAATGAAACGTATCGCGGATAAATAACATTTGCGCGTATGATAAACATACGAAACAATTAAATTCGATTCAAATTATAGATAACCTGAAAATCTCGTAGAACAAATTAGAGGATAGAAATTAACCCTTTCCACTCGGGTGTTTGTTTTTTGGAATAATTTAAAAATAACTTGCCTCCCTTCGATTAACCCTTTCCACTCGAACACTTTTTTAAGTTTCAAAGGGCTATTGCGAAAACTTGAAGTGTTCTTCTGGAAAGAAAAATAGAAAATTATAAATATTCACCAGTTCTTATTTATTTGGTTAATTTACTTTTATTTTAAGATAGAAGAAGTGTTTGAAATGATGAAAATATAGAATCTAATTAATACGTTAAGCGCCACGCCGATTTTGATCGACTTTCCGTTAGGCTGTGTGCTGCGATACTAATTCAGAAACATTTGGTCGCAAAATAGTTAAGAATTTAAGAAGAAAATTGTAGAGGCCTGCGAAGAAAAGTCGTATCTTTGTTCAACGTGATTTAATAGAACCCATTAACGAATTATGAGGTATTATTTTTTAAAATTGTTACTGCCAGTTCACAGAAACCAACGACGCCTAAACGAAAATTTCAGCGTCGGTCCACAGGGACCGGCGTGGCGCTTAACGCGTTAAAAGTATAATCTCTGAAGAAAATCATGCGTGTCGCCATAGCGGCGCCAGCAAAGGGTTAATAATTCAAGTTGATTCAATAACCCAACTTATTGTTAGCTTACTTAAACTTAAAGTAAACGATTTAAAAAAAAAACAAAAAGAAAAAAAGAAAGAAGCAACCAAAATTCATAATTCTCATGAAATGCAATCAATCCCCGACAATCAAAAAACTCCCATCGCTACAGTTCAATTCGAAGCGACCCTTGACTTCAATCTTTCCCTTGTTTCGCGTAACAAAACAAGGCCGCCTCTTTGTTGCACGGAAACGGAAGCAACGTCGGATCGAAAGGTATCTATAGAGCGGGTGTATCGTGGCTAAGGGGTTCGCTTTTCGAGTCCGCTTGCCTTTCTCATCCGGGCAAACCGATTTCGCGTGCACGCTGCGCCCGAAACTTTCCACCCTTTACGCGACGCTGTATAATGAGTAGGACGCGGGCTGGCTTCTCAAAGATAACGAGGTACGCGCCAGTAATCAAAGGAGGCCCGGACTTAAATAGCAGGCGTACCTCTTGAAAGAAGCTACCCGGATGGATACAGGTACTGTTGGGCTACTTCGAGTAGTCGAGTTTCCTGCGCGTGTGTACAGACGGCCGCAATAATGACGCTAATGGACTTGGTGTTTTCGTTTCGTCTGTTCCTCTTTTTTATTCAGTTGTTTTTTTTT
>SMSQ01025709.1:51012-70807 GCA_019453375.1 Ctenoplectra terminalis
TCGAGAAAAAGGGGACAGATAAACTGCGCGTGCGATTTTCCGGGAAAGTGGATTCGAGTGTAAAGTCGAAAACGACGAATTCGCGCGTCGGTCGTGCCATAAATAAATATAAACTGCGGCTGTGTCCAGCTTAGAGCTTTCATAAAAATCGTAAAGTTGCCTGGACGTTTGGCCAAGCGTAAAGTGCTTTTTGACGAAGCGATCGCGGCTTTATCGCGGACCATTAAACGGAATATTCTTTTCCCAGTCGTCCCTCTCTCTCTCACCTTTCGCCGATGCAAGCGATATAAAAAGGGTTGAACGAAGGGTGAAACTGGTTGTCGGTACGTTACTGTGCAGCAACAATCGTTAAATAACGCTTGGCTGTAAAAAAAAAAAAAAAAAAAAAAGAAGGACCCGTTAAACGCGACAGCTCGTAAATTGTTCGTGAACAAGGTAGCGACGAGGTTTTTATTTAGTTACATGTAAAAGGAAGACGTGCATTGTACTTTTTCATTTGCGAATGGAACGTGATTTGAAACAGTCTGGAAGAAAAACGCTCCTTCATTTTGAAATTGGAACAAATTTAATAGTTTCGCGGGAGGAATTACTCGATCCCTGCGAAATTTTCCATTTTTCAGCTGTCTTTAAGGGGTGCGTTGAATGATATAAATATTCAGACGCGAGCAATTAATTTTTTTTGTATAGAGGGTTACTTTTTGAGGATCGTTCTTTAACTCTGTCCTGCTGCTCGGGTCTGTATGATTCTAAATTAAATTTGTTTTTATGTAAATACTGTGCTTTTAGATGTTTTGTAAAATTTGGTGTATTTAATTTTTGCGTTTATTTTATTTTAATATTATTAATAAATATTATTACTATTATTATAATGGTATTTCAAATCATTACAAATTATTATAATAATATTTCAAATAACTACAAATTATTATAATCGTATTACAAATAATTACAAATAATTATAATAATATTACAAGTAATTACAAATTATTATAATATTATTACAACTAAAATTACTAATAATTATAATAGTATTTCAAATAATTACAAATTACTATAATAGCATTTCAAATAACTACAAATTATTATAATAGTATTTAAAACAATTACAAATTATTATACTATTATTACAACTAAAATTACAAATAATTATATAATACAATAACCCTATACCAGGCATCACAATGAAAGGCCACCTAAATACCTTCATTGCAAAAAAAAAAAAAAAAAAATACTCCGGTAAGAAAATTTGTTGTACCGTTATTTTTCCAACTTTCTAAAATCATTAATATTTTTTACCAACAAATCATACATTCCTTTGTATCGTAATACTTATGTACCCTCCATCAACCAAAATTATAACCTTAAACGTATCAAAAGCAACGCGAAGTGAACAATGTAACACAGTGGTATCAAATTTTAGCTCAAGACATCACAATTTCCATTACATCGACCCTAATAATGATCCAACCTCAAAACCACCGCCCATTATAATACTGTACAACGAATGTTCGAACCGCAATTTCGATGGCATCTTCGAAACGAACGAAATCACCGCGATAAATCAACGTGTCTGTTATAGATACATACGCAGAGGTTGGACGCTTATAATGAGTTTTGTTAATTACGCCCAAGCCTCTGGAGAGACGTAGCTATCCTAGTTTCTCCTCTGTGGATCGATAACGTCGTTCCTATCGAACAAAAATAAGGCTTTCACGAGAGTTAACGAGGATTTTCAAGCTGAATCCGTTCGAATCGTTCGACCCTTTCTTTTTTCCTCTTCCTCTTCTTCTTCTTCTTTTCACCATGAACCTTCAACCCCCATTTCTGAGTCTGGTGTTCGTTCACCGTGCTGCTCATTCATTTGCTAACTCACTCGCAGACTTGTCGTCACTATTTCTTCTCTTGTTCGATCGATCGTTCGATTTCTCTTCGTCATTCCCTTCCACGTCTTGATTATTGCCTCTCTGTTCTCTTTGAGACTGTTTTTACATTTTATCGTTTGGAAATATTTTGTTCGTAGTTCCTGGTTTTGTTGATTTTAAGGGAAAATGTTGGGAACAGGAAGAAGGGTTTGTGTATTTTATTTTTTTGGAGTAATTATTTTATATTGTTTGAAAATTTTTTACGAGTTTATTTAGTTTGGTGATTTTGAGGGAAAGAAGGTTTTGTGTATTTTAATTTGATTTGTTTCAATAATTATTTTGTATTATTTGAAAATGTTTTATGAGTTTATTTTTGGCGATTTTAAGGGAAAGAAGGTTTTATGTATTTTAGTTTGTTTTGTTTGAATAATTATTCTGTATGGTTTGGAAATGTTTTATGAGTTTATTTATTTTTGTGATTTTAAGGGAAAAAATTGAAATGGGAAAGAAATTTGATTTGTTTCAATAATTATTTTGTATTATTTGAAAATGTTTTATGAATTTATTTGTTTTGGTGATTTTAAGGGAAAGAAGGTTTTGTGTATTTTAATTTGTTTTGTTTCAATAATTATTTTATATCATTTCCACATGTTTTATTCGTGTATTTATTTTGGTGGTTTTAAGAAAAAAAAAAGATTAAAAAGAGAAAGAATAGAATATTGAAATTTTTTTTATTTGACGACAGAATGTAAATTTCTTTTTTAAAGTTTTATGTTGTTTTGTCTTTTGGTATTTTTTTCATTTGTATAATTTGTTTCAAATCTGCTTTTGATTCTATTACGATTAATATGTAATTATTACATTATTATTTCTTCTTGAAAACAAAATACGATATAAAATTTTATTCTCACGAGTTGATACTTGAAATCTCAATTACATCGGAATCCAAACATTGCGGATCAATTTAAGAAATTCCAAACATTATTTACCATTCTATTTCTCAAAAAATTCTATTATTTCGTATTTTGAACATTAAAATAACAATTTCTGTTTTTCCAAATGAAATAGTAGTGTAATCGATGCTCCACTAATATAGAAATTTAATTCGATTTTTAATTTGATAAATTGGAATTACATATCGTTGTTGTTGCAATAATTATTGTTCAATTTCTGCTGATAATTATAACATCCAATTGCTATCATTCCGTGCTTGTATATTATTTATATGCTATTAATCCAACTAGTTGTTGGCATGAATTGCAACCGAATTATCTTAATTACACTGAAGTACCATTTAAATGACACAAAATTTTATGAACCTGTAAATAATTTAGCTACATAAATTCCTATATTTATACCGATAGTCCGTTCTCTATAACGATTTTAATTAACAGAGTTAAACGGTGCAGCAGCGGTGGTAAACATTTAAAGCTTCTGAAACCATCGAATAATTCATAAATACGATTATTATTGCAAATGGGATCGTACACTCTTCAAAGAATAATAAATTCTAATTTATATCTCATTAAATGCTCCTCGATTACTTTTATTAATTCGAAACTATTGAATGGTACGCAATTACGTGACAATTTATTAACAATAAATACAAGAACTGGTTGGTGCTTTTTAACAAAAGATATTTCAATGAATTGAAAAACAAAAATAATATTCCAAAATATTATTTTTCTTTGTAACATTCACGTTTTTACACGGTCGCCACGCTTTGTCACACAAATTTTCAAAAGCCTTTGAAAATATTCAACGCTAGAATTATCAACAATTAAAACAGACCTATTTCTTTGAATAACTAATAATTATTATATTATACTATTATTATAAATATTATATAACACATTATAATTATAATAATTGTATTAATCAATAATATGCTGTAACTATAATAATTATAATAATCACTGATTTAATAATATTTATTATATTATATTATTATAATAAATACTATATAATACATTATAATTATAATAATTATAATAATTATAATAATCAATAATATCCTATAACTATAATAATTATAATAATCACTAATATCCTGTAACTATAATACTTATAATAATAACTAATTTAATTATAATTATTCAGTCATAATTACCTATTTGTGCCAAAGAAATCAAAACGGTAGATATCTGAAAAAATACGTGACGCGAGGATAACTGTTTTTCAAGCCCCGTACAAAAGGAATTCCAAATCAAATTCATCCGAAACAGAAACAGAAACAGTTTTAATTACCTCGTTCTCGTTAAAGAGCCCTGTCTTCGCACAGGTCTCGCAAAGGGAAATTCGAGAGATCGTCCCATTTGTTTTCGTTCGCAGCCGCGCTGAGGGCGGTCTCGGAGAGGCGAGGCGGCAGCTTGATCCCTTCCGGAGGACAATGCGTTTCCGGGCTGACAGAAAGATCGTTCGGCGGAATCGAATCGATTGATCAGTCACCTGGCTGATAGAATAGCGAACTCTTTTCTCCAACGTATCGCTTCTGATATCTTACTGCTTTTGCAGATGAGATGCTTGGAAAGTGGAGGTCCTTCCGCATGGGGTATCGAGAGAATTTTGTTTGGGATTTATTCCTAATAATTTGATAGATGAAGGATTTGGGAAAGAAAGAAAAAAACTGTGATTCGATTACAACGAATATTTAATTTAGTTTTGATTTTTGGAGTTGTTTGAAAAAGATTCAACCTTTATTATGATTTATATAGTACATTTTATATTTATATTATTTTATTATAGTACTTTTTATATTCATATTATTTTATTATAGTACATTTTATATTTATATTATTTTATTATAGTGCTTTTTTATTTATATTATTTTAATTCATTTACTTATTACTGTATTACTGTTCTGATATCGGAAAGTTCATTTATAGAAATCAGGGATTCATCAATTTTTAAATCAAAATAAAAAAGTGTAATTGATTGCAATTTATTTCTGACAAGCCAACAAAATTTCGATTATAGAGGGTTAATACAGAGGAAAATAGGAATACGAGGACTATCAATATTTATCAATATTGTATATTGATGAGTTATATTAATGGCAACCATCATGCGATTGTCTTTTCGCACGTAAAAAAAAAAATGACGAAATTGTGCGAGCTATAAGGTTCGAAAATGAAATATACACACATCACCCGATTCGAAATCCTTCCCATATTACTTAGTTAGCAGTTTTCCTCTGATATTTTTCTGAAAACCATACCTTATAATTTTAATACAAAATAGATAAAATATAACTGTTATTTTCTGGAATTAAATATTTTTGGTTAGAAATAAGCAATATACACGCGTATAATTTTTTGCAGTTACCAATAATTGTTACTTACAATGAAAACAAATTGTTTCTTTTTTTGTTATCAATAACCAATATTGCTGAGAAATTTCTTTTCTCTTACTTCTCAGTCGTACGTAAACGTTTCAATCATCTACAATTTGAAAAAAATGAATTGGTATTGATACACATTCATGTAAACGAGAACAAAAAGAAAAAAGAAAAAAAGAAAAAAAGAAAAAAATGGTAAAAGTTTTTCAAACATCGAAAACATGGATTTCATAATAAAATCACGTTGTAAAAAAGCGTGTATCGCGTCCCAAATTCCAAACAAGTGACTGAGAGCGATTCTCGAGGCAATTTGCATCGCGAAACACGCGTCCTTTTGAAATAAATTTCAAAACTTCACGCTCGAATTGTTCGACTGAACTACGAACCGGTCAATAGAATTTCTTTCCAACGATAAATTACAACCTTTCGACGGAAATCTTGTTTGTACGTACTTGTTCGACCTGATTGAATAATTAATTCGTCGATAACAACTACCTACGGTAAACGAAACCTGAATGCAAACTTAATCGAATTATAAAATTCGGCCGTTCGATGAAAAATTTTAATAACACAAATAATACTGAAACCAACAAACCGAAACATCGCTTATCGGTTTCAACCGACGTAAATTTTGCAGCCGAACGTTATTGCTTCTTTTTTTAACGCTCTGTTTCAAACACGTTTCATTTTATCCTCGTCGCAAATTTTATTCGATAAAATTAACGATATCGTATTAACCCTTCGCGTTCCTTTGGCTTCGCTACGGAGACGTTCTGTTTTCTACACGATCACGCTCGATTTCCAAAGATATCGCACCATGATGAATTACAAAATTAAAAATTTATGTTTCCTTTACGAGAGGGAAGTGGATATTTCTAAAATAAATAAAAACAAGTATTTTCTCAAGCAATAGTAATTTTTTCCGTTCAAAATAAAAATTCTTCTCTTCACTGATAAAGAATCGTGCGGAGTGCGAAGGGTTAAAATCGAAGCGCTGTAAATTTTCAAATTACGCTAGATATCAAAATTCATTAACGATGGTTGAAAGTTTCCCGATACAAATCATCAGGACAATAAAACAAGTATTTTCTCAAGCAATAATAATTTTTTCCGTTCAAAATAAAAATTCTTCCCTTCACTGATAAAAAATCTTACGGAGTGCAAAGGGCTAAAATCGAAGCGTGGTAAATTTTCAAATTATGCGAGATATTAAAATTCATTAACGATGGTTGAAAGTTTCTCGATGCAAATAATCAGGACAATAAAACAAATATTTTCTCAAGCAATGATAATTTTTTCCGTTCAAAATAAAAATTCTTCTCTTCACTGATAAAGAATCGTGCGGAGTGCAAAGGGTTAAAATCGAAGTATAGTAAATTTTCAAATTACGGGAGATATTAAAATTCATTAACGATGGTTGAAAGTTTCTCGATGCAAATAATCAGGACAATAAAACAAATATTTTCTCAAGCAATAATAATTTTTTCCGTTCAAAATAAAAATTCTTCCCTTCACTGATAAAGAATCGTGCGGAGTGCAAAGGGTTAAAATCGAAGCGTGGTAAATTTCCAAATTACGCGAGATATCAAAATTCATTAACGATGGTTGAAAGTTTCTCGATACAAATTTACCAGACAGATATTTAGTCTGATGTCGCTTGGAATTCTCATCAGGACAATCATTTCCCTTGAACGACGACGCCATTTTATGGAATTTCCGGGATATGGCTGTCTTTGTTGGCTTCCTGTGGATAGACGGTCGGCAGGAAGTTACGTTGAATCGCTCAACTTACACGAAAGGAAATAATCTCGAGGATATTGCAAGCCGGCCCTCTGTCTCTCTGTAGACGTCATTGATGTACATACGTCTGTCCGTTCTCCATGAGGATGTATGAACTCTGCTCTCTACATTATTAACCCTTCCTCAGACTATGGCGGCTCCAGCGAGCCATACACAACATTAAACTAACCATGCTTTACTGTACGTTGATATAATTGTTTGATAATTTATGCAGTCCTTTGTTACATCGTCGAATTCCTAATACTGTAAAACATATTTCTTTGTATTGGAGGTGGAGGATCGGAAGAAACATTTTTCTGTAATAAATTGTATTAAGATAGGAAGAATTTTTCTGTAAATAAATTGTATTATAGTGGGAAGAATTAACGAGAACACGATGACGGGGAGAATTGAACTAGCTTTATTAAATAAATATTTTTGAAACGCGATTTTCTATGATTTTTTATGATTTTCTATGATTTTTTATGATTTTCTATGATTCTCTATGATTCTCTATGATTTTCTATAACTTTCTATAATTTTCTATGATTTTCTATCAAAAATATATATAAATGTTTGTCTCCATTGGAATATGTATTTTTTCTTTTATAAACCTTTATTCTGATTTCTTCGATAGAAAAACTATTTTTAATAAACTTCTAACAGATGCGATCGAAATAAAAAGAAAAACAGTCTTGATGTTTTATCGTTGAGAAAATAACAATAAATACAATACTGTATCTAACAAGTGCCAAACATTGGAACAAAAGAATATAAAATTTTATGTGTACGATATAATTTTTTTTTATCAATTTTGAAAAAAGCAAATGTTCAACATTATTCATATTTGCTGCAAAATCGAACAATTTTTTTATATTTTTAATTATAAATCGTGATTAAACTGAAAAAGACTCAAAGCCAGTAAATTAAAAATCAGCCATATTTCGTCTAAATGAATCCGTGATCTCGATAGCGCGAACATTTTCACAGAATAAAAAGGATACAGCGTAATTGTACGTGGCGGGTAATTGTGGTGCAATCTGGGAAACGTGTATTTTCGCGTGGGATACGTATTAATGTTTAAAATCGTAATGGAAAAAAGCCGCGCTCGAACGAGATATTTTAATTACCCCGAGCGAAACAGCGATCCGGCGACCGTTGTAACATCGCGGTCGATTATTTTTTAATAATCCACCGAATAAACTTTTCCCTGGTGTTTCTGTGTCGATAAACCGAAATTTGCATCACTGTTTTTCGTTGTAGCACGATTAACCGCGAATGGATTCATTTTTTTCGTCTCTCTCTTTTTTTTTATCTCCTTTATGAACGGAACGCAGAAAATAAAAGGTAACTAATGACATACTCGATTAGGGGGTTTGATACGCGTGATGAATTAACTTTTCACCTATTCGGAGAGGAATTTTTGTTTTTTAATATTGGAAATAAATAGTTTCATTCTTTTGCTGTATCGTTTCGAATATTTTAGTTGAAGTTTAGTTAACACTGGAACTACCAAAGTGATCAAAATGATTCGTAATTTTTTACAGCAATTTTATAAATTCACTATGGCATTTCAGAGGCAATTTTCCGTGATTTTCTGTTAAAAATGTAGACAAAGCTTTGTTTCCCTTGCATTGCGTATTTTTTATACACCTTTCATTATGATTTTTTCAGTAGAAATAAGTATGCTTTAATCGTCGGTAGTTCTACTGTTAAGTAAGCTAATCAAAGAGAATATAATAAATAAGTTAAACTTTTATAAACTCAATTACGGTCTTTTAAATTTAACTGTAATATAGGAGTGTTCTTTAACTTTGTATGAGTCATTGAATATATTTAATTGTATTCATAAAATTAATAAAGTCTGCTTTTTAAAAGCGATTAAAAATTTGTTATTGTCAGTTAACGCGGTTTCTTAAATCAAGTACGTTGAATTAAATTATATTTTTATTATACAGACGTAACATTTTATTCAACATTTCATCACGGACTAATAACAGTTTGGATAATGATACAACATCGTTATCAGAATTTTCTATTGTTCCTTCACGAAAATTAATAGGAATCATACATTTTTTCCATTTTCTCTCCCATTACGGATATAAACTAAATAAAAACAAACAATACAAAACAACAATAATTATTCCATATAAATCTACATCCGTCTTGTTAACTTGTTATAAGCTCCACGAGATCCATTAAACAGATTTAATTATCACAACTTATATTACCCTATCCGATCTTAACACCAGTTAATTTCCGAAACTACTCGGTACATCCTAACTAGCACCAACAAAGCTTCTAAACATTCCCAATTACCTAAAACACCACTAATCGATCCAACGCCTCCAAGAAACAACGAAATAACAATTTCAGAAACCTCGGAACAACCGAACGCTACAAAAATCTAAACAAAAATATATTAGATAATGGTCGAAAACTTCGTGCCAATTTTAACTATAAAAGTTTATGAATTTTAAAATTATTTTCCTGTAAATAAAAAGCGATTTTTCTTTGTTATTGTTGGAAACGCGATTCATTTTTAACCGGTGCTCGCGACTGCTTTCTTCCGTTTTTGTCCCGATGATCGGACGCGTGATCGAATTACATGTGTGCATAATTATTCAGCGTTATTTCCGAATATATTCTTAGATTGGAACTTGCACGTGTCGATTGATTTCAAACCTCGCATGCCTAATTCAATAGTTATAATTTATTTATTATAGGCCCATTTCACCTGTAAGTCATTCTTTTCGAAATATGAACCAAACTTAGTTGCATTGAAAAACACTGTAAAACAATCATCGCTAAAAACCGCGCGAACTGATCGGTTCCAGTGCCAGTGTGATTTTTTGGACACTTTCTTTTCCAAAAATAAAGCCAGACGCTTTGCGAATAAATAATTTTGGTTCCAACGTACGCTTTACAATCTGTACGAAAACACAAAGACCATAATTATCAAGAAAAGGGTTTTTACAATATTTTAACAAAATTTTTACAAAGTTCTTCGTTTTAGAATGAAAATTCCAAATGACTTCAAAGTTTAGCGTGGGGCGTATGCCAAGTGGCACGGAACATATTAAATAAATAAATAAATAATTAAAAAAATAAAAAACAAAAATATAGGAAGACACAATTTTACGACGCTGTTTAATCTCGGATGATGAAACTCGCAAGAAAGTTGGGTTGATTGCGACTAAAAAGATGGGCTGGCTAAAGTATCTACGACTTTTTCCAAGGGGTTGAAACTTCTCGATTGACGCGACGCTGAAAGCTGCTCTCGACGATCCGACCGAGCGGTTTCTTATGGGAGACCTGTCTTACGGACTGATCTGGATCGGAAACTTTGAAACTCGATGCCTGGAAGCTCGAAGAGTCGTCCAAGTCCGCGAAAATGGCGGCCTCGACGGAGGCGACATTAAAATCTCGCGACCGCGTTATCGTTCGAGCTCGAGCTCTGCTCGGTTCGATCGAGAGCCGCGATCCCCTGGACCGTGGATTACACGCCATTTCGATCCTGTTTCCCGGCCACGGGAAGCATTAAAACGGAAGTCGTAAACAGTATTGCCGTGGAACGATGCTGGTGCTGAATTGGGATTATACCGAACGGTTCGGTGTTCGAATGAATGTTTAATGGGTTCTCGAACGACGCGAGTAAATATTTCGCGTTCGAGGATTTTATAATTTCGAACGTGGAACGGTAGTCATATTATTTTTCCGAAAGGTTTATTGTAGGATTTTATTTACGATTGGAGAGATGTTTGCGTTGGTAAAAGGGTGTTAGGGAATTAATTGTGTAACACTGGAACTATCGAAGTTGTCGAAACGATTGCTAATTTTTCAGAGAAATTTTATAAATTAATTACGGTGCCTTTTTCAAGGATTTTCTACGATTTTCTGGTGAAAATGTGGACGAAGCTTTGTTCCCGTTGCATTGTGTATTTTTTGTATATATCTATCGAAAAAATTATGATAAAAGGTATAAATAAAAAGTATATGTAATATATACGAAAAATATGCTTCGATCGTCGATAATTCTAATGTTAAAGCTCGATGGTATATTCGTGTGCCAGTATATACAATTGATTTAAAACTAAAGCTAATATTATGATATTTAATTTAATAATTTTTAATTTAATAATTAATTATATTTAATTTAATATATATCTTGCGCGGGCACTTTGCCGCCAAAGTCTTACCCTGTAGTGGGCAATTTTTTACAGTTCGGACGCAAAATTCCTTCTGCATAAAATAGCTGTAGTTTTTAAACATTAGATTTTTTCAATAAAACTTTTAGTTTCTCCTTAAAAATCGATAACAATAATCCACCAATAATCCGTGAAAAACGATTTTAGTCGCTTCCCGCGCAAGATGTGTTAAACAAAGATAATATTGATAAATTAATTTAAGTTAATAGCTCAATTTTTTATTTCTTTACGGAGAAACACCACCAGCTTCGCTACACAGTGAATGTCTCTTTATTCGCTGCAACGAGTCAACGAACTAATAGTAGTCCACCAGACGCGCATCCATCCGCGTCATGTTCCGATGTATCACGTGATTAATATCATATCGTGTCTTCAAACTCTTGCGAATCGAATGAGCGGTGGAAAACTTTTCTACGTCGTGTTAAAAATGTCTTTTTTTAATCACCGAAGATGAAAGGGATTCGCGAGCTCGCGCCTCGATCTGGAAAATTCACGGCTGTGGCGGCGAGGTATCATGAGCTCTCGAATGGTCTCGCGGGCCTCGTTGTCGAAATTAAGATGGAACGTGGCCAGTCCGCGCGTCCCGGTTAATTAAGTTAGGCAGATTTACGCGGAAACACGCGAAAAATTCGTCGTCCGTTCCGAAGCAGAGTGAGGCTACGAGGCTAAAAACAGGAAATATGTGTCGAGTTTTTATCTTCTTTCTGTTTTTTTGTATTTTTTTTTTCTAAGCGCTTGTAACTTGTTCATTTTTTTTATTTATTTCGTATCTAAGTTAGATTATTAGATTATTATTTATTATATTATTTTATCTTTATAGATTATTATCTTTATATATATCTTTATAGTGATCGCGTTACGTTATTAACCCTTTGCCTTACGATTATGGTTCGAATACAATAAAAACGCACTATATTTCTAATAAAGTTTGATCTTTAACTGCAATTTCAATTTATAAGATTGAGAATTAGGAAATATAAATTATGTATAATACTTTAATATTCTGCATTTGACGAAGTGTTAAACCAGCGAATAGCTATTAACGTATATGAGTACTAAAAGGAATCGTGGAGCAAGGAGTTAAAGTACAGTTATTTTATCGTACAAGGTGAATTGGTTGAATAACTGAATAATTCTGTTACCAGTGAACCGAACAGTTTCATTTTTTTTTTTTTTTTTGTGGTATATTGATGGGTATTTGTGGTATTTTTGGTGGTTATTCAAAGAATTATTTAAGTACATTATAACATTCTTATCGGTTCCTTCTTTTTCCGTATAAGAATAAAGCAATTTTTCTTAACAAATTATCACTGAAACAAATTCAGTAAACATAATAAAAAATATTTCTTCATACTATAATTCTTTTTCATTTCTTGGACTTCTCTCGAATATTTTCTTCAAAGCGGTACTAAATTAACGATAACAAAGAAACAAATTAAAAGTCTCCTATTATATTTAATATGCAAAGAAATTTAAAAGAAATTTAAAAGAAAAGGAAACCGAAAATTGCATATAACGATGCTTATTAACAAAAATGAAGAAAATAGCTTTTTAAAATTTCCTAACAGTTTCGAATCGATAAAAAAAAGCATACCTAAAATAATGAAACGAAAACCTCCATTATGCTAGCCGTAGAAGTATTCCAATACCTTCGTTTTGTTTTTCTACAAAGAATTACCCTCTTTTATCCTACAAATTCCATCCCATCCCGTACGAACAAGATTAGGTTCCTTTTTATGTAAGCAAGATCAGAGATAGCCTTACTTACAGCACGAGCCGATAATAAGATCCATTAAGAGATTACGCTCGTTTTTCAGTATGGAGGCGAGCCTGGAAGGAGATTGGCTTCTCACGAGAAACCGCTCGAGATACAGGACCAATTTCTCCAAAAGCTTGGCTACCAGGACGTATCGAGGCGGTCTCGGCTCGGAGTCGATCCTGAATTACGACACCTCATCGCTTTCCACGTGGGTGAGTACAATTTATTCGATTCTCGAAACCGCTGTGTTGCTTTAACATCGCATGGTACAGACCTGTCGCGAGGTTCTCGCGTCTCATCTCGTTTCTTCCTCGTTTTTCTCGTCTCGTACGATATTTTCTTCCCGTGTACCGGTTACTAGTGCCACTGTGACCGAATAATTCGAGTGTCTGTTGAATAATAATGTTAGCCGTTCAATCGAGCTGAAACGAAAGCACTTTCGTCGCTTGGGGTATCGGTGAATTTTGGTATATTGAGATTTGCCGGGTGGGAATAGGATCTGGTGAAATGTATAATAATATGAAAATATTTTCTACCTGTTTTTTTTTTTTTTTTTTTTTTTTTTTGAATATAGTAGTAGAAGTTTGACGAGTGTTCAGATTGGATTGTAAGGGATGGTTTTTATTAGAGTGTTCTTTAGAGGGAGTTTATGTTAGGACTAAAGTTAAATAATAGTTTCGATAAAAGGATGTTCTGTTGTTGAAAATTTATATTAAATTATGATGATTTTTGTTTGTTTATGATAACTAAAAAAGGCCGTAGGTTAGGATTGAATTTTTTTTTTTTTTTAATATTGATAGTTTTGATAAGTTATTTCATTGTTGAAAAGTTATAATGATATTTGTTAG
The DNA here is from genome assembly GCA_019453375.1 of Ctenoplectra terminalis. Classification (NCBI taxonomy): domain Eukaryota; kingdom Metazoa; phylum Arthropoda; class Insecta; order Hymenoptera; family Apidae; genus Ctenoplectra; species Ctenoplectra terminalis. The sequence goes on from SMSQ01025709.1 coordinate 64,806, forward strand.
TTTATTATAACTAAAATAGGTCTTATGTTAGGATTAAAATTCTTTTTTTTTTTTTTAATAGTGGTAGTTTTGATAAGTTATTGTTTTATTTTACAAAATTTATAGATATTCATTGATCTATGATGAGTGAGATAACACGTTCTTAAGAACAACTTAAATTAAACTTAAATAGTATCTATCTGAGAATTACTAACTTTCATTTTTTAAATTTTATACTCATATTTATTATTATCTAAAATGTATCTGTTAGTCACTCATTACTTATAAAAATCACAGTATATGTATAATAGCTGCATAATAAAATTTATCTCAAATCGTCTATAATAACCACTCATGTGCAATTCACGCGACGTTAATATTTAAAAAAAATGGAAAAGAAACAGGTTTCTAAAAGTTTTTCGTTGCCACTTAAAACAAAAATTTCTTTTAAAAAGCTCTGTCGTTCCAAGAGAAATCACGGACGCAAGCTTTCATCCCTGTCAGTGTAGCGTCGAACGAGGTAGGTTCGCGCGCCACTTCTCATTTGCACCCTTTAAATTTGCACACTCTCGGCCACGACAGGGGAACATGGCTATGTAACGAAATTTCGCGCACACCGGCGCCCTCGGAAATGCATAGGCTCGTCCTTTTATTGGAAAGGACGCCTCTCAGGAACGTTGGCGAACGAAAATTGTCGAGCTTTCAAAATTGCTCGTGCAGCTCTGTTTCCCTCTTACTCGTTGTTTCACAGATTTTTAACTTACAAATTTTTTTCCGTACAATGAAAATTTTAGAGTGTTGGGAAATTTTACAATTATTTTATGATTTAACTGGTAACATATTATAGACGAACAAATCATCGAAAGTTAATATGTTTATAAATTTAAGAAATCATAGAATTATTAACAGATTGCAAACGAATGATCTATCGAAAGGTAACATTTTTAAAATGTTATGAAATAATACAATTATTTTATATTTTAGTTCTTAATACGTGCGCGAGTTAGAAAATTTTTTGTACTTTTAACGCGTGAATTAGGAAATTTTTTATATTTTTAACGCATGAATTAGGAAATTTTTTTGTAAATTTATCGCGTGAGTTAGGAAATTTTTTGTACTTTTAACGCGTGAAGTAGAAAATTTTTTATATTTTTAAGGCGTGAATTAGGAAATTTTTTATTTTTTTAACGCGTGAATTAGGAAATTTTTTTATACCTTTAACGCTTGAGTTGGGAAATTTTTTACACTTTTAAGGCTGGTCAGTTCCTTCTTTTGTCGTGGAAAAATCTTTATCGTGAAAAAGGTTTATATTTTATTTATATTCTTTTTTTAGGATAGAGAAAGATGCCAATTAAATGGTCCTTGATAAAAGTTAGACGCGCAGAATTGTCAGGTCGAGTGATTAAATTATGGCAAGGTTGAACTAACATTTGAAGTGTAAATGAAATGCTGAAGGAAAACGGGAATCGTTAATTTAAAAATTTAATAACATCAAACGAGAAGGTTCCTTAACGAGAACTGCATTATTAATTCAAATGCAAGCAAATAAAAATTGAAAAATCCTGTAAATAATGTGATTAATTTGAACTGGATCGGCAAGATTGAATAAATGTTAAATTAAAAATCTATACTTGCGAAAGCTATTGTTTTACCGAGAATATTTTATAAATTCTAATTTATTCACGACGAGTATCGATATTATTTTCTTTCAGCTTCTGTTTCCTTTATAAACGATATATATAAACGAAAATCGTGTAAACGCAAGGTTAAATGTTAAAACGAGACGTTTTTATGACAAACGCTAATTATGAGACTCGAGATAATAGATGCATCAATTGATCATTAACAAACGCACAATTGCATGCGTTAATCGCGCTAATTAAACGCACATCTGAAAATGCTGATAAGTACGTAATTCAAACGGTGCAGTAAATTGTGACAGGTAATTAGTGGATTTAATTGACTTCATCCGTGAAAATTATATCGTGTACTACATAGATACGTAAAACAAAATATACGTATATAAAATTAATTAGTTAAAAGCGAAATATATTTACAAAAAGTGAACTATTAATATTATCAATACTAGCAGAGGAAAATAATAAGTGATTATATAAAAGAGAGAACCTGCGTGTCTTAATTAATTAATTATAAATACGTTTAACCCTACTATAGTCTTCATATTAAGGTAATACCTTTTTTTCAGAGCTTAAGTCTTAAATTTGGTTCCGCATTTTCGTCGATTTGAATTTCTGTTTTATTTCAAAACAAGGCAGATTAATAAAAATAGAAGAATCGTAAACATTCATAATTTCTCTTCCTTTCCGAAACACCTCTAAGTTTTCACAATTGTTGTATACAATTGAACATAAAACAAAGGATACAGAAAGCAACCTTAACCCTTTGCGGTCTTATGTCGAGCCAGACTCGACATTTTACTTTGTTCCATCGTTTTCAATTTTGGGATACGAAACATATTCTTTTACATTAAAATGTTACTCGATGGAAAATTTTCTATATAGATATCTTACTGATAATGAAAATGTGAAAATTCAACCTAATCATTGACAGTTTTTAAGAGTACATTATTGAATATGAACTAGTTAAGTTAAAGTGTCGAAAGTGGCTCGAACCGCAAAGGGTTAAAAATAAAACTGACTTTACTTGACGATTTTCTCAAACAGTCGAACTATTATAATTTTATAATAGTTAATATAATATAATATAAAACACTGAAAATCATAAAAAACGAAATAAATATTTTAATATGCCGCAAAGTATGATTTATATGTATATATTCTAAATTATTTATGCGCTGCTTCAATTTTCCCAAAACAACAAAAATATAGAACACCAACGATGCAATGCATTTTTTCAAAAAAAAGTAGTCAAATTACCCCTCACTTGTCCTCTCTGATTGTCAGTGTTTTTCTTTAATAACTCTTTAACAAAGTCTAATTTGACAATTTCGCAAAGGAAAAAGTTGCTTGAAATCATCTCAGCAACCTCCACCCCTGTTCCCAGTTCCTTCACAGTGTCTGGAACACCCTGTATACTTAAAAAAATAATGTCCGAACGATGGAATAGATCGATCGGGACCATTTTACGAACTACATATCAAGTTACGATAACTCGTTACGTGGCTGTCCGTGAAAGCATTGTTGAGCGTTAATCGGTCGATCAACTAACCGTACAGTTTAAGGCGACCGAATTCCTAGCACTGAATGGCCGCCACGCCGGAAGTCGGATGCGCATTGTTCGCCATAACTTAACGCCAGCTTGGCCGTGTGACACCGCGTGTTCCTGGCATGACTGTAACACGCGTTTACGCGTATAATCTAGGCATTTCGCCTCGTGTATTTTTATCACTGGAAATACAAAGATATTTGAAATTATTAATTTGTAATTTCTCGTATAGATTTTATAAATTATCTGTGACGCGTTTTTTTTCCTTCGCGTCTTTCGTAAGTCTTTCGTAATTTTCTGTTTTAATTCTCTGCACTCCCACTGACGCCATTATGGCGATATGCATAATTTTCTTCAGAGACTGAGTTTTAACTCTTTATCAGAGAAAAGAATTATGATTGATCACAGTGTTTTACTTTGATTGCAAAATTTTTTAACACTAGAACTACCGAACAAGTCGAAATGACTTGTTCATAATTTCTTATAAAAATTTTATAAATTTACAATGATATATTTTGGGGGATTTTCTATGAGTTTTTGTAAAAAATATGTACAAAGAATTGTTAGCGTTATTATAGGTACTTTTTCAAATATCTATCATTTTGATCTCTTTGATACAAATAAGTTTACTTTAATCGCCGATAGTTCTAGTGTTAAGCAATATTTGCTATAGGTGAATTGTGATATCACTACAGTAATACAGTAGCAAAATTTAATAGTACAGTGACAACTAGATGCAATAAATTTATTTAAATATAAATACATCAGTATGTAACGCTGAAGTCACATGGCGCCATAGAGGGTTAACCTTCTATAGCCCGAATTTTCTCTGCTTATTGGAGAAAAAATTACGATTGATTACAGTTTTTCACTTTGATTTGAAAATGTTTTAGCTAATAATCACTGTAGATGTATCGTGGTGTCGCTACAGTAATACAGTAATCAAATTTAATATGAATTTAATGCAGTGATAACTAAACAAAATTAATTTTCTAAAATATAGATACATCAGTTGGTAACTTTTAAGTCACATGGTCCCATAGAGGGTTAAATTAAATTTCTGTACCTTCGTCGATTCGTACATAATTGTAAGTTGCATTTTTGACGTTCGTACCTTGTATCACTCCTTCTCTTATATTTTGCATGAAATTATCTTCTTACAAACTGCGAGTTACCCGTTCTGAACATTTTGATCGTCAAACGCATACATGAGTCCGTAGTCCACGCCGATAGTATTCGGTGGACGCATATACGCGTCCATAGCAGTCGAAGGGTTAAAATAAGGTAAATTAACCAAATAATAGCGACGTTCCTCGTCAGTATTTGAAACTAGAGACTCGTCGGTGAATTCCAAACAATTCGTCTTATTGTACTATCTAACGGAGTATCTTGTTTCGTTGGAACTCGCGAGAAGTTTAGGCCAGTTGCGTACAATCTCCGGTCTAGACAATGACCTTAACAAAGTCTCCTGTTACTCTTCACCCATCCCTGCCTGTCCTACTTTCTCACCCTGTGGCACTTCGGAATGGTTAATCGGTGTTTGCCCATTAAATAACGTTACTAATTGCCTGCCACCTTGAACACGCGCTTATTTGAGCGTTGCCAACCCTCTGAGGTACAGAGAGATACGCGTTATTAGAACGGAGGATATCGACGTCGTTTCGAGATTGTAATTAAATGATAGCTAGCGGTACGCTTGATCCCGGCCGAAGGGAAGTAGAGTCGACGTGACGCAAAAATAAAGGATGGTAAAAAAAGTGTTTTCTTCTTTTTTTTTTTCTTTTTTTTTATTTTTATACTTGTTTGTTGAACGTTGGAAATCGTCTAAATGCTACATTCTAATTTCATTTTCGTCATTTCTATATTTATAATTTATATACATTAATATTATTATTATAGATAATATTGTTTACTATATCATTATAATTTCATCCTCGATGGAACGTGGTTCTTAGAAAAATTTATTATGAGGGATAAGAAAAATTCTTCTTCTTTTTTGTTTGGGAATTTTTTTTTTATATTTTATAATAATAGTAATAATTATTATTGTTATATAATAATAATCTAAAGGCTACATTCTAATTTCATTTTCGTCATTTTACATTAATTTCGTCATTTCTATATATATAATTTCTATACCTTAATATTATTTATAACGTAATATAATATTATAATATATTTTTTAGTAACATTATAATATAATAATAGTAATAATAATAATATTATAAATAATATTAAGGTATGTAAATTATAAATATAGAAACGAAGAAAATGAAATTAGAATCTAGCCTTTAGATTATCATATAATAATAATTATTATTATTACAAAATATAAAGTATAAAATAAAATATAAAAAAAAATTGCACCCCAAGAGAAAAGAAAAAGAATTTTTCTCTTCCCTCGTAATCAATTTTTCTAAGAACCACGTTCCATCGAGGATGAAATTATCATGGATTCCTATGGATCGCTGCGTTTCTGAGGTAACTCTTGGTTAGAGCCGGTGGAAAGTTTCCAAGAGAAATTCCGAACTGTTGGCCGGCCTGTAATCGGCATTTAACGTTTCAGCTTAGCCAGCCGGTTAGGTCGTTTTCCCTGGCAAGGCGAACGCCTCGTTTCCGGAAGTTCCACCGTGGAAACTCTCAGTCGTTAGCGGTTATTATGGTTAAACATGGTCGGTCCCGTGGCTGCACGACTCTGGCCAAATGAATTTACTGTTTTAAGGGTAGTCGAACGGGCGGCAACCTTCGACATTAATTTACTGTGTCGCGGCGAAATTGTGATGGGGTTGGTTGGTTGAAAAGCGTGTTCGGAATAGGTGTAGGAAACTCTTCCACAC
>SMSQ01025709.1:94233-108214 GCA_019453375.1 Ctenoplectra terminalis
TTTTTTGTTTCTTCTTTTTTTATTCAGATCGACGCTAGATGCAATAAAAAGCTTTTTTTATTGTTATACTGATTTTCTATAACTAAAAGGACATTTCACGATTTCAGAGAGTATCTACTCAAACGGACCGAATTTTCGCAGCCACCGAAAAGTTTGATCTCCTAACGAGTGGCTCGCTTAAATTCATTTAATCAGGAAAGCTTGAATCCCGCGCGATTTCCTCTCCCGACAAGTAGTTTTAACGCACAGTATAAACTGCACGGTTCGCTCCTGATAGGTGCTTGAGTTGCTTTTTAGACCCTGGTTATGATAATTCGATGAGAAAACATTGCAAACGAACTTCATCGGTTTTTCTTACAAATAATTTATCGTTGCTTCATACTTTTCTTAACGACTTCGAGAGATCGATATTGAGAATCGATCGTGAGATAAACAGATGTTCGACACGACGAATCTCACTCGTAACATTCACGTTTGGTCCGAAACAGGAACTACGAGCTTCACCGGCGATATTTACGTTTAACTCTAAATTGTGACCACGAGTCTCCTGATATTTGTCTTCGGCCCGAAATTGTGATCGCTAGTCAAACTCGTCGAAGTATGGCGAGGCTACACGGTGCTTGTTAAGATCGAATCGTCTGGCAGGGACTAAGCGGTGATAATTAGAGAACCTAGTCCGCATTGATGGCAACGCGACCAAGAGATTTGTTTCTGAGCCGCTAAAGAGCAGAGGCTGGCTGACTACGAGCAATTCCTAATTGAAACTGACCGCACTCGCAGTTTAAATCGGCAGAAATTCGACCTGTTTCCTCGTATACTTGTCGTTTCCTCATTACACGGGACGGCTGGTTTTGGCGATAGTTTAATGGCCACTGATTTTGTCTACTACGTTCTCGGTTTGTTTAGACCGGTGGAATTTAATTAACTAATTAGGATGCAGCTATGGTAGGAAAGTGACTAATTTCGTGTAGGAAAACTTGTTGTATAGTGTAGAAAACTCTACTTTCCTGTACGAAAATTTGGAATGATTAAGTGGAATGGTACAGAGTTTTATTGGATGTAAAATATAAAAAGTTTACGCGAGTTATAATAATCTGGATAAACGTATAATAAATCACATTCCAACTCTCTCGACAGAGCAAACATTCCAATTTTCTCTACACAGCAACACTATCGACTCTAGTCTCTGCTTAACGACACGTTCGACTCTAATTTCCACACTGCCTTTTTCAGCCGAGAAAACCCTCGGGAAAAAATAGAGAAATTAAAACGTACGCGCCCCAAATTAATCGAACCCGAATTACACATCTAACCAGGAAATGAATCTCCCAGATATTTTTAATTTTACCAAAAATTGATTTCAATTTTAACAGCTACGTTATCGATCGTTGACACAATTTATTCTCCGATGTCTTGAATGATAATTTCGTATTCCGTTCTTTCTATCGAATAACGTTTTATGCCATTTTTTTCAGAAAAAAGGAGAGGCTCCTTTGTTCGAACCATTTCGCCGATCGACCACGTCCCTCGACGGCATTAGCGATGTAAGAAAAAGTTTTCGGAATTGCTTAATAATGAGCCGAAGCGTTGACCAGGTTCGCGTTCCCTCGAAAGCTTTTCGAAAAGTTTTAATTGCCCACACCCACGGTTCGCCCGGTTTTCACTTTGCGTCGCACTGATGAAGTTACCGATCAATCGAACAGCGGCTTTCTTCGAATAAACCTTCGATAAACTTTCCGTTTTCCTTGCTGTTTTCCAATGAAATACGTTCTCGTTGAGTAGCTCGACTTTCGTTCGGAAATTTCGGAAGAAATTTCTTCCACGGAACTCGTTTCTTTGATTCTCCAGGAGTTCGTTGCACCCCTGTGGTATAGAAATCTGAATTGACGACTTGTTCGAATTTTATTTTATTATCGGATAGTTATCGTCAACCCTTTGCACTCGAACGTCTCCTCTCAGGAGACATCGGAGTTTATTAATGATATAAATGATTACAGAGGAATCTGATGAACTTACGGCATAACTGTTTTAAAAAATGCATGTTTCCTTGAAGTTCTCTATTTTAAGTGGCAAGAGACGGCAAATCAAAAAGTATGGTATTATACTATACCGAAATACGGAACGGTTTCTGTTTGCACGTTTTTTTTTTGTAAAAATATCGCGAGATGGTTCCGAGTTCAAAGGGTTAAATATAATATTTCCGCGTGAATATCTGAAATATGAAATATTGCGCAGAATTATAAACACAGATTCAAAGGCGCGTTATTAATGAAATTTTAGTTATGGATTAGAAAGATCCCGCATCCGCTCGCCGCCTAAGTCGCGGAGCGTCCGACTTCCGAGGTTTAATCATAGTATGAAAACAGTATGCTTTAGGCTAATATTAATATTTATTAGTGCGGAATAAAATACGGGGATTAACCGGCCATAACTGGAATTTTCTACTCTTCTAAAAAGCAATTTTAATTAATTATAGTTTCTTAGATGCGAGCAAAAAAAATTCTATTAAGCAAACTGTGCGCAAATATTTGCGATATATATTTAAATTTTGTTGAATTATTTACTAACCGGTGAATTTATTAAATCTGTTAGCTTCACGCTTGAGACGTATATCTTGATATTTTAATAAACCTTGTTTATATTCAAGAATTATATTCGTGAATTTAAATTATACAAGGTTTCGTGTGATAATACCGAATACGGTACACTCGTAATATCTGTCGTGTTTACTTTGCAATTTAAGCTGTAGAAAAAATAAGAAGAGAATTTATATTCAATAGAAATTCTGCACGATCGTAAATATTAATTAAAAAACTTTTATCGGAGCGAACTGCAGCGAAACAAAACTTTAAATTAAATTAAATCTGACAATCTTATACCGTATAGAAATATCATCGAATTACAGGAGTCTACGGAGATTACTTCGCTAAGCAATTGTTCCCAAAGGTACAATATTATCAAACAAACGCTCGTATATACACATTAGCGTGCAATTGTTTTCACATGGAAACAAATCAGTGGCAATTATTAATTCCCTCCCGGATGAATATGTGGAACGCAGGGGGTCCCATAAGGATTCCGCGTAAAATATGATATCGTGCCGTAGCATGCAACGAAAATTATAATGAATATAAATGTTTAGTACACTCGTTCGAGATGAGATTGTGTTTACAACGCGGCTATACCGTAAACCTGGGAAATATGGTGATTCCAGAATGAAAACTCTCGTTTCCAGTGTGGAATCGAATTTATAATAGCGACCAAAAATATAAAACCCCTCGAGAAATATAATTCTTGTTCGTATTGTTATAATCAGTTGTGTTTTAACGTTATTAATACTGTTGGAAGAGAGAGGGAGTAGTATTTATTGTTAGATAATTTGGCGCTGTGATGAAGGTGAAAGAACGAATGTAAAGAAAACGAGGAACCCATTTTCTTCTTTTTTTTGTTTTATCTTTAGAAAAGGAAAAATGTGTATGTTGTTAGAAATAATAGTAGTGTGGAACAGAAAATTTTCTTGAAATCGCCACAAGAATCTTTTCGAAGTTCCTTGTGTAGAAAGTGTATAATTAGGAAATTGATGAGTTTATTGTATTATTATAAATATTTTTTCAACCTACGAAACTTAATTTTTATCAAATATTTTAAATTAGTTTTACATTACGATTCTTTCAGAATCCAAAACCAGTAGTCCTTAGTTTCCTTTCTGCACACGAAATTAATTTGTCAATTTTAAAATATAAACACCATATAAATATATATATAAAAAAAAAAGAAATATTACGATTCCTTCAGAATCCAATACCAGTAATCTTTAGTTTCCTTTCTGTATATGAAATTAATTTATTAATTTTAAAATATAAACACCATATAAATATATATATAAAAAAAGAAACAATTCTACCCAACCCAACAACAATTTTCCATAAAACCTGTCGCATACCATTCCAAATGACACAAAATACAAAAAAATAAAAAAAATCCTCATACCAATCTGAAAGATCCTTCCTACATCATTAGCATATCGCTGTCACCGCCCCATAAGAACACGTTGGCAATTCCCCAAATCATCCAGCCGACGACCACGATCAAATCGTCGATCACATTGCACGCGGTGCATTATTCCAAGCGGGTTACCCGAGGGATGTGTCGCTCGATTCGACGCGATCCATTCGCGGTAGCAGCCAAATAAAATCCGATTTGCATCGGTGTTTTGCCGGAAAGCTGTCGGGGAAAATTCGATCAGGCCGCGTCGGAGCCGCGTTGTCAAACCGCGGCCACCGTTAGGCGTGGTTCACGCGGCGTGAAACGAACGCAGCGGGATTTAAAGCTTGGCCTCTTCGTCTGGCCCCCGGCCGTGGCTCGAAACGTCAATGGACAGCTGCCACTCGGAGTTCCGTGTAATTAGATGACGTGGCTCGGCTGCGTTTGTCACTGTCAAAAAGCCGGCAGAACTGTTGATCCCCGAGAATTTATCGCTCGCGAGCTAATTGCTCGGCCAGGACGCGCAACGTTTCGCGAGTAACGGTTCGATGGAATGAGTTTTTGAGGAGCGATGTCGATGTTTATGGTTCTGCCGGTGATTCACAGTGGATAGTTGATTTCGCAGCTCGTTTCGTTTTGGCCGGAAGAGTGATTAAGCTGGTCGAGAGCATACCGGTGATCAACGGTTCCGGATTATTCGTTTGGGCAGGAATTGTGGCGCGATAGTGTGGGATTAAAAAATAGGACGTGCAGTTGATTAAAAATAAAAATGAAAATACATCCTGGGAAACATTCGCAGGTTTGCACGTAGCGGATGTTCGGAGAGGATTCCCGGAGCGTTCAGAAATTAAATGACAATCGATGAGCGGTATATAAAAGGAGCGGCTCGCGTCGTTTCGCTGCTATGCTACGCGTTGACCCTTTGACTGCGGAGCATTTTTTGAGCCGCAGTTTTTACGCTTAGGGGCCAGACGTCACCGAGTAGCGTTAAAACTTTCATTTGCGTTTTGCTATTTGCTTAGGGACGCTATCTTTTCGATAAATGTTACGCAAACACAAACAATCGATATATCTTGTAAATTGTGGCATTGTGAAAATAACAAAAATAGCTAATTGTAAGCTACACTATGCCAAGGGACCGAAAAATAAACCACTCATGGACGCGGTCGTGTACGTGCGCTCCGCACCATTCGTAGCGCGTTACTTTAATGACTCTGTAGGTACACTTAGACTTCGAATTTCTAATTGAAACTGTCGGAGCATATTCTCCAGATCGTAAACTAATTTTCTAAGCAAAAAAAAAAAAAAAAGAATGTCAAAATTTTTCATTTTACTTGACCCTCCCCCCTTAAACGTTCTGCGTTGACGGAATATTTTTTGGCGCACCGCGTGTTCTATCGGTGTTCGATTGATTATCCAACAAGCAACTAAGTTTCTACTGTAATTCTTCAGTTGTGCTGCATCGAATATCAGACAAGTATTCTTGAGAATATATTATTTATTTAATGTATTATTTTTTACGATCTGAACGACGATCTCAACTGTTCGATCGTCAAACGTATATATGCGTCCATAGTCCATAACGATAGTTTCCACTGGAAGCATATGTGCGTCCATAGCAGTCAAAGGGTTAAGCCGTCCTATCGTCGCATCGTCGCGTCGTTATTAAATTGTAACTAACGTAATAATAAACGTTGCATATCCGCTTTAACGCTGAACCTATGGTACACTTACTTGTACCAGAGAAATAATAATAATAAATATTTGGAAAATTATATAAAGAGGAACAGATGTCTAACCGTACATCTTACAGAAAATAATAGAAAATATTTAAACATGCATTTTTTAAAATATATAGAGTTTTCTATTTTAGTGTTAACACTAGAACTACCGACGATTAAAATAGATTTATTTGTAGCAAAGAAATCAAGATGAGTATTTGAAAAAATTCTTACAGTAACGGTGATAATTCTTTGTGCATATTTTTTACAAAAAAAATTATAGAACATCCCTAAAAATGCGCCTCTGCAAATTTATGCCTCTATAAAATTGCCAGTGTTAAGAATTACTCTCTCCAATTCCACAATAATAGAACCGTGTTGACAAAATACATCTCTGAATGAAAAAATTTCAATCACAGTCTTATCGCCCAATTTCACCGCAACGATTCTCGTTAGAATAACAAGGTTAGGTTCGGGTTAAGTTGGTCTTAACTAAATTTCAAAATCAATCATTCTGATTCCAGCCTGTCCGGAGTCCAAGCCAGAATGGATGGAACTCGCCGGTGGGGGTGCGGTATGCTATGCCCCGTCACGTCTAGGTAAACTCGTGCTACGTATCACTGGATTTCCTAGGGTCACTCAACAGTGTCATCAGAGTCAACAAGAGGACAGTCACCATCGCGAGACGAGACACTTATATCTCGGCTTTCACCACCCGTGGGATAGAGACTTGTGGAAAAGTTGGATTAAACAGGTAAGTCAAACACCAGGACAATCCCAGTTGCAATAGGCAAACTTCCTTTTTATGTTGATCACGCTCTCTGGCTTTATATTTTCTTTTTTCTCTCTCTCTTTCGTTCTTTTTTGCGGTTCGAGGAAAAAATTGTATCCGTTGAAACGGAGCCGGAAGGTGGAACAGATTAGGGGTGGGAATAATTTCCTTAGAATTTCCGTCGATTTTTGTAGTATATTATAATTATATATAGTATTGTATATTATAATTTTTATATTATGTGGTATAGTATTTTATATTATATACTATGGTATTTTATAGTATATAGTATATTCTAAATTGATTAAAATAGACTCGATGATTAGTTATAAATTATAGATTTACCGATTTGTTTATGGATTCTATGTTTCTGGGTTGATTATGCATTAATCTTTGTATTTAATTAAAAAATTGAGAGAGAATTGTTTTGATATTGATTTAAAACTTAGAAAAGAGCGTTTTATGGAATTGTATAGGCAATAAAAAAATAATTCTGTGCGAAAAAAAAAATGGAATCAGTTGCAAAGAATCATCTTTAGTTTTTTAGTTTTAAGTTTCAAAATTTCTTTAGTTCTAAATTCTTTAGTTCTTTAGTTTTTTAGTTTTAAATTTCACACGTTCTTTAGTTCTAAGTTCTTTAGTTTTTTAGTTTTTTAGTTTTAAATTTCACAAAATATTAACCAAAGCGATAGAGTATGCTTCTATCTTAACAAAAATCTAAAGGAAAGTTATACAAACTTTTTTTATCAAGCCAGAAAATGAAATAGCTTCGCGAGAGGCTAGATGCCATCATTTAAATTAGAGAAATACACATTCTTTTTCGAAATTAAATTTTTTAGGAACTTCAGGTTGGTGATTATTGCGTGAGACAGTGGAAGAAACGCGTAGCGAAGATAGAAACATTAATTAGCTCCTGGACAGTATATCAGTGTTAGTTAATGTCCGTCCATTAGACTCTCCGCCGCGAAGATGTTTGACCAAAATCGCGCAAGAGTTTAATCGTCCGACTCGTTTCACCGAATCGCGAACGAAGGTGGATTAAACGAGTTGCCAATTTCAATTAAGGGCACGATTACAAAGGAACCGGTGCAAAGAAAAGCCATTCGGCCACGGTCAATTTAATTTCCAATCTAATTTTTAACGCTCGCTTTCTCGAGAGAATATTCTCTTCCCTTCTTCGAGATCTGGAACAGAATGAAGCGGAACGAAACAGAATTGAACTACGTTTGTAAATTTTGAATAAATATTTATACCGGTTCGTTCATTCGCGGTGAAAGTTTTTTATTTGTTCGAAGAAACTCGATGGAATACGTGAAGTTTAGACTCGAGAAGAAAGATTTTAAGGTTGAACGCGGGAATCGTTTCATTTTAAGAATCTTTTAAACAGGGTGTCCATTTTACATTCTTTTTTTTTTTAATTAAATGATTACTGCGTTGATAAAAATAATTCCATTTAAAAAAAATTAATTTAGTGTTCTTCTTTCCACGCGTCAATCTAAAAAAAAAAAAAAGAAAAAAAAAAGCTAGTGACATTAAATTATGTCCACCTCGAAATTTGATTCTTTTGTAAAATATCTGTCCGTTATCAAAAATTTCAAAAATATTCCCGAGAATCCGTTTAACCCATTCGCATCGTGCAGAAAACTGGAAAATTGGTTCTTATCAGCAAAACTTTTCTTTATTCTACAAAAATAAAAATGTTTCAAAAAACATTCATCTACGCTCTGGCTTCGCACATCTCTGATTTTCAAACAGCAATGATAAAATTCCCAATTTGCCTTGGAATCCATTGGGCCATAAATTCAAGAGCCTAAAAACAGCGCTGATATAACGTTGTGTCAAATTTCCAGATAATGGCAATAATATAGTGGAAAGTAAGGGTTAAAACTTGAACAATCTTAGCAATGGCGTTCGACGATCATCGGCCTCTATACTTTTGTCCCGGATGTAGCCCGACTAAATGGTAGCGCAAGGGGTTAACGCCGCGTCAAATCCAAAGCGTTGAAATATACGTGTTTTTGCTAATTTTCAATCTTACAAATTTAAAATTACAGTTAAAGTTAAAATGAAACTTTACGAATATAGTGTATCAATATAGGAGGACCGCGCGCGCTATTAGAAACAAGCGAAGTACATTCTACATCTTAGTATTTCTTTCCTTTCCAAATATATATATCTTGTTTTTTTTTTTTTATTTCATTTTTAAAGTTGCATCAACCCGACTGGGTTATTAGCAACCACGCAATTTGACCGTCAGGAAAACGTTGATTTAATACGAAACCATTAAAGTAAATTTCACTTGAGACATGTGTAAAGCAGATGGATGACTGGGATACAGTCCCAGTGCAAGACGAAAGTGATCATTAGACTGGGTAATACCATATTGGATCAAAACTTAAATTAGGTGCAGAAGATTTACATGTTTCAAAAAACTAAGCAGGTTTTTACACGATTTGACGGTTCTAGTAAGGTCTTTAGTGTCTTCCTTTATTTCAAATATTTTCCTTTCATTTTCATACGCCGGGCACGATGTCGTGATACGATGGATAGAGTTCCTAGAGTTGCAACTGCTGCATATTGGAGGGTTTTCTTTTTTGATCAAATATCGAGAAACGTAGCATTTCTTTATTACATTTGAACCATAATCAGCGCCATGAGTGCGACTCGTGACTGTAGAGCAAAGGGTTAACAAAAGTGATAAAGTTCGACGAAACAGAATTTTTTTTTCTTTCCGCAACACTATCGGGGAATAGAAAACTGAAGGAAAAACCTATCTCTTAACGATAAAACTAAAATGTTGCCAAACGAAGTTGGCTCCGGCGTATGCCCGCAACACAGCACCGCCAACGACGAACCGTGTAATAAAGAAAAATAAAAGAAGAAGGGTAAAGAAGAGGGAAAACGTGTCAAAAGTAAGTCGACTTCCACGAGAGGAGTTCCAGAGCTGGAATCAATCTCGAAGCGACGAATGTTTGCCAGACAATCGCGGCCGACTTTAAGTTTAAGCTCCAACCGGCGAAAGCAATTCCCGGGGAGAGCTGGCTAGGCTAGCTCGTGGAAGAATAAGCGATCCTTATCCTTGCCGCTTGAATTTTGCATGACATCCTGGAAACGAGCGCCCTACCTCAGGACAGGATGAACGGGCGGTAGGGCTCGGTTATAATATTCACGGAGAGGGAAAGAAAGCGCGAAGAAGGTGTAGCAGATGAAGAAATTGTGAGTATTCGCTGACGCGGATGCAAGGGTTACGACCTGGATAAGAGGATCCTTTGAATGCTCAATTATTTTTCGTTGCCTCCTGCTGTTTAATCCTGACGAGGTCCTAGGATTTTGACCTAATTGTGTTTCTTAAAAAATCTGACGGTTTTGAAAGAAATCTGAAGAAATTGTTGATTGAGTTTTTTTTTTACTCTTAATTGCTAGCTTATTTTGTTTTAGGAATTTGTTTTTTTTTCTTTCTTTTTTTTTAGTTAGGAAACTCTTTTGATTCTCTTATTATACTGTGAAGAATAATTATGGTTGTGGAAAAGTAATTCGTATATTACGAAACGTATATAGAAAGTTAAGAAATATGGTAGGAATGAAATTAAAAATATAAAAATTACATAAATCCAAAAACTCGATTAGATATTATGAATAGCAAGAAAACAAAATTGTCGGAGCTACCGTCTTCGTTATGATATTTCAAATTAATGAAGAGTACGTAGACTCTTGTTAGACCGTAATTCGTGCAAAGATTGATCGAGAACGTTTCCAACTTTATGAAACAAACAACTTATCAATTATAAGACTCCAAATATTTCTGCATTTATAAGAAACCACAAAATCTTACAAAATGCGCATAATATAAAGAAATAATTTCCACAATTTCTATAAAATCTCTTTTTCTGTTACATTCTCAAAGATACGAATTCGCATAAACACCCACGCGTCCACTTATCGCATTCCTCTCCCACGCTCTTCGTCCGATCCATCAGCATCCGCGACACGAAGCCAACAATGTCTCTAAAACACACACACAAAAAAAAAAAATCCTCATAAATCACAATAAACCGATCATTCGGAGCGTCGAACGTCCATCAAGCGAGGCCGCGCAATATTCACGGTCGCTGGCGCACGTGTTCCCTTGAAATCGAGAATTCTTCGGCCGCGTGAATCGAACGAGATTCAATAAAGTACCGAGACTCAGGTCCAGCGGCCGAAGCATCGAAGGAGATCGATGCTTTTGCATTTTCCACCGAAGATCGTTATCCGTCGTTCAGAGGGACGCGGAGAGAATCGTCTGGCGAACGATCGGGGGTCGTTCGATATTTGTTTGAACGCCGGTCACAGGGCTGACTTATGGGATTATATCCGTTTGTAAGGGGGAGCCATTGACCCGGCTCTCGGCCGACTTCGAGATCCGTTTCCTTTAAAAAGATACCCGTCGCCGATCCACCGGCTGCATTCACGACAAGCCTCGATCCATGCCTGGAATAAAGAACGTCCGCGGGTTCAATAAGCGGACCGCTCTAGAATTCAATCGGCATCGTCCGGCCGATATTTCATATTTCCCGATATTAGCGGCACGAAACTCGCCCAGAAGTTTCTGCGTACACACGCGGACAGACCGTGGTTTCCGGGGCCAATAACTCTCCGGGGCCGCGGATCGATGATTAGGAGAGGATCGCGTCGATTGTCTGCCCGATGGGATTTATTCTTCCCGATGATGGAAGGGTGTTTTGGGTGCTACGAATTGTGATTGATAGACAGTTTTCAATAATGAAAATACTTTTGCCGAGGTTTACGGGGAGTGTTAAGGACAGCGAACGACTTAATTTATGATACGGACGAACTCTAGCTATTTTTGAGAACGGTCATTTTCACATCTGGCATGTTATTAGTTTACGACCTAGAAACTGGCGAATATTTCGGTGTTTGTCGATTTCTGCTCAATAGCAAAGTGCCGTACCCTAAAACCTCACCAAGAACTGACGCACGTGTACTTCAGCTGCGACCTTCTGACACCGTCACATCTGCACTTACCTGACTTGGGACTGACATACGAACTCTGAGGGCGTGACATTGACCACCTCTCTTGACACCAGAATTTAGTACTGATTGGACATAGCATGCCTCCCACCCTCTTGGCGATGACACGCCTAACAAGGGTGTCTAATATTTAAGGACTGTCAAGATTAGAACTAGGATAGAATAAGATGAGAATTGAACTGTGAATAAGATTAGAATTGAACTGTGATCGGCATTAGAATTGAACTGCGAACTGCATGAGAATTGAATGGCGAACTGCATTAAGAACTGTATTTGAACGTGAACTGTACCAGGAACAACAAGTTAGAATTGTATTATCATTGAACAAGAACTGAACTAGAACTGTGAACTATTACATTGTGAACTTTGTCTTATCTGATACAAATATATTTATCTGTTTATTGTTATAAAACGTGTTGGCATCTTTGATGCTATATTATCGACTCCACGAACACTGTGGGAGTCAACAGGGAGAAAGAGCGTCACGCTATGCAATCGTGTGTATGCGTGTTAACCCTTAGCGCTCCTTTGGCTCCGCTACGGAGACATTCTGTTTTCAACACGATTACGCTCAATTTCCAACGATATCGCACCATGATAATTTACAGAAATTAAAAATTTATGTTTCGTTTAGGAGAGGAAACAGGATATTTGTAAAATGAATAAAAACAGGTACTTTCACAAGCAGTAATAATTTTTTCCGTTCAAAATAAAACTTCTTTTCTTCAGTGATAAAGAATCGTACGGAGTGGAAAGGGTTAAGTCTTTGGGGCACGCTGGGATTAACCCTTTGCACTCGAAAAACACATTTTTGCGACACTTGTCTCGAAAGTTGTCTTCTTGTCCGAAAATACACGAGAAGTTGAAACGAAATAATTATATTATACGCTCAAGTGGTGAGCGAGAGTCACCTCTCGAGTGCAAAGGGTTAACCCGGCTGGCGCCGCTATGGCGACATGCATAATTTTCTTCAGAGATTATATTTTTAATTGGATTCTATATTTTCGAACACTTCTTTTATCTTAAAATAAAAGTAAATTGACCAGAAGAACACTAAGTTTTCGCAATAGCCCTTTGAAACTTAAAAAAGTCTTCGACTGCAAAGGGTTAAAAGTGTCCCACCTTTTTGATGCACCGTAATGCATGGTGGGACGGTTTTAGACCCACCTTGACTTAGGGAAAGGGATGTGATTTAATAAGTACCATTCGTGAATCTATGTCGCACGATGGGACTATTTGAGTTTTTCCTATTTTTTAATATTTTACTTTATGTGATTCCTTTATTGGTAAAATTATACCAATTTTGTATCGTTTAAAACGCAATAAAATTTCTATGCATACATTGAGTGACTACAGCTGTTGATATTATCCAATTGTCGAGCGACTACAATCGTCCATAGTATTCAGAAGTTGATTCGTGGCTGACTGGAGACTATAATCGCCTGTAGTAGCGAAAAGGTGAAACTGTACCGTAGTTTTTCTTCCAGGATTTTTTTCCCTACTATTAGTTTCCCTAAAGAAACCAAAAGGCTAAGTGCTCGCGAAAAAAGTAGCAACGACAAAAGTGGTGCGATGCAAAATTCGGTCTTTATGGTTTGTTGATGAAGATTGATGACACGTTATGGTTAGCAAGTTCCGTCGAAGGGAAGCCCCTGCCGGGGAAATTTAAAATAAATAGTTGGATAAAAAAGAAATTTAAACTAAATTAACATAGACGTGGAGTATATTAGGGACCGTTGAAAAAAATTTTCCCATAAAAAAAACCCATTTAAAAAAATATCAGTAAATTTAATTGAGATCTAAAGTAAAAAAATATATTTGGATTTATAATACTAATATTGATATGTTTAACACTAGGTTTACGGGCATCGATTGGTTCATTTTGATTATAATTAAAATACCGATTTCTCGTAATATCATTAGTTTACTTTATCTAAAACCAACGGATTTTTATTAGCGGAAATGTATTCGGCACATTTTTCGTAAATAAATTTAATTTTCTATTTGCATTTTCTGCACGCACACTCGTTAATCCTAAGCACGAGATCTGAGGTACGTCAAATTGACGGGTTCCGTAAATCTAGTGTTAATATTCATTTTACTATTAAGAGTAGCTGAAAAACGGAACATTTCATAGTTTACACGTATCTAGTCGTCTTACCCGGTATTACACTGTGAATATCAGGTCAAACGGTGTTGTAGAAAATTAATCACTCACAAATTTCGTGATCCGTGGACAGTTATCGAATTACAGAAATGGTAACAAAGACCAAAGGAGAGTGTAGGGAACAGGAAACGATAGGAGATAATTTCGTTACGCAATTTTAATCCAGACGGGTCACTGGCTGAGAAGGGTGGACCGTCCACTATCAAATGAGGCCAAACTCGCGCATCCGCCGTGTTTTGATGCAGTTTAATCGAATCGCCCCGCCAATAGCGGGGTGATGGTGGAGCTGCCCGCGTGCCCCATAGT
>SMSQ01025709.1:136909-164845 GCA_019453375.1 Ctenoplectra terminalis
GATGATGTTGCGTCATAACAATCACGGCGCCCGTTATTTTCTACCTTCGCTCGGCGTTCGCTAGGCCTCTCGGTCGAACACGTTTTATCGTTGCATAATTTCGCGAACGCGCGCCAGCCGCGCATTAATTTGATTAGTAATGGCAACAATAACCATAATACGTAGCCTAACGGAGATAACCGTAATTACGAGGCCCGAGGAGGGGTTGTTTCCCTTAATCACTTTCTTGCCAGAGAACCCTCCGATTTCTCGTAGACGATTCGTTAGAAAGATCCTTATCGTCGTTTGTTTCGGTTATTTACGCGACTGGGGCAAATAAGGGGTGAAATAAATATGGTGAAGCGTTTGAGATTTGTCTGATATCCGTCTAAACGTGTTTCGTAGGCCTGTGCAAAAGAATTGGTAAAAATATTTGACGATGGATTTACGACATTTTGATTCTTAAAAAAAGATTCTTAGATCATAGAAGTTTTACTCAATTTATGGAATTTTTATTATATGTTAGACTTATGAATGCCAAGGCTATCTTGAATATATGTTTATTTCTACAATTTTTGATTACTTTGTTTAATAGTATTTGAGTCGATTTGAAACGAAGGATATAATATGATTAAACGGAATATTAGATGATTCTATTTCTAACTTTAAATAGAAATCAAGAGGTTGATTTTCTATGTGCAGAATTTTGTTTCTTATGACAGAAAAGATTGTAATTGGTCAGTTCTTTGTTTTAATCCAGAACCGCGGAACTAATAATTATTTTAAATGTCTCTGCTAGTGTCGGTATAATGGTAGACCAATAGAATACTATAATACAGTGATAATTAAATAAACATATAACTCACAGCTTCGTGAAATATTCAAAATGGCCCATTCGTAATTTCTTACCGAAATTTTATAACTTTACTGTGATGCAAATTCAGAGATTTTTCGCAATTTTGTATTAAAAATATGAACAAAGATGTCTCCCTTGCATTATACATATTCTTTTACTTTTTCCGCTACAAATAAATATATTTCAATCATCAGTATATATTATATAATAAACATGACANCTGTGATGCAAACGTTAAATATAGTAAATTGATTTAATAACCACGCACAATTTAATAACATTTCATTTATTTTTACACGCGAATACCAAAAATATTTCCCATAAAATTGAAATTCTTCCAATCGTTTAAAAAATCGAACACTTCCGTTAACACGTTAAACGTGTTAACACGTTAATTATAAAAATAAGATACAACAGCCAAAAAGGAACAGAATAAAAATACTGACGCTAGAAATAGTTTTTAATGAGGTTTATTTGGTTTATTTGAGGTTTATTTAATCGTCACGCCGATTTTGGTCGACTTTTCGTTAGGCTGTGCGCTGTGATACTAGTTTAAAAACATTTGGTCGCAAAATGGTTAAGAATTTAAGAAGAAAATTGTAAAGGCCTGTGAAAGAAAATGGTGTCTTTGTTTAATGCGATTTAATAGAATCCATTGATGAATTATAAGGTATCATTTTTTTAAATCGATACTGTCGGTTCTCAAAAACCACCGACGAACGAAAATTTCAGCGTCGATCCGCAGGGCCCGGTGTGACGCTTAACGTGTCAAACACCTTACCTACCGGAAAGAACTTACAAAATACACGAGAATCTTTTTAAATCGCGAATGAACCATCCATCTTTTTAACACTAAAACTACCCACGATTGCACTCGACTGGCGCCGCTACAGCGACACGCATAATTTTCTTCAGAGATTAAATTTTGAATTAAATTCTGTATCTTGGTCGATTCAAACATTTCTTTTGTTTTAAAATAAAGTGAATTAACTAAGTAAATAAAAAATCGGAAACATTTGTAATTTTCTGTTTCTCTTTCCAAAAGAACGCTAAGTTTTCACAGTGGTCCTCTGAAACTTAAAAAAGTTCGCCAGTGCAAAGGATTAAAGTATACCTATTTGTACCAAAAAAAAATTAGAATAATAAATATTTGAAAAAATATATAACGCGAGAAAAGCGAACCTTTAACCGTATACTTTATGGAAAAATTAAAAAACCGTGTATTCCATGGAAAATACTAAAAATCACGGTTAGAGAAAAATTGTTATCTGAAATTAGGAACCGGTCGTCTGACCGCTTTGATAGTTTCAGTGTTAACACATTGAGGACGGGTGACGAGATTTCTCGTGTTTTGTATTTCAGATCTTGAAAAGGTGAGAATAGGAAACGACGATATATGAAAGGTTACTTTTAAAAAGTTATCCGTTCGGTTCGAATTTTAAATTAAGAGCTGTGTTTAGAATACAATTTATTCTCGAAAGTATATAACCAAGAATTTCTTCGATCGCAACTTTATTCCCTAGTAAGTTTTACAGAAACAAGGTCCCGTCGTCAATCTGTTAACGTAAGTATAGAATATTCTAGACTCTTTTGCAAAGTGAATCTCCGCAGACGCGTTAAAGTATCCTTTAATTAGCGTTCTCTAATTATCCAACCGTCTAGCGGGCACGCAACGATCCATTCTGCTCTCGAATAGCAAGATGGTGGCGGAGGACGATGATGTTGCGTCATAACAATCACGGCGCCCGTTATTTTCTACCTTCGCTCGGCGTTCGCTAGGCCTCTCGGTCGAACACGTTTTATCGTTGCATAATTTCGCGAACGCGCGCCAGCCGCGCATTAATTTGATTAGTAATGGCAACAATAACCATAATACGTAGCCTAACGGAGATAACCGTAATTACGAGGCCCGAGGAGGGGTTGTTTCCCTTAATCACTTTCTTGCCAGGGAACCCTCCGATTTCTCGTAGACGATTCGTTAGAAAGATCCTTATCGTCGTTTGTTTCGGTTATTTACGCGACTGGGGCAAATAAGGGGTGAAATAAATATGGTGAAGCGTTTGAGATTTGTCTGATATCCGTCTAAACGTGTTTCGTAGGCCTGTGCAAAAGAATTGGTAAAAATATTTGACGATGGATTTACGACATTTTGATTCTTAAAAAAAGATTCTTAGATCATAGAAGTTTTACTCAATTTATGGAATTTTTATTATATGTTAGACTTATGAATGCCAAGGCTATCTTGAATATATGTTTATTTCTACAATTTTTGATTACTTTGTTTAATAGTATTTGAGTCGATTTGAAACGAAGGATATAATATGATTAAACGGAATATTAGATGATTCTATTTCTAACTTTAAATAGAAATCAAGAGGTTGATTTTCTATGTGCAGAATTTTGTTTCTTATGACAGAAAAGATTGTAATCGGTCAGTTCTTTGTTTTAATCCAGAACCGCGGAACTAATAATTATTGTAAATGTATCTGCTAGTGTCGGTATAATGGTAGACCAATAGAATACTATAATACAGTGATAATTAAATAAACATATAACTCACAGCTTCGTGAAATATTCAAAATGGCCCATTCGTAATTTCTTACCGAAATTTTATAACTTTACTGTGATGCAAATTCAGAGATTTTTCGCAATTTTGTATTAAAAATATGAACAAAGAATAAATATATTTCAATCATCAGTATATATTATATAATAAACATTACAATAAATAAATATATTCCAATCTCAACTCTTTGCCTTACTATTTGTTCAGCAGCCACGCATAAAAAGTATTGCTATTCACTATTTTAATACCAAATGCAAAAATTAGAATATCGCAGTTCTCAGTAATAAATTGAAACTACAATTAAAATAAAAATTAAACTTTATCACAAACACAATCTCTTCTTATTGCATTTGAACCATACTCTGCGCCACAAGGACGGCCATTGCAAGACAAAGGAGCGTAACCCACCCGAACAAGCCATCGTGCAATGAAATTACTCGAAAGAGCCTTGAAAGCAAGAAAAACCATCAGAACCGACACTTGTCGACGTTAACGCGAATAGAATTTCGCCAATTCCCACGCAATGGCTCTTCGAAGCGAAATTGATACGTGTTTCGTGTTGCTGGTCCCGATACCTGTGGGAGTAATTTCGTATCGCCAGGAACCGGTGTAAAAGGGCCGGTCTCTATTAATAAAATTTATTACACGGGACGAGCCGGTCCCGTGGGTCGAGCATCGACCCGAATCATCAAACTTTTCTGTCATGTATTGAAAGCCACTTTATCGCGTGCTACAGCGACGCAAGTTTCTCTCGACCGTTACCAGGAAAAGTTGGTTCTCTCGTTAGCCCTCATCTAGAGAACGGAGACACGCGAAACTTTTCTCTTTTTGTCCTTTCTTCGGGTTTCTTCTGCTTCTTCTTCTATTTTTTTCTCTTTTTTTTTTTGTTTCTTTTTCCTCGGAGAACCCACGGAGTGGTGTGCAACACACGAAACGTGTCCGTTAGCTGGAAACGATGTTTTGCCTCGTTTCCTTCTCGTTTTCACGGCCCCGTGTGTCAACCATCTGATACGCGGCTATTTCCCATTTTACTTTTTCGCCGCGACAAGATGTCGCGCGTAATTCTGGTCGAAGATGGCGCGACGAAGGGACCTGGAACGGTTGCGATGTTAGATTTGGGGAGAAATGTGATGATCGTTCGGGGGATGGTTCGAGGTGTTTGTTGGGGAAATATGGGCTGTGGAGATTATTTTTTAGCAACGACAAAGTATTAGTGATTTAATTTTTAATTCGCCTGTATTTTAGTAATAAATTTATTAGTAATATTATGTATTGCTTGGTAAAAGTTTTAAATTTTAGGGCAGTTTAGTTTTTTGAAAAGGTATAAATTCGGAAAGTAAGACGATTTCTTACTGATAATAGTAATATTACGTAATGGATCTGTTTAGTACGTGTTTTGGAAAAGTAGGAGTTCTGAAAATGAAATTATTTTTACTAATAATAATAATAATATTGTATAGTATTTTTCTTGGAAAGACACAAATTCGGAAAGAAAAATAATTTTTTACTGATAATAATCGTATTATATAGTGAATTTATTATGTATATTATATATAGATAGTTTAGAATGTTTTTTTGGAAGGATACGAG
The DNA here is from genome assembly GCA_019453375.1 of Ctenoplectra terminalis. NCBI lineage: Eukaryota > Metazoa > Arthropoda > Insecta > Hymenoptera > Apidae > Ctenoplectra > Ctenoplectra terminalis. The sequence goes on from SMSQ01025709.1 coordinate 141,901, forward strand.
TTCAGAAAATTAAATAATTTTTTATTAACAATAGTAATATTGTACGATAAATCTATCATGTGTATCGTATATTAATTGCATTTATTAACGTAACGATGAATAAGTCCTCCACCTCCCTAATGACATTACCAACAGATATTTGTGCGCTTTTTATCGAGATATAATATTAATTTTCACGTCGTTTTAATTTATTATACATCCGTGAGTAGACTTTTAATGATCGCATCAAACGGTTCATTAACGCACGTGTGCAGACACGTAATGATAATTTCCTCCCAGCAATTTCGACGTGTCTTATGCACGATTTCATTGATTCGCATAATTAATGCAAAGCATCAATTCTCGATAAATCAGATGTTTAAACAAGCTCCTAACAATGCGTTCTTTAATTATCATAAATTTATAATGATTTCTTTTAATAGATGCTCTAAAAGTGCTTGTTTAAACTCATCTCTTTATGATAATACTACTATGAATTTACAGTGATATTAAATAACTGTGCGTAAATTTGTAGGAATTATTTTCGATTTAATTTTAATACGATAGAGTATTTAATCAACAGTCTGTAAAATGTTTAAGAATATTTATTCATGAAGCTGGAGAAACATTGAAAATTCATGATTATTATTTTTCTTTTTAATTCCTGATTTCTAATTTATGTGTAGAATTTAGAGACATGTATTCCAAGTAAAATATCAAGTTTACCCAAATTCCTATTTATTGGAAAATTCATTTATACAAATTCCTATTTATCTAAATTTTCATTTGTTAAAATTTCCATTTATATAAATTTTCACTTATCCAAATTCCTATTTATCTAAATTTTCATTTATTCAAATTTCTGTNAAAAATTCATTTATACAAATTCCTATTTATCTAAATTTTCATTTGTTAAAATTTCCATTTATATAAATTTTCATTTATTCAAATTTCTGTTTATCTAAATTTTCATTTATTCAAATTTCCATTTATCTAAATTTTCATTTATCCAAATTCCTATTTATCTAAATTTTCAATTATACGAACTCCTATTTATCTAAATGTTCATTTATACAAACTCCTATTTATCTAAATGTTCATTTATACAAATTCCTATTTATCTAAATTTTCGTTTATTCAAATTTCCATTTACCCGAATTTTCATTAATCTAAATCTGCATACATCTAAATTTCAATTCCAACCCAATTACCATTATTTAATATCCTATTCATCTAAATTCCTAACGACCCAAACTTTTATCCTAATTTCTATTTATCGATACCGTTGCCTCCCCATAAATCAAACTAAAGTAATAAAAATCTAAAATCAACGTCGGAAAAAATATTCGCTTGAAAAAAGAGTAAAACATGCGCCAAGGAACTCGCGCGAAACTTGGCGCCGCACGAGTGCAGTCGCATTTTCAAGAGGCACATACGTGTGTCGAGAACTGCAGAACTACATTTATCATCGATCGTGTAATTCATGCTTACAAACTGGTTGTTCCGCAATTTCGTGAAACTTTCCACGGCTATCAGTTGCCGCAGTAGCGAACTTATGGCCGGACTTAGGTAGCACCGCATCAAATCTTTATTCTCTCGTTCTCATAATTATTAAACGCGTACCTAGATACCGAATTTTATGATAGATTCATAAGGCTAACTTTGTCGTTTGACGTCGAAGCTAATTATTGTTTCGATGAATTTTACTGACTCGGGTATGCTTCGGGTTAAGCATTTTTAAATATTCGATTGCGATTGAGCTGTCGCTTCGCGTACAATTTAATTATATTGTGTACATTTGGCGGAGCTTGACGTTGATGTAGATTAAATAAAAATATAAATCGATTACTGAAATTCGTGAAACGGTAATCAAACGTGGACAGAATCAAATTTTAATTTTATTTATAGCTTGGCTGTTTGAAATTTGTGTTAGTTTTTCGTATAGAAAAAGATATTCATATCTTTCTTTATGGTTTTTTTTTTAAACTTTTTCATATAGAAAGAGATATTCATATCTTTCTTTATGGTTTGTTTTAAACTTTCTCGTATAGAAAATGATATTCGTATCTTTCTTTATGGTTTCTTTTTCAAAGTTTTTCGTATAGAAAGAGATATGAATATCTTTTTTTTAATGATAGTAAAGATATAAAAGAATAAATATAGTAGAAATATAAAAGAAATTTTCTTTTAGAAAATAAAACCGTGCATATTCAATTACAAACTTTACTAAAAGTTACTCAGTATACACACTTAACATTCTGCAATTTGCAATAAAAAGTAAATTTTAGATGCAATAAAAAAATATTATCAGAACTCGCAGTAATAATTCCGGATGTATTAATAACAAATTTATAAAATCAACCGTACCTGCAATATTAAGTAATTAACGAGTAACGAAGCAGATATTTACACAGCTTATTTTATACGACACACCCTCTACAACCCTCCAATTATTTTAATTCTATTAAACCCCACATAATACTTTCAACGATACCTATCACAAAACTATTTCAAAGCACAGATTTACAATCGCAAGACCTCGGCGCGAAAAAACGATTCATAAGTCTACGTTAAAAAATTTCTTGAAAATAAAATAAATTGAATAAACTTGAGAGTATCCGAGGTCTTCGATTATTTAATTTTTATCTCGTACACAAAAGCTACCCAAATTACTGTAACAACTTTCGATGCTATCCGTCTTATTCTTGAGAATTCATTAACAACTTCCGTTTAAACATAGGCAAGAATACTTGACTCGTTAACTGATGAAGCTATTCGTAAATCTCGCCAACCTCGACCGCCCAGTTTTGGCGGAGTTTCGGAATAAACATTAGACCGGTGCTTGTTCCTCGCCGTTGCAAAAGAGAAACAGGAAGAATAGCGGCCATTAAAAGGAGCGCAGCACAGTTTCCGCGTGACGATTACTCCGTGAGATAGAAACTTGGAAACGGTGATCGCGTAGTGTGAAATATTTTCGAGCGCTTTGATCCGTGCGAGCGATAAAACTGCATGTGCGCGATCGATGATTACCATAGAAATTGTCGAATACGCGAAAGATGGTGTATCTCGGGGATCTGGTCGCCATTATGGAGGAACGTGACTTTGACAGAGACACCATCGATGCGGACTCGCTCGAGTCCGAGGTAATGGAATATATCGATGATTTGATGGTAGATTGATTGGACAGCCTTTTTACATTTTTTTTTTTTTTGTTTCTCTTTCTTTTTTATACGAAATTTTGATCTTCGCTAAACGAAAAATACGTTGGGTTTTAGCGATAAAATTAGTCAAGTTTTATTTGAACTATTTAATTTAGTTAAGTTAATTATTTACTAGAATTATCAGTCAAAATGACCAATTTATAATTTCTCAGAGAAATTTTATTGAATTATCTTATGGCTCACTTTTGGAAGATTTTCGGTAATTTTGTGCTAATAATATGCTTGCGTTATGTATTTTTTTTTTTTTACTAATTATTTAATATATTATTATTACAGGCTATACAATTGTCGTCGTGCCCGAAACAACTGGATCTCAGCAACGGAGGACTGTCAAGGATTCCTGACAGCGCTATAGCGTTCCCGGCGATAGAAGAGCTGGTATTAAGCCAAAATCAACTTACAAACACGAACAACAATTCGTCGCTGCTGCACAGGTATTAAATTCACGTCCTAGATGGAAATAGTTTACCAGATTATACAATTTACTATTCGAAAATTATTTTTCGTGAACTAATATATAATGAACTAAAATATATAAATTGTGAATTAATATTGACACGTTAACGACGTGACCTTATTTTTGTAAACTTTACTGTGAAACAAAGTTAGGATTGATTAACCCTCTATAGTCCGAATTTTGTTTGTTTACCAGAGAAAAGAAGTAGGATTGATCACAGTATTTTACTTTGATTGCAAAATTTTTTTAAGTAATAATTGCTATAGATGGATTGTGGTATCGCTACAATAATACGGTAAAAAAATTTAGTAGTACAGTGATGACTAAATGAAATAAATTTTTTAAAATGTAAATACATAAGTATGTAACTCTGAAGTCACGTGGCGACATGGAGGGTTAATATTTGATATTTGTGAAAATAATTTCTATTCTGAAGTTAGATCATAATTTAAAGTTTGAATCAGAAAGATCATTTTTAATCGTAATTTTTCATACGTGGTCATTTACTACGTTTACTTTTTCAAAACGCGAGAAATTTCCTCATCCGTCTGCGATGCGTTAAAATACATTTCCTTTTTTTTTTACGAGTTAAATATAATAGACAGAAACTTGAAATACAGTAAGAAAATAATTACGTATAGATGTTCTACGCTGGTAATAAATAAATAAAAAAACAATAAATAAGAAACGAAGAAAATAATTACGTATAGATGTTCTACGCTGGTAATAAATAATTAAAAAAAGAATAAATAAGAAACGAAGAAAATAATTAGGTATAGATGTTCTACGCTAGTAATAAATAATCAAAAAAAGAATAAATAAGAAACAAAGAAAATAATTGTACTCGCATAATATTCCATTTTTCTGTAAATTGATTACAATTGTATTAAACTTGTACGTTTCAAGCCATAAATGAGTTTGTTAGCCGCATAGTTACCGCAACAAAATTGTTTATTGAAACGGTTAGTACAGTTAAGTTGATTAAGTTTCTTTCTAACGAAGGTTCCCAAAACTTCATATCCTCCATTTGGAGAGCAACGAGCTGAAGAGAATACCACGGGAATTACTGGAGCTCACGGGACTGACCTACCTCAATCTCTCAGACAACAAAATCGAGAAGATTCCAGCAGACATAAGCCGGCTTATCAAGTATGTAAAGTCAACTTTATCAAATTTCGAGGAAACATCCTCGAACATCCTCCTCAGGATGTTTCCTTATTAAGCACGAATTTATTTATTTATTTATACACTTATATTTTTCATTTATTTATTCTTTTATTCATTTCTTAAGTAAGAAGTAAAAGTAAGAATTTTACACAGCATCGTACACGTGAGTTGTTTAATTTCTAGAAACGATCGAAGCTTATGGTGTCGTCATTTTGTCGATAGATCCTTGTCAGAATGTTTCTTTATTAAGCAAGCATTTGTTTATTTATTTATACACTTATATTTTTCATTTATTTATTCTTTTATTCATTTCTTAAGTGAGAAATAAAAGTAAGACTTTAGCACAGCATCGTACACGCGAGTTGTTTAATTTCTAGAAACGATCGAAGCTTATCGTGTCGCCATTTGGTCGATAGATCCTTGTCAGAATGTTTCTTTATTAAGCAAGCATTTGTTTATTCGTTTATACGCTTATTTTTTTCATTTATTTATTCTTTCATTCATTTCTTAAGTGAGAAATAAAAGTAAGAATTTTGCACAGCATCGTACACGGGAGTTGTTCAATTTCTAGAGGCGATCAAAGCTTATCGTGTCGCCGTTTTGCCGATAAATCAACGTAACTTCCGCTCGGTGATAATAGAAAGTTATCCGTTAATTAATCGAACGAACCGCCGAGTCAGATATATTATTTGCCGATTTCCTTGCATCCGTAACGCCCTTACCTAGTCGACGGTGTGCTAATTAAGATAAATTGCCTAACCCCATGGATAATTGAAGCTGGAGTCGAAGAGGAATCGATATCGCGAGTCGAACCCTTTTACGCTTGGCAACTTATTGATTCGAATGAAACATAGATNTATTCCATTTTTCTGTAAATTGATTACAATTGTATTAAACTTGTACGTTTCAAGCCATAAATGAGTTTGTTAGCCGCATAGTTACCGCAACAAAATTGTTTATTGAAACGGTTAGTACAGTTAAGTTGATTAAGTTTCTTTCTAACGAAGGTTCCCAAAACTTCATATCCTCCATTTGGAGAGCAACGAGCTGAAGAGAATACCACGGGAATTACTGGAGCTCACGGGACTGACCTACCTCAATCTCTCAGACAACAAAATCGAGAAGATTCCAGCAGACATAAGCCGGCTTATCAAGTATGTAAAGTCAACTTTATCAAATTTCGAGGAAACATCCTCGAACGTCCTCCTCAGGATGTTTCCTTATTAAGCACGAATTTATTTATTTATTTATACACTTATATTTTTCATTTATTTATTCTTTTATTCATTTCTTAAGTAAGAAGTAAAAGTAAGAATTTTGCACAGCATCGTACACGTGAGTTGTTTAATTTCTAGAAACGATCGAAGCTTATGGTGTCGTCATTTTGTCGATAGATCCTTGTCAGAATGTTTCTTTATTAAGCAAGCATTTATTTATTTATTTATACACTTATATTTTTCATTTATTTATTCTTTTATTCATTTCTTAAGTGAGAAATAAAAGTAAGACTGTAGCACTGCATTGTACACGTGAGTTGTTTAATTTCTAGAGACAATCGAAGCTTATTAGGTCGCCATTTTGTCGATAGATCCTTGTCAGAATGTTTCTTTATTAAGCAAGCATTTGTTTATTCGTTGTACGCTTATTTTTTTCATTTATTTGTTCGTTTATTCATTTCTTAAGTGAGAAATAAAAGTAAGACTTTAGCACAGCATCGTACAAGCGAGTTGTTTAATTTCTAGAAACGATCGAAGCTTATCGTGTCGCCATTTGGTCGATAGATCCTTGTCAGAATGTTTCTTTATTAAGCAAGCATTTGTTTATTCGTTTATACGCTTATTTTTTTCATTTATTTATTCTTTCATTCATTTCTTAAGTGAGAAATAAAAGTAAGAATTTTGCACAGCATCGTACACGGGAGTTGTTCAATTTCTAGAGGCGATCAAAGCTTATCGTGTCGCCGTTTTGCCGATAAATCAACGTAACTTCCGCTCGGTGATAATAGAAAGTTATCCGTTAATTAATCGAACGAACCGCCGAGTCAGATATATTATTTGCCGATTTCCTTGCATCCGTAACGCCCTTACCTAGTCGACGGTGTGCTAATTAAGATAAATTGCCTAACCCCATGGATAATTGAAGCTGGAGTCGAAGAGGAATCGATATCGCGAGTCGAACCCTTTTACGCTTGGCAACTTATTGATTCGAATGAAACATAGATACGTTTGACGAAAGATGGATTAAACTTTCATTCGATCGATTCGAAATGTATAAACAGTTTTGTTTCTTTTTAGAATTACATTTTAATTGAAATGTAAATTTAGGTTTTTAATAGTATATTACGTTTTAAAGTAGTATAAGTTCATGGGTGTTTAATAGTGTTTTATTTAGAGAATACTTATAAAAATGGTCACATAATAAAATGAAACGTCTCTGAAATCTTGAAACCATGAAACAAACTTATTAGCTGACTGGAAATTTTTATACAGGTTCATATTTTTATGAGCGTAATTTGGAAAAATAGAAGCTAGACTTTCGAAAGCTATTTGCGTAAAAATTAAGTTTTAATGCAAATTCATGTTTTTATAAGTGTAATTAAAAAAATAGATGCTAGACTTTCAAAAGCTATTTGCTTAAAAACTGGTAATTTTTAAAAATGTAATTTAAAAAGATAGAAGCTAGATTTTCGAAAGCTATTCGCATAAAAATTAAGTTCCAATGCAAATTCATATATTTTATAAGTGTTATTTAAAAAAATGAAAGCTTAGAAATAAAAAAGAACAAATCGAATATAATTTAAAAAAAATAGAAGCTTAAAAATAAAAAATAAAAAATAGAATATAATAAAAAAAAAATAGAAGCTTAGACATAAAAAAGAAAAAATAGAATATAATTTTAAAAACTAATAGCTAGCGATTATTTTGTTTACTGAATATTATAATGATTACTATATCTTGAATTTATTTATATATTTTTCCCCGTTATGTACATTCTGTATATTTTACGAATGTAAAAAAATCCGCAGTCTACTTATTAACGTTTAAAAATATTTTCAATTGAGTCAAAACGCAAAACACAAAATATCTCGAAATAAAGAAAAGTAGACTGCTATTTTTAAAAAAGAAAAAAAGTGACTAATATATACAGTAAAATATGAATTTTATAGCAATAAAATCTAGACTAGATTTACAAGAACAAGTTAGCTGTAGCTCTGCTCTGCAACAGATATAAAATTCTTCTTGTTGTTCTAGTCTAGTTATTCTCGTAGCCCTATTAACTTACGTGGTATACAATTCTGATACGATAAGGACACATAATTAAAGTAACAAACATTACATACGCAACAAACTTGCGCAAACTTGTACTTGAAGTTGTTTTAGTTGCACAAGTTGCGTGTAACTGGAGGTTATACTTAGAAATTGAAACTTTCCCACTTAATTATGCAAGGCTGTTCGTGGCACGAAAAGGCTCAAATTGCTATATTTGCAAGGATAAGATTCCATCGATTTCTTGCAATTACGATTGACAAAGGTATTCCTCGGCAGAAGTTACTAATTTCAAAAACATGTAATTTTCATTCCTTTTATTTTTTTTATTTATATACACTCTCGTTCGTTCAATTCAATTTTTTTTTTTTTTTATTTTGAAACAGGACAAACATACCAAACACATAAAAATATAGTAAGTAAATTATAATTTTTTTTATTGCAATTTCTTCGATACTAATAGGTTTTATTTAATCGTCGATAGTTTCACGTTAAATTTTGTATTTTCGTCAGTTCAATTTTTTTTTTTAATTTTGAAACAGGACGAACTAACCAAATACATAAAAATATTGTAAGTAAATTATAATTTTTTTTAAAGTATCTACTATTGTAATTTCTTCCATACAAATAGGTATGATTTAATCGTCGGTAGGTTCAGTGTTAAAAACAACGAGCAACTGCGACAATTAAAAACTTTATCCAATAAAAAAAAAATCTAATTATTATACATCAAAGATTGATGAACTAAATAAATAATCACAGCTTCTTAAACACGCTAAGGATAATAATAAAAAAAAAAGCATGCTAATGAATCAAAGTAAAATTCTAAACGTAAAAAAAAAAGAGAGAAGCAAGAGTTATTTACGAAACAACCTAACACCATCCTGCGCTCTAATTCTACGCAAAATTCGCGCCAAATCTGCTTCGAGCGTTGCAAAGATAAACGCGAGAAACTCGTGGACTGGCTAATAAATCGCGCAAAGCGTCTCATCTGACCGGCCAATCGCGAGAGACTCGTATAATTAAGGCAGAGATTACGTAAAGTTTCTCGAAAAGTGCTTTCCACCGGCCGGAAACGAGGATGCCAAAGGCCCGCAGAAGGAGGAACTACGGTATGAGCACGAGCCCACTAACACACATGCGCAACCTCGTGCATACACACTTCGTTCACCCAGAAAGAGTGAAAGAGAGATAAAAAAAAAAAAGGAATAAAAAAAGAAAAAAAAAAAGAAAACACGTATAAGAACGAGTGCATATGCGAGAACGAGTGGGCAAAAGCTAAGCCAACTCGGTTGGTAGAATAGAGTTGGGCAACACGCCCGGCAGAAGTCGTACATCGGGGTGCAGTGGTGCAGAAACAGCGGTGGAAGAAGAGCCGTGGCGCGAATTAATGCGAAACTTTCCAATAATCAGCTGGCCGCGATGAGAGCCGCATTTGCTTTTAGGCTTGTTAATCCTGTGTAGCCGAAATTTTGTTTGCTTATCAGAGAAAGAAGATTGCGGTTAATTACAGTTTCTCATTTTGGTTTCGAGATTTTTTAACTAATAATTAATTATAAACGAACTGTCTGGTGTCAGTACGGTAGAGTATTATTATATTAAACTAATTTTTCTTTTATTAATAATTTTACTAAACGATAAATGCACTTCAAATTTCTTCAAATTTCTTTCATTTCTGTTAATTTTCTGAGAAATAGTTCTTAGAATTTATACGAAAAATTGTAAGAAAGAGGAAACTTAGTGAAAAAATAAAAAAATACATTGGAGGTTCGACATAAGTTCAATTTTTACTAATCAATATTTCGAAACCTAATTAGTAATTCTTAACCCCTTTTTGCATTTTTTTGCATTCGACGTACGATTTAATTAAAATTATTTTTCATCCGAATCCGATTTAATTTTTTTTTTCACACGTTGGTATAAGAAGTGTTTGAAAATAAAACAAGCTTTCTCGTTGTAAAATAAAGAAATTGAAGCAGAGAGCAATTTAACTGTAGTACAAAGTAATTCGATTGTCATGGCGAATGGAAGTCGTCGCTATTCGTTTCGCCCTGAAATTACCACGACGAGTTGCACTCGTCATTTCAGGTCAAAGGGTTAAATTAAATACTTGTTACAAATGAATAATGTTAACAAAAGAATTAAAATAATAGTAGCTATTTCTTGTTTGATATAAAATGACGAAGAAATGATTAGTTCGTGAAATATTGATTTGAGATTCGCTTAAAAAATAAAGTCCGCTCGCGTTCTTTAAATTCAGCGGAAAATCTAAAAGAACGAATAGAGAGTTTACCCTCTGGAGAAGGAAAAGAAAATTATCAGACAACGCAGCACCGAAACTACTTCATTCTTGTAGTACTCCCTGAATTCAGAGTGCTTGGCACAGTTTGTGCTTTGGATGCAAAAGGGTTAATACCGACGACAAAATACACAAATTATTATTTCCAATAGAAACGGTGCTCCCTGTTGGCCAGCTGGTGCCTGAAGCCATCTCATGATAATAATTTCAATAAAAGGTGTATGTGGCAGACCGGCAAGAACGTTGTTATAATTCAAACGCTACGGTCTAGCGGTGGGAATGGAAGGGGAGGAAGCGTGCTTTTGAAAGAAAATTGAATTTGTTTGAGTTAGAATGTTTGTAAGTTTAAATTCAGCCCTCGAAAATGTATTCGATTCGCTACCCAGATGCCATTTACATGAAAAATGTGTACCTATACGCATAATTTATGAATTCATTAGAGTTAATCGCGTGGATATAAATTAAATATTTTATTCAGTCTTACAGCTGGGAATTGGACCCGAATTACGGTATTCTATTTTTATAAGACTGTCTTTCTACTCATTTCTACCCTACTCTCTTATTTCCCTGTTTATTTCACCCTACTGTAATCAGAGGAATTATATATTTGGAGTACAGAATACACAGCTACGTTTTACAACACGTCATTATTTTGTGGTGTGTTTTTTCCCAGACCAGACGGATTTCAAGGCATCCGCAATGTCGCGAATTACCAGCTCACTGTTTAACAGGTTTGATATGCTAGGGTGAATCGATAAAAATTGCTTAAAATATTTTTTTAAATTGTGAGAATGAGAGAAGAATTTTCCTAAGCGATTCGAGATAGAAATTATCTTAATTTTAATTTACGAGATTAATGTTATTGGTTAGTTTTATAGTTTTGAATTACAATTGATTATTATATTTATTTATATTATTATAGTAATTTATTATGATAAATATAATAATAATATTATAATAATATTATAATAATATTTATTATATTTATGATAATAGCTGAACTTACTAATTTTAAAATTAAGACTACGTAAGGTGTTTCACTTAATATTTTTATTACATTCAAAATTTCATAAAAAGGTTTCCTACATAGTTTCATGAAGTTATATCGTGAAGGGACGTGTGGTAAAAATTGCACGTTGCAAAACTCGAGACTTACAATCGTTGTGTGCACGTGCTGTTAATTAAGCATAATTCTACCAATTCCCCTTCCTGACCTTGCATTTATAGCATTTTTTTCCCTCCCTGTTATAATCGTATGATTTCTGGCTAAATTACCGTAGAGTATGGGGAGTAAAAAAGGGAGGCCGAGGTACGAAGAAATTATTTAAATAGACATGTAAATGTGGACGAGTCGGGTAACGTGACAAATTATTATTATAAATGTAGTTCATCGTATAGTAACTATTTAAAAAAAATTGTTCAAGTATTAAAGAATAGATGTAACGAATCAAATAATGACAGTTTTGTCAGTTTCTTTTTTATTCTAGGTCTCTTTAATAATTAACAGTGATAGGTACTTACGATGATTTATAGTGCATGATGTTTAAATTGCTGAGCTGTTTGAAAAATGATACTTAAATATTAGTAAGGTCGTTCTGGGAGATACGTGGAAGGTAAATTTCATGTTGTACGATACGTTAAATCATATTTGGTAAATAAAACTGACTAAATTATTAATTAGAATTTAATTTGTCCCAAGTTTAACGAATTACAAAAAGGTTGGAAACTTTTAACAGTTTCGAGAATTAAAGTTGATAAAAGCTGTTCCACCATTAAGTTTTTATATTTAAAAGTATATTTTACAGTATTTTGAAGATAATTATTACAGTGATTAGTTTATATTTAAAATTAATTAGGATAGATATGTATTAGGTTGTCCCGAAAATTCCTTCCGTTATCTTCACGCAATGCTTTCGTCTAGCGATGTTTAAATAAACATCCAGCCTTATTTATTAAACGAGAGATGGAGGGAAAAAATAGCGCAAAATGAATCCTGTATAAAATAATAATATATCGTAAAACATAAAATATTATGTATCCGTTACTTATTAATAAAACGAAAGAAACTTTTGGGATAAACTAATATTATAATAACCAAGTCGATTTCTTGGCCGAGAAGGCTAAAATTAATGAATAAAAATAAATAAAATATTTAAAAGTGTATTTTATGGAATTTAACAAAATTATTACACCGGTTAATTAATAAAGGCTTTTTATTCGTTATTAGCGAAGCAATTTTTAACATTATAACCAATAACAGTCTACTTATTGGTTTGCACATAATTTTCTAAAATTGTACATAAGATAATAATTATCCAATGCGTTTCACGCAATGTTGAGGAAGCTCGAATAAATTAAAAAAAGTTTCTAAGCATGTTAGATATTTCTCGTTAGCAAGATAAGAGGCTATTCCATTCACCTTAATTAACAACACTAATTACTAGTAACCTGTTACTCGGACAGCTCGATAGAAAACGAACAACCTGACGCGATATCCAAGTCGAAACAAAAACGGAACTTAACGAACTAATTTGTTTCTATTTCAGCGATATCAAAAATTCAGTTCAATTTAAAATTAACACCAAAAAATTATTTCCAATTAAACTCGATGCTGTTTTCTGATACAAGTAGGTAATAACATACTATTAAAAGGATTGAAAAATAAAATCACGAGCTGCGTTAGACGCTTCTTGCCCGATGTGAATGAACTCTTTCATTATTTATAAGTGAAAGAAGAGAGTTGCTGCAATTAAAACTGTAGCTGCGCGAAGCATCGCGTGAAACGGATGAATGCGTACACGTTTTTCGTAATAAATCCATTTTAAATAACGATTATAAAACGGTAAATAAAGAAAATTAATTATCTTGCTAATATCGATTGAAATATCGTTTCCTCGAAATTTCAATTTAACGCTGGAATTACCGAACGAGTCAAAACGACTTGTTCGTAATTTCTTATAGAAATTTTAGAAATTTACGGTAATGAATTTTTTGAGGATTTTCCGCAATTTTTTGTAAAAAATATGCATAAAGAATTGTTACTCTTGTTATAGGTATTTTTCGAAATACCTATCAGTTTGATTTCTTTGGTACAAATAACTCTACTTTAATCGTCGGTAGTTCTATTGACAATATGCTTTGGAATAAAGAAATGTAAGAACAACGTTCTATGATTTTTAAATTTGAGAGTCAATGATTTATAAAATTCATAAAATTTTGAAACAATACGATTAGTTAATTACTGGGAAACGTGCGTATAATCATAAATTATCTTAATTAAAATCAGATTTTAAAAAAGATTCCACATGCACCGATCTAATAGTATTATTGATAATACTATTATTAATAATAATACTTTTATATTATTATATTATATATATAATACTTTAATATAAATAATACTATTTATATTAATAGTATTATTAATAATACTATTATTAATATAATATAACTATTAATCTAATATTATTATTAATATAATATAACTATTAATCTAATAGTATTATTAACAAAATTAAAAAAAGCACAAGCTTGAAATTACCAGCCCTAAAAATTATCATATATAACTCATAAATTCACCAATATTATTAACATTTAAACCATCCTGCAAAATTCACCCGAGAATCAATAATTTAACCAATCGAACGTTCTTTTCACCACAACTACCATCAACAGCAATAATTCTACGTCCCCGCGGTTTCCCTCAAAAAACGCAACCTTCCAAGAAATATATAATTACGTATTACAATGCAAAAACTGAATGAAAGAACAAAAACACGAAAAAAAAAAAGAAAAGAATGAAAACGACTGAAAGGACCAACAACCGACCCGTTTCCCCGAAGGGACGGAAGAACCGTTTAAAATATTCAGCGCGGTTTCTCGGAGGCCGTAGCAACGAGAGGATCTTAAAGAAGAATCTACGTAACGGCCTGAAGTTTCCCAACTCCGAGAGAACAAGAGCCCTACGCGAGAAGCGCAATTTAAAAGCTTCTTATCACTGAATTCCTTTTCCGTGAACGAGCCACACTCGCGGAACAATGCTGCAAGTCCAAACAGTGGAACCGTGCAATTACTTCCCGATCAGACGGTACGATCAGAAAGAGCGCACATCCCTCGTTGGTCAGGTCCGTGTACATGCCAGCGCCGTAAATTTTGTCCCTAATAAAAGCTACTTTATGTAACAGGCAAATTAACCCTTTGCCCTGTAATCACGAGTCGCGGAGATTATTCTTAACACTTGGTCAGTCGAATTGGGAGATCTCACCGTTTTGAAGTAAGTCGCTCGATGATCGAATGAGAAGATCTTCCCGTTTTGAAATAAGTCGCTGAATGATCAAATGAAAAAATCTTCCTGTTTTGAAATAAGTCACTGAATGATTAAATGAGAAGATCCTCCGGTTTGGAAATAAGTCACTGAATCATCGAATGGGGAGATCTTTCATATTTTCCTCAGCAACGCGCTGCTCGTCATTTTGTTTATCATTTCTCTTTTGTTGTTTAACCCTAGATTTACGAAACGGTCAATATGACGCAGTTCAGACATCGCGCTGAACCCTTTGACTATGAAAGACGTATATATTCGCTCTCGAAGATCCATCAAGATGTACGAAACGATGTGAAATAAATTGATATTGTTAGTAAAGATTGATTATCGATACGTTTTGCACCACCTTCGAGGTAGTTTTCTTATTGAAAACTAATTTTTTAGTCCCATCTTTAGCACGTTAAGCGGACCGACGCTGAAACTTTCATTTAAGCGTCGTTGGTTTACGAGAACCGTTTTATCTAAATTATTTACCTATATTATATTAATTTCTTCGCTGTCTGTCCTTTTCCATCGCAATTTATCAAAATAAAAAATTTCTCGCCTCCCAAACCTACCTTCTACCACTTTATTTAAAAAGCGTTATACATTATCATAAAGTAAGCCCTCAAATATTTATCAAAAACAGATCCTGATTTAGTTTCTTATTTATGAACTTACAATTTCACACAAAATTCCATCAACACCCAAGATTTTTGCACAACGCCACAATTTTGCAAACTGTATTCTACCAACTCACTTCCTTTCGTCTATCACTTATCGCAATAATCCCTCGAAACCACTTTTATTCTAAAAAAGAAAAACTGAGCGTCAACGTTACATCGGAAATAAATCGAAATTTTCAAAGCAGTTCCCATCTTCCGNAGTAAGTCGCTCGATGATCGAATGAGAAGATCTTCCCGTTTTGAAATAAGTCGCTGAATGATCAAATGAAAAAATCTTCCTGTTTTGAAATAAGTCACTGAATGATGGAAAAAGGAGATTTTCCCGTTTTGAAATAAGTCACTGAATGATTAAATGAGAAGAGCTCTCCGTTTTGAAATAAGTCATTGATTGATGGAATAAGAAGATTTTCCCGTTTTTAAATAAGTCACAGAATAATCAAATGAGATCTTCCTGTTTTGAAATAAGTCACTGAATGATTAAATGAGAAGATCCTCCGGTTTGGAAATAAGTCACCGAATCATCGAATGGGGAGATCTTTCATATTTTCCTCAGCAACGCGCTGCTCGTCATTTTGTTTATCATTTCTCTTTTGTTGTTTAACCCTAGATTTACGAAACGGTCAATATGACGCAGTTCAGACATCGCGCTGAACCCTTTGACTATGAAAGACGTATATATTCGCTCTCGAAGATCCATCAAGATGTACGAAACGATGTGAAATAAATTGATATTGTTAGTAAAGATTGATTATCGATACGTTTTGCACCACCTTCGAGGTAGTTTTCTTATTGAAAACTAATTTTTTAGTCCCATCTTTAGCACGTTAAGCGGACCGACGCTGAAACTTTCATTTAAGCGTCGTTGGTTTACGAGAACCGTTTTATCTAAATTATTTACCTATATTATATTAATTTCTTCGCTGTCTGTCCTTTTCCATCGCAATTTATCAAAATAAAAAATTTCTCGCCTCCCAAACCTACCTTCTACCACTTTATTTAAAAAGCGTTATACATTATCATAAAGTAAGCCCTCAAATATTTATCAAAAACAGATCCTGATTTAGTTTCTTATTTATGAACTTACAATTTCACACAAAATTCCATCAACACCCAAGATTTTTGCACAACGCCACAATTTTGCAAACTGTATTCTACCAACTCACTTCCTTTCGTCTATCACTTATCGCAATAATCCCTCGAAACCACTTTTATTCTAAAAAAGAAAAACTGAGCGTCAACGTTACATCGGAAATAAATCGAAATTTTCAAAGCAGTTCCCATCTTCCGTGCAACGCAATCAGGTCAACACCCTGTATCCTTCCTACCAGCCATGTTAACCAGCGACTCGATCGCTGGTGGTTGGTACACAAGCAGGCCAGGTCACCAGGAATCAGAATAGGCTAGCTTACACCACCAGCAGAAGCTAATCTCTCCTTTCTGTTACATCAGAGTGGTCAGCCAAGCCATCCTTGGTCTTCTCCCTCTTTCTTCCTCGGCACAGGAGTAGCTCGGACACGCTTCGACTCGCCACGGACTTCTTAGTACCCTGAAGAACTCGCGCGAGCGTGCACAAGCTAGTAACTTTGTGAACCTGTCGCATCCTGAACCTCCGAAGACTTTTGAAGCGACGTTCGGAGAGACTGTGTGGAAGAAACTGTTCAACTATCTGGCGGAAGACCGTTCGAGCGTGAAGTTGGACCGGGTGTTCGGAACACTTTTGGACGGAATGTTACCATGACGAAAGAATTGTTACCATGGTGGTGAATTTATTGAAAGGATATAGAAGAAGCTGGTTGATACCGAATGTTGAAGAGTTGTGATGAAGGATTTGTTGAGCTGGTTGAAGTCGTTTTTGAGAATGGTACATGTTGAGACAATGCATGGTAGTGCTATTTTAAATTGAGTAGATTAATATTAAGTGGACTATTTGATACTGAATATTAATTTGAGGAAATTGTACCGCATCGAAGACAATGATTTGCTGCTATTTTAAATTAGGCAGATAAATATTAACTGGACTATTTGATACTGACGTTGAAAAGTTTGGAGTATTTGGAATGGTAACTGAGAAAATGGTATCGCATTGATGAAAATAATTCGGTGCTATTTTAAATTGAGTAGATAAATATTAGCTGGACTATTTGATANCTTAATACTGAATATTAATTTGAGGAAATTGTACCGCATTGAAGACAATGATTTGGTGCTATTTTAAATTAGGCAGATAAATATTAACTGGACTATTTGATACTGGATATTTGAGAAAATGGTACCACATTGAAGACAATGATTTGGTGCTATTTTAAATTGAGTAAATAAATATTAACTGGACTATTTAATACTGAATATTAATTTGAGGAAATGGTTCCACATTGAAGACAATGATTTGGTACTGTTTTAAATTTAGTATATAAATATTAGCTGGACTATTTGATACTGAATATTTGAGAAAATGATACTATATTGAAGAAAATAATTTGGTGCTATTTTAAATTAATAAATAAATACTAAAGAGGCTACTTAATAACAGTGTTGAAGGATTTTGTTGCTGTTGAAGACTTTGATGGTACCAAATTATATACCATTGGAATAAGTAGTATAGTAATATCATAAATTGAGGAATTCTGACACTGAAGGCTGAAATGTAAAAAAAACACACTGAATTTGTGAAAGCTTAGATACTATCTAATAAAAGAAAAAATATTAGACAGAATCTTTAATATTTTCGATGAAAAACATATTAAAATGTTTGGAACAATATTTGTTCCATACAGCATTGCAAAAAGTGATACGGTAATTTTATAAACCATCAAAAAATCATAACTCAAACTCCACAGTGTTGATGTTGAAGAATTCTACTGAAGAGCTTGCCGAACTGCTTGAAACTTTCGTACAACGATGGAGGAAATGTAAGCAATTGTGCTTTCTAAAATTGCTTAAAGAAATATTACTAAATAAAATTAGTACCGAAGAGCTTAATAAAATTGAAGCAATCAGTGTTTGATACACTTTAACTAATAATTGCTTTTGATTCCGTTCAAGAAGATCGATATGAAGAAACTTTACTTAGAAATTGCACGAGATGAACACGATTAAGTCAAAATGTATGTAACAGCGCAAAAAAATTGGATTTACTAATAGTGTTTAATGAGCTTTAACAAAAACTGGATAGATTTCGTGTTCTGAAAAAGTTTTCTATTAAAGTGAACGACTCGTTTGAACCAATCTGCAAGATTTGCAAAGTACAGCAATTTTTTAAGTGCCTCAAAAGAACATAAAATCAGTGTAACAACAGTGATAGTTGAAGAATTTTGTTTGGAATTTATAACACGTTGAAACTTACGACTATTGCACCAATTGTGAGTATTTAACAGACCTCAAAATAATTCTTTATCAATGTCTGCAATTTATTAAACTTGCATATGATAAAACACACAATTATTGTATTATTTACGAGTGTTTAAATTGTGGAAAAAATCGAGTGAATTGCACGCGCCAAAAAATTCTTCACCAATGTGCATAATTCTACGAATTTTATAAAAATAATTATTCTATAATTAAATATAAACTATAAAATATTAAAAATTAAAAACTCTCGTTTAAAATTATAACAAATAGCTTCTTAAATATAATTTCCTAAATTTATCTAATAGAATACATGTTTTAAAAAATCTTAAGTGAACTGAAAAAATTGCTACGCTCCGAGTGGACAATGAAAAGCAAACGGTGAACATTTGAATGCATAACAAAGGACTAAAAAGCGCAGAGGAAATTTTCCTGAAGGATACAGTGTTTCAGGTATCCACTGCAGAGTGCTTTAAAGGATGCTCTAGATCTTTAGAAGACGTCCACGCTTTTTAAGCATCAGACGAAGAATAAGGAATGACGAAGCAGGTGAGAAGTGGCTGCGTGCACCGGAAATAAGTGCGTGCTCGAGGAGCGAATAAGAGGATGCAGAGTGGTCGCTTGAGACGATAAAGGGGTGAAATAAAGTAATAGCTGAAGCTATAAAACTTTAGATAAAAAAAAAATAAAAAAAATCTTAGTTCTTTCTGTTGTCACTAAAATTGATTCGGTAATTATTTCACTGAAAATGTGATAATTATGTTTCATTATAATAAAATGCTTTTATTTAGGTAAAATTTATTATAGGATAAAATTAATTAATTATAAAATTTTCACTCGATTGGTTAATTTTGTGTTAGATTCGTCTTGTTATTAGAGTATACTTTGATAAAAATTGTTGGCTTTATTGGGTATAGTTTTTTGGTAGTATTAAATACTATTATAAACTGTAATAATAAAAATTTAGAAAAATATTAACAATTTTTATTAAAGTGTACTGTAGTAATGAGAAAAATCTAACACAAAATTAACCGATCGAAGGGAAATTTTATAATTAATTAATTGTAACAATCCTATAATAAATTTTCTATAATAAATTTCCTATAATAAATTTAATTCTATAATAAATTTCGAATTCTATTTATTTTTCTGTCTTAAAGAAACTTGAGACTTCGTCCAAACTTTATAAAAATTAATTTTAATCGTGCGATATTAATTTTCACCTATAATTCTAGCAAGCGATCGTTTAAAAACAAAACAAGATATAAAGTATAAATAAGATACAAAAATTGATGTTTCTTAAAAAAACGAACCCGACTAAAAAATATTTCTCGATCAAAAACAGTGATCGATCACCCAACACGAATCTTGATTTAAAAGAAATTCTATTTAAATACAAAAAAAAAACACAAAACAGATTACTCTGTTCTAAATATAAATCTATACGAGCATAATCACTATACGCTACAGATTGCGTGATATTGCGTGATTTTTTTTTTAAGTAAACCATTCCTTCCACAATTTAATTGATTAATTAGTTACATCAAGTTTCCATCTTCGACTGTTCTGTCTAACGCTGCAACGATTTCGATTTTACTTTAAAAACTGAAAGTCCGTTCGATGACACAGATGCTTACTGCCAGGAAGGTTTTCACCATAATTTCAAACTTTCTACTCAAGTGAACATCCTGTGGGCGGCCCGTTCGTTTAGGTTCACCGATTCGTTTGTCCGTGCAGCGAGGGTGCAACGTGCATTGACATCGAATCGTAGTAACTGTAATGCTAATTTATCTCGCTTTATTTTTATCGAACTTGGAATCGGAAGTGTCCCGCAATGTGCCGATAAAAAAAGAAAAAAAAAAAAAAATGAAAATCGTTACCGATTGTTTCGTGATGTGTGCTGAGAAAAAAAAATAAGCGTTCAGTTAGATTTAATTGGAAGAAAAAAATAGCACTTATACTGTATTCTCTTGCATCTATTTTATCTGGTTAAAATTTATTATGGGATTGATAAAATTAATTTTTTATTTAATAATGAAATAAAGTATCGTAGAGAATGACTTTATTTGCTCGATGCGTTTACTGTGATAACTTTTTTGGAAGATTTTATTTTTTAATGGTATGGGATAACTTTGTTTAATAAAGTAAATAGGAAAATAAGTGGAGAATAATTGAGAAATAATTAATTGTTAGAAACATGTTAATAAATATCAAAAGTACAATTTCAAACGGTGTTAATTTTAAGTAAATCAAAGCACTGTTTAAATATACAATAATTATAGTATAATTTTTAGGTATTAGGTTGTCCCAAAAGTTTCTTTCGATTTATTAATGAATAATAGATGCGTAATATTTTATGTTTTTATAATATATTATTATATTATACTATAGGATCCATTGTGCTTTACTATCTTCTTTCATCTCTCGTTTAACAGATAAGGCTGTATATTTATATAAACATTGTCATACGAAGCCGCTGCGTTAAGATAATGAAAGAAACTTTCGGGGCCACCTAATACTATTATTATTAACCCTTTGCGCTCCATTAGCGCCGCTATGGCGGCGTGTAATCTTCTTCAGAGGTTAAGTTTTAAGTTCAATTTTATATTTTCGTCGATTAAAGATTTTGTTTGATTTTAAAATAAAGCGAATTAATCGAATAAATATAAAATCGTAAGTATAATATATTTTACTTTCCAAAATGACACTTTTATCTATCAATTTTCTTCAGAAGTTAACTTTTAAGTCCAGTTTTATATTTTCGTCGATTAAAAATTTTGTTTAATTTTAAAACAAAGCGAATTAATCGAATAAATATAAAATCCTAAATATAATATATTTTACTTTCCAAAATGACACTTTTATCTATCAATTTTCTTCAGAAGTTAACTTTTAAGTCCAGTTTTATATTTTCGTCGATTAAAAATTTTGTTTAATTTTAAAACAAAGCGAATTAATCGAATAAATATAAAATCCTAAATATAATATATTTTGCTTTCCAAAATAACACTTTTAACTATCAATTTTCTTCAGAAATTAAGTTTTAAGTTCAATTTTATATTTTCGTTGATTCAGAATTTTATATAATTTTAAAACAAAGCGAATTAATCGAATAAATAAAAAATCCTAAATATAATATAAACGCTTTAAGTTTTCGCGATGATCTTCTGAAACTTAAAGAAAAGTTTAAGAGCGCAAAGAGTTAAAAAACACTGGTTTATACGACAATACTGAAAACTATAGGAGAATAATTGTTCACAGCCTCAAAGAACTGATTTTGGATCGTAATGGGATCAGAGAGCTGCCGCACGAGCTGGTTGAGCTGAAGAACTTGAGAAACATTTCCTTGGCTGGAAATTGCCTCACCAGTCTGCCGTCTTTCTTCAACATGCGAGCTCTCGCGTTAACGGTACGTAGGATGCGTTTCGTGAAATTATTAAAGCGTTTTGTAATTCAAAATTCGCGCGGAAACACCGTTACGATGTAGACCCGAGGAACGATGAGGCAACCCGCGTTGCGGAAAATGTAATTCCATCCGAACGAATCATGCAATTATTCCGATTAATTAACTCGAGGAAAAAGGAAGAGCAAAAAACGTGCTCTAGAAATCCAATTGATTCGATTCCTCGAGCTCTGAAAAATTTTTTCAACAACCTCTTGTACGACAATTAACCAACTAATAATATTAGTCATTTTACAAGTCACAAATTGTACTTATTTGCAATATATTGTAAGAAAATGATTAATCTTCCAAGATTCGTAAAAGTTTTTATAATTTATTAATAGAAGGCCTGATTCCGAAGAAATTATTTTTTCATGAAAATTGAGTCCATCCCCACTTTTTGGGGAAAATTTCTTGCACGGATTTATAGACCGTAAGAAACAGTATAACTTTTGTTTCAATCATTTTTTCATATCTTCTGTCGTTTACGATTTATAAATACCTATATAGAAGGCTGAAATCGAATAGAAGGGTTGATTTCTGCCTTACAGTAAAAAAGGGACAACAATAAAGTACGGATATATTGTCAGGAAGATCTGAAAAACATTTGTGCAAAGTTTCGTCAAAATCGGCGTGTGTCAGTCCCCGATATTCCCCTCTAAGAAAATCCCACGTTTCATATGCACCAACCTAATAAATAGTCGTAGAAGTGAATGACCGCGCAGCGGGAACCTTCGAAAATCGCAAAAATGACAAAACACTATCGTCCCCTGTGCCTCG